>VDFB02000015.1:35701304-35719197 GCA_007258455.2 Sequoia sempervirens
AAGATGGTTACCAAGTCCTTCTCATTAAGATTGGATTTTAGCCGACTAGCCAAGGCTCACCACCTTTGTAGGTAGCTTGCAAATGTTTCTCCCTCATGTTGCTTATCTTTCAAGAGGTCTAGAGTGTCTATGTACTCTAGATTGAAGGAAAAATGTGCAACAAATTTTTTTAACAAATCCACGAAGGAAGAAATTGACCCCTTTAGAAGACCCATGAACCAGTCTAGGGCTTGCCACATTAGAATCCTAGGGAACAATTGCAAAAGATACTTGTCATTATGCAGGACTTCTCGGCAATGCGTGTAAAATTCTTGCAAGTGGTTTCTTGGGTCACTCCTTTATACTTATCGAATTTTGGCATTTCAAAGTTCTTAAGGAAGGGGATGAGTGAGATGGAAGGATCAAACGGATAAGGACAAATCTCCTCAAATTTGAAGGACTTCTTGGATGTCCCCACTTACAAGTCTTTAAGGGAGGCCTTCATATCTTCCCACTGCTTATTAATCAGTACTAAGGAGGAAGGACCTGATGGATTGGATTGATCATATGGGAGATATTGTTGATGTGATGGTGGAGGAAAAATGGACTGATCATATGATGGCAGAGGTGGATATGAATGGATTTGTTGGTATTTATCAGGATACATGAATTGAGGATTGGTGTAGGTTTGTTGGTACGATGGTGGGTCTTGATAATATGATGAAGAGGCACCCTACTAATATGATGGTGACTGTTGAGAATAAAATGGATTGGATTGGTAGTTGTATGTATTTTGTTGCTTCAAAGCATATGGAGGCTATTGTGGATTGGATTGTTGATAGTAGGTGTTTTGCTATGATTGTTTGGGATTAGTGTATGATGGTAATTGTTGGGATTTTTATAGATGATATTAATAATAATTGGTATTAGGATTGGATGTAGGGGGTTGTTGATAATAAGTTATTTGAGGATGGCATATGTATTGGAAAGTAGGGTTGATTAGAATTTTCTGAGAGGATTGTTGAGATTTTGATAGGATTTGTGTATGAGGTGGAGGTTGTGAGGGGATTTGTGAATGATGAGGAGGTTGAAAGGGTATTTTGGATTGTTGAGGTGGTGGTTGTGATGAGATTTGAGATTGTTGAGGTGGTGGTTGATAAGATAATTGTTGCTGAGGGGGACTTGTGATTGATGGGGAGGTTGTGATGGATTACCCTCAGATTAATGTGGTGGTTGTGATGGATTACCATGAGGCTAGTGTAGGGGTGGTTGTGATGGATTACCTAGAGGTTTATACAAGGGTGGTTGTGATGGATTACCCTGAGGTTGATGTAGCGGTGGTTGTTGATGTTGTGGTGGGATTTGAGCACGATGCAATGGTTGTGAAGAAATTTGATTATGCTACAGAGGATGTGATGGTGGTTGTTGCAATGGTTGTTGATGAGGTAGTTGCAATGGTTGTGATGAGATTTGATATGGCTTACCATGAGGTTGATGCAAGGATGGAAAGGTACCCTAAGGTTACTATTGAGATGTGAACGGAGGTGGGGGTAAGTTTGAGGTGTGTGTAGGACTAGGAGGTATAAGAGGAGGGGGAGAAACATAAGGATTGTATCCATTTCTCTTAGCATTCTGAGGTGACTAATCTAATTGATGTGGTGGAAGAGGTGGTGCAGATGGTATGGGGGTTAGACCTTGTAGAATGTTCACGCTTTGCAGATTAAAGGGATCAGGCTCTTGAGGATTGTTTGGACCTTGATGAATGATAAAGCCCTATGGATTGTTAGGATTAGGACCTTGGGAATTGTTGGGATCAGGAACCACACCCATGACTGAAATATGAAATGGAGGGGGTGGGACCTGATAAAAACATCATTTCCAAATCTTGGTTGGTACCATGTATCCTATGGAGTAATTTGAGAGATTTGTGGGATCGACGAGCTTGGATTAGCCTAAGGACTCTACAAATTTTGTGATTGAGGGGGTGTGATGTTGACATACTACAACATATCAAAACTCGAAGGTGGCTTGGTTCCCCTCATAAGAAATTGTGCAAGGATGTTTTCTCCCCTCATAGTGAGAAAATAATCAATGATTTGCAAGTTGGGGGGATCACTAATATACTCATTGATAGTGATCTCAGGTTGGTTAACCATGCTTTCCTTTGGTGAATATTGTACAAGGGTTTCCATATTGGATTGTGAAGAACAATCGTTTGTGGGGGTATTTAGAGGATACTGAGGTTGACCACTCTGGGACTATTATTGTTCCATGAATTTCTTTTCCTGTGATTGGGTAATGGGCATGAAAATTCAAAGGACTGAGAGACTAAGATGGCTCTAAGTCCTAAAATGCACTTAAGTGGTGTCCTAGATGATGACTAAAAGGATTGCTAGGGTGATAGAATAATTGATTAGAGGATTGTTAAGATAATGATGGATTAATGATTGGATTTGATTGATTGATTGGATAGGGTAAGGATTGATAGGATTAACTCTAAACTAGGTTCAAGAGTGTGACTAGATGATGTAGGATGATAATGATTGGATCAAATGATGAGGATGATGACTATGGTGTAGAATCTATCTTGGGGTGGAAATAGATTGATTAGGTTGTGAGGGATTACTGACTGAGGATGGATAAAAATACTAAGTCAGCGTGGATGATAATGATTGGGGCCAATTACCTAACCCAATTAGATAAAAGATCCCCTAAAATGATATCTAAGGGACTTGGATTGACAAATTGATGATGTATATGCAATCTAGGAATTTCCTAAGATGCACCTATGTGATTTGATTGAGGATTTGATAACTTTTGAAAAATGTAGATGGACTAAAATGATGTTTACAAGTAGATGGATGGTGATAAGAAAAAAATTATCACAGGAATGGACTCGAGAAATAACAGGCTTTCAGTGGTCCAAAGGATTAACTCTTAGAATTTTTGTATGGGACATGGATACACCTCTGTGTTTAACAAGTTCGTACCTCTAGGTAATGGGATCGCCTATCTAAGGGATAATAGGATTGCCTCTATGTGTCACAAGATCGCCTATCATATTTATGGGTTCACCTCTATCTTGGACTATATGGATTTAATTCACAGGATCACCAAACAAGGAAATAGGTTCACCTATCTAGGATTTGGTATGAATAGATGAACATAGACTCACCTATCAGGATAACAAGTTCACATATTCCCTCATATGTATGGATAGGATGTTTTATGGACTAGACGTGGGATTTCCTATCGAGTTAATAGGACCACCTCTATCTTTGGGTGTATGGATAGAGATAGTACATACTAGACATGGGATTGCCCCTATGGACAACAAGTTTTTCTATCTAGGGGATGTACAAACAAGGATGGTACAGACAGGACACAGGATCACCCTTGTGGACAATACGATCACCTGTTCCACAGGATGTACGGATGGACGACAAGGAGATGCGGGCACAAAATTACCTATGAGGATGACATGATCACCTACTCAAATAATGGGTAGACACAGGATCACCTATCTAAGAGACCCATAATGAAATTCATCCTTGACAAGAGTAAGTTCACCTAAGGGATAACTAGACTAGACCAAGACACAAAATCGCCCTCTTTTAGGGCAAGATCACCTGTCCATGATACAAGTTCTCCCCTATGTGAAGAAAACTCACCACTAAGGGCAGAGGTAGACTATGGAAAAAGACTGAAAACATGGAAAACAAAAAGCAATGGGTTGGATTAACTCAGACTAGGGACACACACTGGTATATCACAAGAAAACACTCCAAGTAACACAAGCCTAAATTTAGTAGTAAATATTTTCTAACTCGATGTAGGCCCACCACCTTGAGGGGACACCCCAAGGTTGATACTCCACAAAACTGGGGTCGTTATTTGGATCACCCTTTCTCATGAAGGTAGATAGCTAGAGATCTAATGGCACATGGTCATCAACAAACACCACAAGCTCACCTTCTCTCGCTCCTCTGGAACTATCGTAGTTCACCATGAGGATTTCTATCTCAACCTAAGGGAGTATGTGGTGAGTAACTTTGGGGTATTGTGTTCAATCTTTGAACTACACCAAGCCATGGCTAAAACATGGGTCTCTATCTATGTTGATACATGCTCTCTCGTGAGTCCTCAAAACACTAGGAGGGTTCATGAGGCACAACCATGAATACTAGCTCATCACAAGTGTGGATCATGAGCCCTAGTGAGGTATTGGAAACTTAGACCAACCATGCACATCTTATCTAGGTATCACCCTAGATTTGATGCTTTGCTAGACACAACATGACTAGATTGGGGTACATCCTTAGCTCTCCCCCCTTTATATACCCCACTGGTAACATGTGGTTGAGATTTTCCTATATAAAACTGCAGGTCTCCATAGGAACAGCCACAGAGAGCTGATGAATCACAAAAGTGAGGATTAGTACCCAAATCCAAAATCAAATGAAGGCTCAAATAAGAAAATTTAAGACTCTGGATTACGTCAAATTTTCCCCTATGTAGAGTGAATTCTCCTTCCTCTGATCTCAATATCGCCTTTCTAGGAAATGGGTGGTAGCATATTCACCTATTTAGGGGAGAGTTGGGAACGTATTCACCTCTAAGGTCAAAGCAGGATCACCACTTCTTCAACTAGGTTCACCTATTCAAGTCACTTGAGCATATCCACCTCTGAAGATGCCAGTCTGGGTTGGTAGTTGCAGATTCACCTTTCTGAGGGAAAGGTGTGTATGAGTTTTCATGTATTGAATGCAAGTCCATCCCTGCATCAGGAAGATTCTCCTATTGAGGGTGGATTCACCCCTATGTCTAAGATCCAGACCTACAAAACTTCAAACAACACAAAACATGAAAGTAGACTCGTGACGTGGGTCCCACCAGGCATGCCAGAAATGTGTGCAATTGAAATTCCCTATTCTAAAGATACAAAACAAGATGAAATGAAAAAAAAGGAAACACTAACAACACCTCAAGATAAGGTCTAATTTGAATTCAAACAAAATACAAGAAAATGACAAATTTTTACCTTGCTTGAATTTAGTTGGTTGGCCCTTTTGATGGTTGATTTGTGTGCTCCTTTGTTGACAAAATGGCATGAAAATGTGCTCAAAATGAAGCTAGTGAGATGGAGATTGCAATGGTGAATGTTGGTAAGTGATTGAATGACATGTGATGGCTCTAATATGCTTCAACAATGGTGGGTAGTATGCTTGGTATGTGAGAGTGCTAAAGTTGGCTAAGTTGAATGCTTGCTTAGTGATTTCTAGAGTGTTGGTCAAATTAGGGAAAATCCACTACTTTTAGGGGAAGTTCCTCTAAACCAATGGATGGTTGAGATGCATCCAAGGTGGAAGAGATCAAGGGCTAGGGTGAGCTGAGAACTCACAAGCCATCTCATGCTAACATGTGTTAGATGAGGTGGATAAGAGGAGATGAAGTGGAGGTGAGGTGGAGGTACTATGATGTACCTTGGGAATGGACAAGATCTCATAAAAGAGGTCTTTGTTCACATGTACTCTGAGAGGACATATGAGGAATTAAAAATTCTTCAAAAATCCTCATGGAGATGGGAGAAGGAATTAAAAATTCCTTAAAATGCATGGGGGGAATAAATGTGAATTTTAAATTCACATGGGGAAGAGGATGACTTCTCCAAAAGGAGAAAGTATTTATGAAGGTTGACTAAGGGTACATGTCGTAAATGGAACTAGGTGAGGTTAGGGAATAATCCATGATTAAGGTTGTGCAAATGTGGGATTAGATAGACTAATGAAAGATTAGGGGAAAGTGGAAAATTGTAGAGGATGTGACCCTAATGATGATTAGGGATGTGCACATCCTAATCACAGATTAATTAGATTAATTTGGATCAAAAGGAGGTTATGGAGGATGTGACATGAGGAAAGAGAATAAGATGAATTAAAATTTAATTTAATTCATTTAGATAGTGACTAAATTAAATAAATTAACCCTTTGTTTAATTTAGAGAAGAATAAGGCAAGGTAGTTGATTAATTAATTAAATACCTTAGGAGGACATTAGGTTGAGATGAAATTTTAACCAAATAATAAATTATTTAATTTATATGGCTTAGGGATGTAGGATAGAGGAATGCGAGGGTGAATTTGACCATATGGGAGTGGTCTAATTTAGGTGTCTACAACTATAAAAATCATCTTCATCATAGTTACAAAAAAGGATCAAGACCCAAAAAATTTAAATAGGTGATATAGCCCTCAAAGCAAGTCAAAAAAATCAACAAGACCAAAACAACAAAGGAAATTTTAATCCTACTTGGTTGGGACCATTTTTCATCACAACGATTTATGGCTCATGAGCCTACCAAATTACAACAGCTAAAGTTGTGCCTCTACAAGATCCCATTAATAGCAACCACCACAAGAAATTTCATGCTTGACCCTCAAAGTATCCTAGTTTAAAAGTAAAAAATGTAAAGAGAAATAATCCATCTAATGTTGAAAACCACTTGAGTGGTGAAGTGGGCAAGTACCATGGTAAAAACCTATTTATAGACACCATGTGTAGAAATAATTATATACTATCTATCAGGTTCTTATCCATTTCATTCATAATAAAGTCAACATCCCATCCATGTCCATCCACCTATCATATTTTTGCTTATCCACCAAGCATGGCTTGGTAATTTATCATTATGTAGCATTATTCATCCCATCTATTATCATAATAAAAATATTCCTCTTGTCAATAATAAATAATCATAAAACTAACTATGGTAATATTTTTTAGACCCAATCATCAAATTAGATCCTTGTTATTTCCTTAAACTAAAAAATCTGAAAATGTCAAATATTTAAAAAATCTAAAAAACACCAAATATTCTAAAGAATCCAAAAACATCAAATATTCCAAATATCCGAAAAAAACCAACATCTTCACAAATTCACCCATCCATAATAAAATAATCACCCATAATAAAACATTCATCACCACAATCATATTTAACAAAGAAAGAAAAAGAAAATTATGCATTGGTTGAAAAATAGAGTATTCATTATAAATTTCAAGATAGGATCATTGCAAAATCACACCACTACCTACATACCTATTTCCTAAAAATTTGATTCATTATACCAATCTATACCTTAAGGGATACATTTTCCATATAATAGATATAATCCAAGATGACAATTACACTCTCTTGGCTAGAGATATGATGGTTTTTAATATTTTTTTTTAGTCAATATTTTTCTTCTAATTTATCTTTTTGCCCCCTTTCAAGTCTTATGCAAAGACACCTTGATCTTTTAATATCTTTGTATGTCTAGAGAAGCATAGAATGGAGCATGTCAATTTATTTCATGTGTTGTGTTTGTGGGATGTTCTTATAATACTGAACCGTAAAGAAAATAGGTGGGGGAAGAGCCCACTTATTTTATTTAGGTCATTCAATAATGTCCTAGGATCCAAATTGGATTGAATATCAACCCCAAAGGGCGAGTCAATTCTCAACAAGGAAGACCTAGGAGGGGGTTCTTAAATCTTGAAGGTGTTCACCACCAAGCAAAAGCTTGGAAAAGACACTTTAACATTCAACTCACAAAACCTCATAATGAAATGAAGGATGAAAATGGTCAAATTATGCAACAAGAAATTATGATGTGTGTACTTGGGAAGTCTGGAAATGTGACAAGGATTTCGGAAATGAAAAAATGTTGCCAAAATGTGCTATGGAGGACTAAGATGCCTCACTATTGTCTTACTCTGGCTGCTATTTTTTGGGGCATATGCAAAATATTTGGATGTTGGAACTGGATCTAAAAGAATTTCTATAAAATAACTTCGAGAGGACTAAGACGCCCTAGGTAGCAACTTAGTACCATTCTAAATTTCTAGAATCTCTGAATGTGGTCCCAAGGCTCAAGGTTTGCACTTCCTTCTTCTCGGATCTCAGGTTCTAAAACTTCTAGATTTGGCCTATAGGTGAGTTTCTATGAAGATGAAAACTTTACAATACAACTTTGCAACTTTTCACTTCAAGTGATCTTTAAGTCTTCAACCTAAATCTGCAATCACAAAAATGCAAGACAGGAAAAACTTGTTGATTGTTAGTAAATGGGGTTTTCTGTCAAACCCCTAAGGATAATTAAACTTTGAATGAAATAGAATAATGGCTGGAAATGATGAATGAACATGTTGCTAAATTACCAAACCCTATTATGAAATCTAAAACAGTGAGACCTGCCAGCTTGAATGTAGATCTTGAATCAAAGAACGTTGATAGATATAGACCTGAAATTCTGTTTGAACTGAAACCCTGCATCACAAGTGCATAGCTCAAAACAAACATGATGCAATAACATCCTTGACATGATGCTTGAATTTGATGATGACTCAAATGCTTATTGAATTGCCTTGAATTGCCTGTGAAAGTCTCAATTGTTATTATGATCGTTTCAACAAAGACTTTGATAAAATGAAATGAAGGAACCTTTGTATTTTATATTTCCCTATCCATGTTTTAATATCTCCAAATTAGCACTCACAAAATGGTTATATGAATTCATTAATTAAGGAGGTTAAATCATTAGAATTTGAAATTAACCTAAAAATACCTTATGGGACTAAGATGTCTCTAGGTGGTGCTCCGTTCTAGGAATATTAAAGTATGTATTCAAAAAGGGACCTTTTTATATACATTCAAAATTAGGTCCCAGTTCTTTTAGACAAAAGCGTTTTACGTGTATAATTCAGTTATTCCTAATAATAAAATTAGTATTACACAACCAAACTGGCTAAATTATTATTTATATTGATGTTTATTTGAGATTATCCATAAAAAGGTATAATTCATTGAGTTTTTGGATGCAAAATAGGACCAATTAAGACATAAATAGGGATAAATAAAGCAAGGTGGGGCCAAACAAGTGTGAAAATGCAAGGTTAATAATTTTCCTACACTACAAATACGAGCATGGAAAACACTTTCCTTGTGTGTTTTAAGATAAATTAACTAACATAACAAACATCTTTTGAATATCAATTCAATCATACCTTTTGGGCACTAGGACTATCATGCTTTAAGTCTTAATCTCTCACGCATTCAAAGAAGATTTCCATATGTTTTTTTTGAATAAGGATGATCCTATTTGTTTCTAGAGTTAAATTCCATGAAAAGGATACAACGACACCTTAGTTATTCATACCTTAGTGCAGGGTATGTGTAGGATCATCATGGAAAAAATAGGCTCTTAAGTGGCAAAAAATTCAAAAAATCAGAGCAGGACAACTTAATGTAAAAATTGAATAAGTTATCTATATTATTTATAATAAGAATAGAATCATAGGAATTGAATTTAGTTTTGAACTACTAGGTTTATTTTTAAAAAAATCTATTTGTGAAAAAATTTGAAATTCTCAATGTGAGATTTAAATTTCAGAAAAATAAGAAGTAGGTGTATTGTCCATTCACAATAAAATGATAACATTTTTTTTACAAGATTTAGATATAAGAGGACCTGTGTCTGATGTGATGCATATTTTTGTAATTTTTTCAAGTAAATAACTGCGAATTTTAATTACAACTTTATAAAACCTGATGTCCGACTACTTTAACTGGTCAAAATCATGAAATTAATTTTTTGTTTAACTTATAGTATGTAAAGGATAGCTGTGACATATGTTATTGATTCAAACAATGTGATATTTGAAGTACATATAGATGTTTTTCAATCGCTTATCACTCAGACTTAATGTCATAATTCAAATAGAAAAATGAAGGATAATAATTTATTAACGCGAAGTATAATTTATAATAAGTAGATTAGAATTTTGAAAACCTTTGCTAATCAATTTGGTAAAAAATGTCATTACCACATACCTTACATATACCTACTATATCGCTTATACTTTTTGGGCTATCACGATCCTGCAGACATACTGCGTAGTGTCCTTTTCTATAAGCAAAAATATAGATTTCTTGTTTAGTATAACCAAAGAAAAAATTTCATCCATGACAACCAATACTAATCGTTAATATCAATATAATTATAGATTTTATTTGATATTTGATCAACATGATTCATTTATCCATCATCATCCTACATCACTTATTCTATCTTACTAATCTTGCTAACCATTTTATCCATGTATCATGAAACACAAAAAAGTATGTCTCACTACATCCATACAACCCCTACATACAAAGTCATTAATATAGGTCATAACATCATACATATCCTATATCCATAATCATGAGCATATAATATCATCAATTTCATAGTATCAACTATAGTACAATCATCACATAGGTCATCATAGTATCAAATAGAAAATCATATCATTATATCCTATGTCACTATAGACACTGAAAAATGTCCTAGATGATATCATACACTTGAATCAAGTTTACTAACATCATTTCCTCTTCAAACCCATCCTCTTTTTTCTTAATTAATCGAATTAGCCTAGCTAATTGGGTATGTGAAGGATCATCATGGAAAAAATAGGCCCTTAAGTGGCAAAAAATTCAAAAAAATCAGAGTTAGGAAACTTGACGTAAAAATTTGAATAAGTTATTTGTATTATTTCAAAAATATGTAAGAATAGAATCTATAGCAAATTGAATGTAATTTCTAAACTATTGTACGATGAAATATATATAGATTAAGAAACTTGAAATTACATGAAAATTTAAATTTGGGAAAAATAAGGTGTTTGGTCTCGACCACCCAACCACAATAAAATGATATTAATTTTATAATATTTTAGATATAAGCAGAGGACCCATGTCCAGATGTGATATCTTTGCAACTTTTTTCCAAGTAAATAATTAATTATGATTTTTTTATTACAATTTAAAAATATAAACTCAGATTTTGATAACCTTAACTTAAATTTGATACTTTTTTTTTATTTTTTTAATTCTAGTGTATACGTACATAGGTACGATGCATACAGATTCAAAATGTGGATAATTGCTGTTTATGTTTTTCAATCAGCCTATATCAATCAAGAATTTAGTCATAATCCAATAGGAAATGAATAATAATTATTTATTAAATTCAAAGTAAAGCACAATTTATATTTATGGAAAGCTGAGAATCTCCTTTAAAAACCTTTTTCATTTCATCAATTTTGAGTAAAAGAAAAGTCGTCAGCCACATACCCTACACATACCCATCACATCGCCACTTTTTGGCCCATTTTGATTTTATATACCCAATTTAATCACTGTATCATTTTTTGTCTATTAACCTAATTAAATTAAGTTAATTCATCTTCACATTAATATTTCATCCCATTAAAATTAAATAGATCCTAATATTTAATTTATCTTCTAATTTAATTAAATAAACCAAGTTATTTAATTAAATATCATTTCACCTTTCCCCCTAGTGTGCCTATGGCACACACACCCTTTTCAGAATAGGGACCCTCTCTTGTCACCTTTCTAGGTTGCTTTTTCCTTCACCTCGTTTTGCATGCCCCCTATTTTGAGTCCTAAATGGTCAAGGATTCTTAGAAGTATCATCCCAAGTTGACCAAGTTTCACCACTTCCAAAGTTTCCAAGTCTTTGGTTTTGGCGGGGTTTTGTTCGCAGTTTTCCTTTAGGCTTTCGAACTGCTATGCTCCGGGAAATGCGGGTCCACCCCTGCGGGCCGCCTTGTGTGGAGTTTCATTGGGTTTTTTCCATTTCAAACAACCCACTCAAGACGTCCTCCCAGCTTATAGAGCCTGCGGTTCCCTTCACCATCTTCTTCACTGATTTACCGAACAGTCAACTCCTGGTCACCGCCCGCTTTGCAGGCCCTACCATTCTCGCTGCCATTATTTGAAATTCCCATTCACTAACCTTAGCCACATCCATACTCACATTAATGAAGTGAATTTAATGCACAAAATTCTATAAATATCTCACACCGACATGTCATTTTCACCTACACTTTTTCAGAAGACCTGTCAGAAGCTTGCCAGCGATCGCCGCCCCCATGCCTGTGAAGTCTTGCCACCACTTGAGGTTTGCTAATATCAAAATCTTCATCGATATTTTGTGGGTTCACCAAGTAGAAACTCCATCATGCCTCATTTTGTGTTTTTTCTTCATTGTTGTAAAATTGTTAAATTTTGAAGAGGAAAAACTTTAAAAATAGCTAAAACACCTCTAGGTGAACAAAACCCATATTTTGGAACTTCAAAATCATTTGAAAATCGTCCACCAAGTGCAGACGGAACTTGAGGTCTTGGCAGCCATTCTTGAATAACTAGCACCAATGTAACAGTACAGTGTCATTGGTTTTTTCTAAATGCCAACTCAATTAGCTACCATCCAGCCTATGTATGTGTATGCTCTCACCAGAGATTGTACCAAATAAAAACTGGGTTGAGCAAGAACTTAATCTATTAGGTCCACAATGTGATTGCACCGACCATCCTTCATGATATGCTATTTCAAAATGGTAGTACTTACCCAACCTCACGGTCCTTTACATCACCTCACACCGCCACCGCATTCAATCAAAAAAACAAGTAGACCATATCCTGATGAGGATTGCTATGCCTACAATGCCACTTAAATATTCTTCCTTCCAAATGGACAAAACCTTGAGGTCCTTCTAAGTAGGTCCCACCTCGCCATCTTCACCCAATTATTTGAGGAAAATGACCATAATTTTAACAGTGTTCCCCTAATTGCGATTTCTGTTTGTGGGACCTACATCGTTTCCACCATTCAAAAATATCCCTAGCTACCGTCCCTCCACCTCCCGGAAACTGCAGACTTTGATTATTATACATGAGTTTAAATGAATGACTAAGATAAAACATTATGATATTCCATGTGGTGTTTCATGACCTTCCTACTCTTGCCACTTTAAATGGCTTAACCACTTCATCACCGCTTACGTGAGGCCCGACCTACGCTTCCTTTAAAGTTTCCTCAACAAAATGAACAACAATTCAGTTTCTTGCAGGCCCAGCAATAATGCAGGCCACTCTCAATGGACCACCGTCCTCCTCTCGTCATTTCAAACGGTGATCGACCAATGTCTCTCCGCAGCTTCTCACCCGCACCTAGTTTAACGGTGAAAGTTTCAAAGAGCACACTTCTGCCCTTCGAGACCGCAAGTCCTGCAATGCGAGACACCACCTTTCCAGAGCCATTTCAAAATGGCAGAGCCCTAAATAGCCAACAGTCTTCCTGCACCTGAACGCCTTGGACTCGCACAACTGAATAATGGATTTAACGCCTTTAAGGCCTCAAAATTGATTTGGCCCACATGTTAAAATAGCCTGACCTACCAATGGACCCCACCTTGTGACCGAAATTCAAATGTGGGTGGAACCATGTGGTCTAGCATTCCCTAATTGTCATCCCTTTGTAACTACCTTCAAAATAGCGGCCAGCCCAGGGAAGTCTGCACCCTTGAGCCCTCATTTCCATAACTTCTTGAAATGAAGGGCTAACAATGATCTGAAAGAAATGTTAGGACCCTTGAACAGTGAATTACTCGATCTAACGTCATTTTTTCAATATTTTGCTAACATTTCTTATTTTTTACACTTGAATGTGCTTACTGCTCCTTTGTTTGCAGGATATATGGAACTAGATGCAAGACCCTTAGAGGAATCTATAGAAAAGGAAAAGGGAAAGAAACTAGCTAAAGCACCCAGGGGAAAAGAAGACAAATAATAAATGAAGTACAAATTCCAGGGAGAGGAACTTAAATCAAAAGTCACCACAGATTCGGACAAGATCTTAGACACTAACTTGGGGCACATCGACATCGATGAGTTCAAATAGAGGGTCATTGTTAATCCAACCACAAAAAATGCCTAAAGGATCAAAATAAATGGGTTGGCCAAGGCTGTTGGTTTCCCACCTACCCTCATAACTCCCGAACTAGTGATGCCCTTTAGAGAGACATACCAGGAAAGCACAAAAATAATAGTAGGTAGAGATGGCAACGTACTAGCAAACTTCTCCACCAAGTCTATCAAGAAGACCTTCCATATACCCACCTTTGATGATATGGAAGAAGCATCTAAGGAATATGTCGAGAGCATGTGGAAGGCCGACCCCCTCAAGTGCAAGAAGTTGATTAACTAGTATTGGCTAAAGGAGAAGAGGGGAAGTGCAAATAAGGTGCCGCAAGAGCTCTTTAGGAGCGATTTCTATGAAGATTACTATGACCTAGTGACCTTACTAAGTAGGGTTATGGGTCTTCCAACTACAACATTCCTCTAAGAGTGGATGCTATATTTTATAGAAGAAATCATCAGCAAAAAGTCCCAATTCCATTGGGCGGGAATGATCAACAATTGCCTACACAAGCAATTTGTGGCAGTGAAGAAAACTTCATAATTTTATATGGCCTCATACTTGGTCTACCTACTAGCTGATCGAGCTCAATACAGAGGACTATTTGCAGAACCCAGCTAGACTCTAGGGAAACAGTTGAAGGTCTATGATAGATACCCTCAACATCAATTCAAAAATTTCAAGAAAGACTATTGTCGAGTCAATGATGCTTTCATAGGGCACATAATTAGATTGCTTGGAGGTGACTTCGAGAGGTGGGTCACCCACAGTGCCAATGCTTCCATCCACCGGTTCAATTTTCTATTCATTCAATTTCCCAAATTCACCTACATCTGAACCGAGGGCTTCTTAGAGAGGCCATACAAGCTACCCCAGTACCAGAATGACCGGTTGGTACTACTTGATCTCTCAAGAAAATTGCAGCATGCTCACAAACTACTTAGTGACAAACACAGGCCCGAGATTCCTTATCCACTTACATTGGACAAGGGAATGTATGCAATACCCGTATATCAGTGTGTGGAATATTCTAATAAGGAGTTGGGTGAATACAACCTGGAGCTGTACACTTCTAGATCATAGATGGATCTGTATGGAAAATTGAAAAAAAATTGTTGGAAAAGAGTATGCCCACCTCCACAATGTCGAGGACTTCTAGGCCAATTGCAAAGATGACAAAGAAGTCCACATGAGGCTTTACATTCGCATGATTGCATAGTTTGTTAAAATGATCAACATGTTTCCAATTATGGATCATATTTTTGAAGATGAGAACATCGTGATTGATCCAAGGTATGATGTTGTGGCCAACCTACCACCACCATTAATTAATTGGAATGAAGAAGAGGTCAATGACCTTGATATTCTAATGAAGCCCATAGAGGCAAGGACAAAACAATGGATTGATGGGAATATTTATTAATTGAAGCTTCAAAGGAGCTACTTTAACATATGGTGAGCTCAAGGATGAACCTGAGAGTGAAACCAATAGTACCTCTACGATTGTGGCCCCATCTAGGGAAACCTCAAAATCCCCTCCAGCCACCAGGTCAAGAAAAAGGAAAGAAATGGCTGAGCGTCAGCCTAAGCATAAGGTGTGGTCAAGGAAAACCTTGAAAGGTGAGCCTTCCAAGAAATCGAAGAAGTTAGTAAATTTCACAGAGATGCCCACTATACAGGAGGACCTACTTCACGAAGGAGGGGAAGAAGAGGTTCACCAGCCAAAGTCCCTACCTACTACCTCTACTCTTGCAGTCACTGCTTCTACTACTGTTGCTACTACTACTACTCCTCCACCTACTTCTCAAGCAATGGTTTCTTCTTCTCCACCCACAATGGACATTTTGGTCCACCTTGCTTTTGCTTCACCCATGGCACCCACCCCAGTGGTAGATTCTTCCTCTGCCATAACTTCTCTACTTTCTTCTGCTTCTATGTCTCCATCAACAACCCTCCCACTAGCCATTACAACAATGCCAATGCCTACCCTCTCACTCCTAGAAGCCTTTGCTAGGAACATGTAGAACATACCAACGGAGCTGTCTAGAGTATTCATGAATCTTGCAGTGTAGGTTTCCCTAGCGCAAGTTGTCATCAGCCTTCCCTTCCTTACTCCTCCAACCGAGCCACTAGAAATGAAAGTAACAATGCATATCTCTAAGGAGTTGGAAAGGAAAGAAAGGGAAGCAACCAAAGAAATGGAGGAGGAAGCAAATGATTATCACAAGCATCCTGAGCATCAATACCTAGTAATTGATGAATTGGTGCATGAGGAAGAAAAGGAGGAAACACAATCCTCTAAAGAAGATGATGAGGAGTTAGGTACAAAGTATATAGTGGAAACCTTCAACCTAGAGCTCAAGGTGGAACTTACTAAACAACTCAGGGATGTCAGTGTAGAAGTTGAAGAGCATCCCTATGATGAAGAGAAGGAAATAGACAAAGAAATAGAGGTAAGCTCAAAATCTCCAATAGGGGAGTAGGGTAAGATCCCCAAACATGATGAAGAAATTCCTCCTTCGGGAGAGCAAGAAGAAAAGAAAAGGGAAGAGAAAGAAGAACACAAGCCTAAAGGAGAGGCTAAAACAAGGAAAATCCCAAAAGTAGAGCATCATGAAGAACATGGGTGTGAACAAGAACAAGAAGAGAAGACATCTAAAGGGGAAGATAGCCCCAAGGAACATATGGCCATTGAATCACCAGAGAAGGAAATAGTATTCATTTAGGATTCAGATGAAGAAGAGGTAGAATAGACAGAATATAAAACTCTAGGCAGCAAAGAAATGGAAATTCAACATACTCGAGAAGGTGATCATGAATCACCAAAGGGGAATCTCAGATGCCTGAATGGCTAGAAAAGTAATTAGAGAAGAATACCCCTACACTCATAGATATGAAGGTTAGGCTAGAAGCCATTCTAGCCTAGGCACAAATAAGCACGAAGAAGGAAAAGAAGCCAAGGGTCAGATCCCACCTGAAAATGGACACTTGGGATCCAGGATTGTATAGATAGCTACTCTGATGGTGGATGGAGAAGGAGTTAGCTATAAAATTTCCACCATTGACTTGGGAACAACAAGAGTGAAAAAAATTGATCATCTTCAGGGATCCGTTGCTACCATTGTGCACCAAATGCATAAGGACAAGACCTCTAAGGAGGAACTAAAAGCATAAGTGGTAGATTTAACTGCCTACATACATAATGGTCCTCTACGGAAGAACTACCCACCACATCATCAACACTGCCATAGTTGTTGTCCAAAGACCACATCGACAAGATTGAAAGGAGAAAGAACTGGACGAAGGCTACGAAGGTTTGGTTCATATAGGTAATTTATAATGGGAATATGGGCATCAGCCGTGCTGTCAGGACAACAAATAAATTCTTAGAAGTGCAAAAAAAGATTGAAAGCACAAGAAAATTTTGTATTGACTTCCCAGAGTTGTACAAGATTACATATCCCAAAATTGAGGCTATCCTTAAGATGCTTGAGAAATGCTATGGAAAGGGGCTAGCATTGGTGGAGGGTGATCACTGGCTCATCGAGACATGGAAGCTAGGCCCTGACCATAGGAAAGAAATATTGGAACAAGTGCTCCATGAAGTGGAGCTTGATATTGATTGGGTCAAAGAAATCAAGAAAACTTGTGAGGAGTATCTTAAGCTAATGATGAATTTTGATGTGCCTGCCATTGAGCTAGATCTAGAGAAGATAAAGTTGCACTTCCATAAAAATATGGAGAAAGGAACAACAGATGCACTTATGCCATATTTTATGGGTTTTACTGCATGATCCTTCGCTCAATCCAAGCAGGTAATAAAGAACACTCCAAAATGTGATAAGGATTGGGATGTAATTACCGGTCAATCAAAGAAACTAAACTTTCAAGTGCTCCAATCAGATGTAATGGAGTGGAATAAACTTCAAGCATTGATAAGAAAGTTTGTGGAATACCTTACTATGAAGAAGCATGAAGGGAATCTAGTAATTGATTATGAGTTCCTCACAGTCTAGCTACAAAAAATGGAAATCTACTAAAAGAAAAAATGCTATAGTGCTGCCCACAAGAAGACAAAATAAGCTAGAAGACAAAATGTA
>VDFB02000015.1:35719297-35744539 GCA_007258455.2 Sequoia sempervirens
CAATCCATTTTATTCTCAACAGTCACCATCATATTAGTAGGGTGCCTCTTCATCATATTATCAAGACCCACCATCGTACCAACAAACCTACACCAATCCTCAATTCATGTATCCTGATAAATACCAACAAATCCATTCATATCCACCTCTGCCATCATATGATCAGTCCATTTTTCCTCCACCATCACATCAACAATATCTCCCATATGATCAATCCAATCCATCAGGTCCTTCCTCCTTAGTACTGATTAATAAGCAGTGGGAAGATATGAAGGCCTCCCTTAAAGACTTGTAAGTGGGGACATCCAAGAAGTCCTTCAAATTTGAGGAGATTTTTCCTTATCCGTTTGATCCTTCCATCTCCCTCATCCCCTTCCTTAAGAACTTTGAAATGCCAAAATTCGATAAGTATAAAGGAGTGACCCAGGAAACCACTTGCAAGAATTTTACACGCATTGCCGAGAAGTCCTGCATAATGACAAGTATCTTTTGCAATTGTTCCCTAGGATTCTAATGTGGCAAGCCCTAGACTGGTTCATGGGTCTTCTAAAGGGGTCAATTTCTTCCTTCGTGGATTTGTTAAAAAAATTTGTTGCACATTTCTCCTTCAATCTAGAAAAGTACATAGACACTCTAGACCTCTTGAAAGCTAAGAAACACAAGGGAGAAACATTTGTCAGCTACCTACAAAGGTGGCGATCCTTGGCTAGTTGGCTAACATCCAATCTCAACGGGAAGGACTTGGTAACTATCTTTGTTGCAAAGGCCCACCCTAAACTAGCCCATAACCTGCACCTCCATTGCATTACCACCTTTACAGAGGCCATTGAGAAATGCACTACCATCAAGAGGGCCCTTATTGCTAAAGGCCAAATAAAAATATTTATCCAAGATAAAGATAAATCATCTGGAGACAAATTCCACTATTGGAGGGTATGTGCAGGATCATCATGGAAAAAATAGGCCCTTAAGTGGCAAAAAATTAAGAAAAATTAGAGTTAGGCAACTTGACATAAAAATTTGAATAAGTTATCTATATTATTTCAAAAATATGTAATAATTTAGAATCTATAGAAAATTGAATGTAGTTTCTAAACTACTAGGTTTATTTAAAAAGAAAAAAATCTATTTGGTGAAAATTTGAAATTTTTAATGTAGTGAGTACTGCTTAAATTTTGGGAAAAATGAAGTAGAGTGTTTGCGCTAAAACCACCCTAACCACAATAAAATGATAATATTTTTTATAGGTTTTAGATATAAAATTTGAAGAATCATGTTAGGATGTAGTTCCATATTTTATGAAATTTTTTTAAATAAATAAAATTAAATTATAATTTCTACTTTCTTTCATACCATAGCAATAAAATCTATACATAACAATTAAAACTTCCATTTAATTTTTGTCCTTTTAGTATGTTAAGGCATGGGAGATGTGACACATGTTTTTGGGTTTAAAACTTCCTCCGATACCGTTTGAAATCTATAGATGTTTTCAATCGGTATGAGACTTTGAGAATGCGTAATTCCAAATGAGAGAATGAATATATTAACTATAAAGGAAATTCAAAATCTCACCTAAAATTATATTAATTTGGAAAGTTGAGAATCCTCAACACAAAACCCTTTTGTTTCATCAATTTTGAATGAAAGAAAAATGCATTGACCACATACCCTACATATACCCATTATATCGCCACATTTTGGCCCATCATGATCCTGCACATACCCTGGAACAAGAATAAAAATGTTGTCAATGATGGTGTCACTAACACTAAACACATCCAAGTAGACAACACTTCACAAATATAATAGTATGTCCCTAATCCAGAATCGATTTCTAATGTCATATCCTTACCACAAGTTGCACCTCGTCCTCCCCCACAATCTAATCAATAAAATCAAGGGAATAATAAGCGCTCATTGATTCTCTTGGGAGAACCTTTAGATGTTGTTTTCAAGAGGGTGTTTCAAGAAAACTATGTGGTTACCTATCATGTGACAAAGCCTTCTAATGAGTCAAAGCCCAAACCCGCTTGGTACAATGACAATGAGTATTGTGATTATCACAAGATCAAAGGTCACTCCGCTAATAAGTGTCAAGGACTTAAAGGTTATATCCAAGATCTCATAGATTGAGGTGATATCATAGTGGATGCAAATCAGGCTACATCATCCAATCCTCAATTACAGATATATTATAATTCATTCCGTAAGCATAATTAGGGTCCCAGTACGTCAAATGCAAACCCCGGGTGTAAGAATAATAGCCAAAATAAAAGCACCAATAATATTAGCTATAAAAATATGCCATATAATTATGAGACCATTATTACGTGTATCAATCAAGGGGAACCATGTGTATCTATGATTCGTGTCAAAGGAAAAGACCCTCAATGTGATGTAGGAACCTACAAAAATGGGGTCTACGAAAAATGTGGGGAGAAGGTTCCACCCAAGGATAACCCTTGAGATTTCAATGCAAAGGAGATTGAAATCTAATAATAGGGTTGACCTAGGGATTGAATATAACAAAAAGGGGTTCACCACCAAGTATAAACTTAGAAAAATCAAAATGTTGGAAAACATAGTGTGATATGCAAAATGACCTAGAAATGCAAGTGAAATGTAATAGAAAACTATAAAAGTGGAAATGTGCACCTGGGAAACTAAAGAAGGAAAATTGGAGGTCTAGAATCTTGAAAAATCTATTGTTAATGCTAACTGGGACTCATATACCAAGTTGGGAAAACCAATCCATTTTTGGGTAAACTGTGTCGAAATAGGTTTCAGACAAATGGGTACTAAGATCTGCAAAAATCACTAACAGAAAGGTACAATGGGACTCATTCGAGTGGCGAATCAGTCCACTTCTAGATTTCTAGGAATTCAAAACTAGATTTTGTAGCTCTCAGTCTAATTTTCTTTTTCTGATTCAAATCTGGGTCTGAAACTATAAAATTTAGCCTATAAGACTATTCTTTAAACTATAAAACTGTGCATCTACAACTTAAAAGCTTATTAAGGTGCTATTAACAATAGCTTTTCAAATGTTCTCGCCAATGAAATCTACATTCCTGGATCTGACAAGTCACTACTTGTGAGGGAGGGAAAATGTTGTGGGGTTAGTGAATAGGGGTTTGCCCTGGTCAAACCCCTTGTAGGTAATTAAACCCTTGAAATAAAATGATATAGAATAGAGAATTATGAGTGAACAAATAATGATGTTGCAACTCACCAAACCCTTGTTATAAGGTGTTGCAAACATGTAAGTAATGGCTCCAATGAATGAGGACTTGGAATCTAGCTTGATATTGATAGATCTTGAATGCAATTCTTGCTTGAATCACACAATCCTACACCACAATTGTTAGCTCTAAAACAACATGATGCAAATAATCTTTGACATGATGATTGAAACTTGAAGAATTCTCTTGAATGCTTGATAATCTACCCTTGAAATGCCTTAAATTCTCTTGTGAATGCTCAAATGCTCTTGTGAACTATATGCATGAATACTTGAATGATTGGGGATGAAAATGAGAGAAAGAACCTTGTATTTATACTCAAGTAAGCAATAATTCCTAAAATTACAACACTACAGGCCAACCTTAGATCTTAGAGAGTAAAAACCCACCAAAAATTTAAATTATATTTGAATTTTGAGTTCAAGGGGACTCACTCACCACCCTGGGTGAATGGGTCCTACCTAAGGGGACTTATTTACCCATAAAGGCGAATGAGTCCCACCTTAGGAATTTGAGGTGGGTTTCAAAATTTTGATGTTTTAAATGATATTTGTCAGGATTATTCTCAAAATACACATAAATAAGGCAGTGGATGCAAAATGCAGAATTGATTAAAAGCACTTCTGAGAAATCCCAATTATTAATGAAAAACATAGGAGAAAGTATGAAAGTGTATTTAGAACACTTTACACAACACTTTGAAATAAGGCTTAGTAAATGATAGAAAATAGATTAATTTAGAGTGAAATACATTAGCAGAGACCTTAGAAAGAAAGTGTGAAAGTATATTTAAACACTTTACAACACTTAAGTAAGGTACCATTTGAATCCTTTTAGTTTGCAAGGTTACCTAATGTGAATGTGTGTTATTCACATTGCAACATTAAATCAAGACCACATTAAGCCAAAATCACAAGTAGGGCCCGAACAAGTCAGAAAAAGTAGAAGGGTCACTTTCTTGGTGACTCCATCTAGCCCCCACTTTACTAAGAGGATGAACTTTCTTCAAACTCAGACTAAAGTAGACCAATGCACACATCAAGAGGGGTTCAGATGTACCAATGCTAGCAAGACAAGACAACAATAATCAAGAGGGGTGATCAAGCCCCCAAGATCAAGTTCCGATGACAAACCAACATAAGCGCAAAGGAAAACAAATGAAAACAATATCAAGAACAACAACAAGGCACACACATGCAATGCCAAAGAGAAAAAGGTGTAAAAAAAAGAACCGGATCAAGGTTCGATCATTTGTCCAACACGATGTGGATCATATCTAGGTTGTTTGTCTGAAAAATGCATACTCAATCTGAGGCGATGAAACTCATGGCTATTTGTTGGTTGAGAAGTCCTAAAAGGTGAGAAAAATACACTCATGGCTGGTATGTACTCTCACACACACAAGTGGCTATCGAGAAAGTCATGCCTCGGATTGGGATTCCCACTCAATCATACCAAAGTTATACCTCTTGATAACTTTAATAAGGTGCCACAGAAAATTATTTTTCAAGCTTCATGAGACAAGCAAAACTTTGTATTCTTTGGGCTCATGAACAAATACGATGGCACCACAAGCATGTAAGTTGTGTTATGCAAGGTGGCCATATAAAAAGAAATGAAAAATGAAAAATGTAATGAATGTTCAAAGGTGTCTTGATAAGTTCATGCAAGGTATTTAACTTAGGGAACATTGTGCCTAAAGTCTCCAAGAGAGGATCGATCAAAGAAAATAAAATTTTCAACTTAGGGGATGTAGTGCATCATATCAATCCACTATGAGGAATGCAATATGCTAAGATATGTCACGCTCATGAATGAAATCACCCAATGTCATCCACAAAGTGACAAACCCATCATATGAAGTACGAAGGCTACACTAAGAACCATGAAAAATAAAAAAAATAAAAAATGATAATGCCAATGTATGCCACCACTTTAAAGGAATTGCTAACACCATACTATGAGCCATTACTTTAAAGTAGCCAATAAAAAATGCAAACAAGAAAGAGGGCATGAGAGCCAACTTGGAAAGCCCTATGCCAAGTCATATGTCTTTGAGTAAAGCTACGTCATGTGAAAGAAAAAGAAAATGGAGGGTTAACTGACAAACAGAAATTTAAAACACATAAAAAGGATCTATGGATTTAAGGAATTTGGTATATGTTCTTGTTACAATGTTTTTTAGAGAGGTTCATGGAATTGTCAGCTAAATCTAAATACACATAGAACTAGAAGAATGAGCACGAGAAGCTGAAAAAAAGAAAAAGAAATCATGGGAGATCAACATGGAGGAACGGCAGATTATCTCAATGCCCACATCATCTAAAAAGGAAAACCTAAATAATCCTAAAATAAAAATGAAAAAATATTTTAAGGTCAACATAGAGGAGACATAGATTTCTCAGTACATACATCATCTAAAAGGAAAACACAAAGAAGAAAAGAAAAAGATAAAAAAATTAAGAAAGTGATGACATAGAGAAGAATGAAGGTACAAATAGAGGAATGTCAGAGAGAGAGAGAACATCAAACATAACATCATGAGGGATCACATTATGCACATGAAATCACACAAAAGAAAATGAAAAAAAGGTAAATGCAATTCAACCTATGAGCAAGTCATCAGCCTCCCAATCATGTTCATTTTATACTGAAGGCAGACAACTAGCCAAATGAACAAGGGAAAGTGTTGAACCAAGAGAAGTATCAGGTTCAACACTTTGTATAGGAGATTTCTCATTTAACCTCATGGAAGAGGAAAAAAATGTGTTCAATTCATTATGCACCTCTTTATCAATTTTAGCGGTCTCGTCATCGTCATCCAAGTCAATCGCAATAGGAGGACGAATGATAATGTCCATTGAAGAGTTCAACTCTTATTCTGATTGTTGTATTGGGTCATTTTTTTTTGGTTGGGGAGGAGGGTCATCATGCATTGCTTTGATCAAGTTCGGATTTTGATTTTCTTTGTTTAGTTCTTCATGTAACTTGCGAGCAATAGCACAACGTCTATGCCTACGCTCTCTAGCACCTCTATTTCTTTTAGTTTTGTTTTCATGTTACATTTGTGTGCGAGTGGGTTGATCAACCATAGGTTTCTTTTCTTCCCTAAGTGGAGGAACGAAAGGAACCATAGGAGGTTGTTCAACCACTTTCTCCTTGAATTTATAAGCTTGTTTGATTCTAGGAGGTGTGATGGGGTTATTTTCATTGTTTCTTGGTTGTTTATAGGACATAGTCGGGGTTTTTGTTTTGTGTTGGTCTTGGTTGTTTAGGTCTTGTTTAGGTCTTGTTTAGGTTCAAGCATGGTTTTTCAAGGATGGGAGGTGAAGAAGTAGAGTGAGACATGTTTCAGAGGGATAGTTCGGCTATTTTATTTGCTTTGAATTTTTGGTAAGATAGGAAAAATAAGTCTTCTTGTTGCTTGATAGGTTCCATGGGCTTGGGCCAAAAGGAATCTATGGAAAATTTTCCTTTAGATGACAGGGGGTTAAAGCCGCTATGGTGAATAGTAAATATTTTATTGTCAAAGGGAAACTTTAAGCATTTTTTCCCAACCAAAGGGATGAATTTCATTGAGTGAAGCCATGAATGGCCTAGCCTCAAATGAAATTGGTTCGACTACAGGATGATGGAGAATGTGGCATCTAATGTTTTTGGTCCTATTTGAAATGGTAAGGTGATCGATCCTATCATAGGGCAAGGAAAACCATTGTGTGTCTTGATCCATGCTTTTGGTGTATCATATTCATCTTGATAGAGTTCATGCAAAAGTAGGAATTCCTCGGTGATCACATTCTCTCCACATGCGGGATCTATTAGTATCCCATTAGTGGTCTTGTCATAGATACGGTCAGCTATGTAAAGAGTACCATTGAGAAAATTCTTAAGTATATCCTTAGAGGAGAAAGCAATGTCAAGAGGACTCTTGGTTCAACCCTTATGAGGGATGACATTTATCACCTTGACCATTTCATCCATAGGATTAACATTGATAGTATTTAGGACATGATCATTGTTTTCGTCATCTTTATCAACATTAATCACATCATTCTTTGTAGTTTCACTATCTTTGAAAAATGAAATATCATGTTTTGACATTGGATTAGTGAAAATTTGCATGTTTTGATTTGGAGGGGCAAAAGATTTATTGCCTTAATCGCTAACACCTCCAATGGATAGACAACCAGAATCAATGAGGTCTTGCACAAGATGTTTAAGATGCTTGCAATGTTCTATGTCATGTCTATTTTTTCAATGATAGTGGAAATAAGCATTGGATTTAAAGCTTGGGGGTAAAGTCTTATTAGGGTTAGGTGTTTACATGGGAGGCAAGGTAATAATTTTTTGTTGTAAAAGTTGGGACATTATGTTATGAAGGGTGTCAGGCAAGGGAGTGAATTGTCTTTTCGAATCTCCATAACTAAAGGGCACCATGGCTTTGATAGCTGCTACTTGGTTGGTGATTTTTTGAGTTGGTTGTTGAGGAGGATTAAATTGAAGGAACCTTTTATTTTTCTTTCTAAAAGGTTGGGAATTATTTTGGTTTATAGGTTTAGATTTCTTGATTCGGCTAGAAGTGGACCTTGTATCTCAACTACTAAATAAATTTAATAATCATGGAGGGCAGTGCATAGGTGCATGAAGGATGAAAATTTCATCATGGTAAAATTTTCTTGAATTTTTATTTGTAGGTTTTCTATGAACATTTTTTGAAGGTGTGGGTCAGAAACCTTGACATCGATTTTGGAATAAAGCAATTGATAGCATGAGATAAAGTTAGTGACATTTTTACCCTCATTTTGCTTGCATTTCATCAAATCAGCCAATGTCATCTTGAGAGTCATATGCACTTGGAAATGGTTTACAAATGCATCAAAAATTTCATTGAATGAACAAATTGAATTGTTCGGTAAGGACGAAAACCATTCCAAGGCAGTATCTTTTAAGGACCTAGGAAAAAGTTTTGCCAACAATTTATCATCAAGGAAAAATTCACTACATAAGGCAGTGTAGGAATTAACATGGTTAGAAGTATCTCCCTTCCCTCCATATTTCTCAAATCTAGGAACCTCTACACCTCGTGGCATCAGTGTTCACAATATCTCCAAGGAAAATGGACTACTTTTGACATAATATGTGGGTGGGCCATTCTAATTCTGGTTTATAGTGGAAATTTGTTTTTGCATGGATGAAACAGTTTGGAAAAGTTATGTTATGAGAGGATCATTGTTTGTGGTATGATATGGAATTGAAAGTGGTGATGGAGTGTATGGATTGGTAAGACAAGTGAATGGAATGCTTATAGGTGGTAATGTGGTAGAAGATATAACGTGTGATGCCACATATGAACTAGGGATGCTAATAGGAATACCCAAGGAAGGAATCACATTACTAACTTGTTGCATTGTTGTTGTAACTTGAGGAGTGCTATAGGTAGGTATTGAGGTTATTGTTAGAGGAGGAATTTTGTTTCCTCCTTGGCTTGTGATATTTTTTGTTGGTATCAGAACACTAAGGAGTGAAGGAAGATGTTTTCCAAAGATCTAAACTATGTTTTTCACAAGGTCAAGGCCATCTTCACTTTCAAGCATGCAGTGAATGTTTTCTATGGTAGGAATTGTAGTACTTGAAATGTTTTCAAGGCTTATTTGATGTTGTAGGTTTACTAAGTCCTCATTAATTTGAATTATTTTCTCTTGCAGGATATTATCATTCCTTGGTTCAACTTGCATGCTACTTGAAGGAAAAGAGTTGCTAAGAGTGTTATCCATGCCTACTGTACTAGAGTCAATACTAGGAGTGGAAGCTCTAGATAACCCAAGATCCACAATGATTGTGCTATCGCGGGATGCCATGAGTCTCAAAATTCTTCTCACTATGGTATTAGCAATAGGACACCAAAAACTCATGCAAAGGTTACTAAATGCAGGGTGAGCACAAATGCAATGTAAATTATGAACAATGAAGTGCTTATAACTGAAATTATAGAAAATGAAACTGAGATACAGAAACAACAAACAAAAACTTAGAAAATGAAGATTAAATTCCAGAAAATGCAATGAAAAATATGCAAAGGGACTAATTTTCCCTAAGTGGTGAATGAGTTTAGGTACTAGTTTTTTTGAGAATTTTGAGAATTTTTAAATTGGATTTTATGCTTTTTATGTTTTCTTATGCAAGTATACGATGCAAATGTAGAATTTTAGAAATTTTCAATGGAATTGAATGCAATAATACAAGCTAAATGAGCTTTTCACTAATGAAAATTTTGAAACCCTAGAATGCAAATTAACCAATGCAATGTTAATGCAAGATACTCTAGGATGTAAATGCACTCCAAATCAAAATTATGATGTCCTAAATGCAGGTTCACAAAGATGGAACCTCCAAAAATGGAGTCTATGAAAAATGTGGGGAGAAGGTTCCACCCAAGGATAACCCTCGAGATTTAAATGCAAAGGAGATTGAAATCTAACAATAGTGTTGACCTAGGGACTGAATATAAACCACCAAGTGTAAACTTGGAAAACTAAAAATGTTGGAAAACATAGTGTGATATGAAAAATGACCTAGAAATACAAGTGAAATGTAATAGAAAACTATAAAACTAAAAATGTGCACCTGCAAAACGATAGAAGGTAGATTGGAGGTATGGAATCTTGAAAAATCCACTCTTAATTCTAATTGGGACTCATATGCCAAGTTGGGTGAATCAGTCTATTTTTGGGTAAACTGTGCCAGAATAGGTTTCAGAAAAATGGGTACTCAGATCTGAAAAAATCACTGACAAATAGGTATAGTGGGACTCATTTTCCAATAGTGGCGAATTAGTCCACTTCTCTATTTTTGGGAATTCAAAACTAGATTATGCAGCTCTCAGTCCACTTTTCTATTTTTGATTCAAATCCGGGTCCAAAATTACAAAATTCATCTTGTAGACCTTCTCTAGGCTTCTCAAAGGCTTGTTTACAACTTTGAAAACATTGAATTGCTTTGATAACATGATGACAAATTTTCCAATCTTGCTCCTTGATAAATCTACAACCTAGACCTGCTCCTTGATAATGAGTCCCAGTTATCAAGGACCAAGATTGGAAAAATGTTGTGGGGTTAGTAAATAGGGGTTTGCCTTGGAAAAACCCCTTGTAGGTAATTAAACCCTTGAAATAAAATGAAATAGAGTAGAAAATGATGAATGAAAAAATAATGATGTTGCAACTCACCAAACCCTTGTAATAAGGTGTTGCAAACATGTAAGTAATGGCTCCAATGGATGAGGACTTGGAATCTAGCTTGATATTGATAGATCTTGAATGCAATGCTTTCTTGAATCACACAATCCTACACCACAATTGTTAGCTCTAAAAAATATGATGAAAACAATCTTTGACATGATGATTAACACTTGAAGAATGCTCTTGAATGCTTGATAATCTACCCTTGAAACTCCTTGAATGCTCTTGTGAATGCTCAAATTCTCTTGTGAACTATATGCATGAATACTTGAATGCTTGGGGATGAAAATGAGAGAAAAAACCTTGTATTTATACTCAATTAAGCAATAATTCCAAAAATTACAACACTACAGGCCAACCTTAGATCTTCGAGAATAAAAACCTGCCAAAAATTTAAATTAAATTTGAATTTTGAGTTAAAGGGGACTCATTCACCACCCTAGGCAAATGGGTCCCACATAACGGGACTCATTCACCCATAATGGTAAATGAGTCACACCTTAGGAATTTGAGGTGGGTTTCAGGATTTTGATGTTTTAAATGATATTGATTAGGATTATTCTAAAAAATACACATAAATAAGGCCTGTGGATACAAAATGGGGCCAATTAAAGCATAAGAAAGCCCAATTATTAATGAAAAACCTATGAAAGTGTGAAAGTGTGTTACAACACTTTACAACACTTTGAAATAAGGCTTGGTAAATGATGAAAAGAGATTACTTTAGGTGAAATACATTAACAAGACCTTAGAAAATTGTGAAAGTATGTTACAATACCTTACAACACTTAAGTAAGGTACCATTTGAATCATTTTAGTTCACAAGGGACCAAGACCTAATGTGAATGTGTTATTCACATTGCAACATTAAATCAAGGGCACATTAAGAAAAAATCACAAGGAGGGCCCGCACAAGTCAGAAAAAGTAGAAGGGTTACTTTTTTGGTGACTCCAGCTGCTACTACATGTCGTACCCGCATATCAGTTCTTGGGACTTCAAATTCATCTCATCCAACTCCTATGAGCTCGCAATATAATATCCTTGACCATCTTGGTAAGAACCCAACCCAAATATCCATTCTAGATTTTCTTAGGTCCTCCCCAATCCACCAAGAAATCCTTACAAAAGCTCTTTAGGATACACATGTGCCCAATGACATTGATCCTACCCAATTCCAAGCTTTAGTAGGAAATTTTTCAGCCACCTATCAACTAGGATTCAGCCAGAATGATATGCTGATCTATCCATCCCATAACCGCACTTTACACATTGAGGTCCTAGTCACCCACCATAAGGTAAAATAGGTCTTGGTAGATAATGGATCTGCCCTCAATCTATGTACATTAAAGTTCATAAAACAGGTAGGGTACACCCATGCTGACTTGGAAATTCAAACCATTACAATCAAGGCCTACAAAAAATGAAGAAAGGTACTCAGAAGGTATTATTTGTCTTCCTATACAGGTTGGCCCCATTGTGCAATACACAACATTCCATGTCCTTGATTTGGATTTTCCATACAACCTTCTCCTTGTTTGACCATGGATCCATGCCATGCAGGATGTTCCATCCACCTATCACCAACGCATGATGTTCCCATACAATGGGGTCGAAGTAAGCATCCATACAGATCCTCAACCCTTCGATTACTATTGTGCTCTAGAAGCTTCTTTCCCCCACTCCTAAAATTGTCTAGGAGTAGAGGTGGGGGTTCCTTAGGCATTATCTTCTAATCCATCCTTTAATCCATCCTCTAATTAATCATCCACTCCATCCACTACATTTGAATCCACCATCACCAAGGTCCTGATCATTGATAAAGGTTGTGGAGAATATAAGATACGTACAGATCTTAATTTGGAAACCATTCCTCCATCTCCTTGTACCTACGACCAACATTCTCAATCAACACCGAAGGAAGAAATGAAGACAAAAACTATCAACTCTAAGAATGTGGGCTCTAGCACTTTTTAGTCCCTAGGAACATTACAAGATCATGAAGATGAAGATATCAGTCAATGGGTCTACAAAGAAGAACCTAAACCATCACCCCCTCTCATTGAATACTTCCAATATATTTATCCCTGTGCTTCAAAGCTAGCAGAAAAATATAACTATCAAGGGGGGAAACTCGGTGTAGAGGAACATGGAAGATTACCTCCCATTGAGACACCCATGTGACCTAAACATCTAGGCTTAGCCTATGAAAAAAAAAGGGGGTCCCACACCATCCACTAGCACCTTGAATAATTTCAATTTGGATAATGATTTCCTTGAAGACATACTTGAAGAAGAAGCCATCATACTTTCATATGATGATGTAGATCTCCCCTCCCTCTTTGAATTCACATCCATCTTTTCCATTAGCCTTTCCCTCCATCACCCTGACCTTATTTATTGGGACCTACGAGGGAGCACACCTACAAATATTTTTACTTCAAAGGATTCTTATGTACATCTTATGGGATTGGGGGAAGATGAACACCCTAATCACAAAAGAAAAAAACAAAAAAAAACAAAAAAGAGTCACCTAGTGAAAACCTCTCTGAGGCACTTGAATCATCAATAGTAAAAAATAAAGGGTGTATCCTCAAGTGAAAACCTCAATGAGGTGATAGAGGATGGGGATGTTCATCTTCCCCTTGTTGGAGCTCATTTATCTGAACGATCTTTAGTTTTGCTCGAGGAGACACAAGAAGTTAATCTAGGAACTGAAGAGGATCCTAAAATCATCTATGTGGCCAAGTATTTGTCAAAGGAAGAGTATCCCATTATTGTCAATCTACTAGAGGAAGGGATCATTAAATTTGCATGTTCCTATTTAGATATGCTAGGGTTGGATCTCGCACTAGTTGTACACCAACTTGATGTTAATCCAAACACAAAACCAATTAAACAAAAGCTCAGGAAAATGCATCCCCAAGTGGCCCTACTTGTCAAGAAAGAACTCAAAAAACTATTAGAGGCTGGATTCATCAGATGAATTGATTATTTTGATTGGATATCTAACATGGTACCTGTTGAAATAATGATTCAAGTAGCTCCCTTCGGGTCCCATTTTTTGCACATGTTTGTGCGCTGGCCCGTGCATCTCCACGTTTCTTCGACTTCCCGGCAGGTTTTGATCTTTCCCTTTGCACATTCCTCGCTTCGCAACTTCGGCGGGCGACTCCCCTTTCGACTCCTGAAATGCTGCGCTGGGCGCCCACGTGTCTCGCCTGCGGGGTTTTTCATTTTCTTTGCTTTGTGTTTCATTCGGGTTGCTAAGCCTTTCATAAAGGTCCGATACTCCTAGTTTTCATCGAGGGGCCCACATTTTTGTACGTGGTGATGTATCGCAAACTTTCCTAACAAGGATAGAATATGCTGCGTCGGGCCGCAAAAGACTTCTATTGGCCCTCTTTATTTCCTGGCGGGACCTACCTTCGCCCACGCGTCAGCGGTGCGCAGCTTTTAAACAGCAGCCGGGATGAGAGCACCCCGGGTTGCGAAACGCGGCCACGCGTCTTTCACCACCCGGTTCATACGGCCTTTCCCCATTTTCAAAGTAGCCTCAGTCCCCGGAACACGTGTCATTCCTCCGCAAGCTCACGGTCGATGGGGGAGGAGTTTTCATTCGGGCCGCGATTTGCTGCCACGTGCCTTACATTGATTATCAAAGCAAGCTATGGGATGGCCGAGCGGAATGGTGTTATTGGGTGCTGCTCGTCATGGTTCTCTAAAGCGGTGGGCGGCACTTGTCGCTTCGAAGCCTGGTTGGGACCACTGCCATCATTACAAAGGGCACGCCTGTAACTGATCGACTGGATGCGGTGCTCTGACTGGCTGCTTTCATAACGGCATTGGGAATATCCTTATTCGGGCATCATTGCGGGAGATTGTGAAATCTTTCTGTTACAACTCTCCAAGCGGTGGGATTTTGCTCTCTGGCTATATATACTCTCTCTGTTGAGGAGAGGGGGTCCAAGATTTTTAGAAAGAATACTGGTTTTAGCAAGAGACACCAGGCCTCTTTTGCATGTTTATTCGTAAGAAGATTTCAGACTGTGCCTATTGTTCGGCCTTTCTGTTTTTCATGTCTTGATTAAACTGTGAACTGTGCTTCTTATTGTCTTAGGCATTTTATTTGAGGAGACTTCTATACATTGAATGCAAACTTGCTGGTCTAAATCATGTCTTAATGACTCTTCTTAGCAGTAAGAATGTATGCGATACTGTTTTATGTCAATTAAATGAATTGTTTATGCTATTGCTTTAAGTTTCCGATGTTTTGGAACATAACAATAACATTCAGGCCCTTGAGTCTATGATTTATCGTGCCTATCAGAAAGCTTTGGTGCATCGCCTTAGATTAATATTTGTTTCATTATATCCGTTTCCTTTTCCCTTTCCAAAACCCATTATATAGAAGAAGTCGGCTTCTTTAAAATCCGGAGGTCACTCAGTTTGGCGCAAAGGGGTCCCCCTTGAACTGAGTTTCCCATAAAGGCACTGTTATCTAGTCAAATTTTGGCGTCAACAGTTTGTCTTTTTTCTGGCACGCCCGGTGGGACCCAAGCTAATGAAATCATCTTCTAAAAGGGTGTATGAGCCATCGGCCTGTAACTAGATCCCAAACTGCAAATAACCCAGGTTTACTAGTGCCTCCATTAGGGACAGTCCAGGCCGCAAATCAGTTAGTAACCGTTCCATTCCCACCACCCTTTCCTCTCACCATGTTGCCGGCCGCGAACAGAAATTATGTAGCATGGGATGCTGGAAGCCCCCTGGTAGCTCCGATAGCACCTGCTGTTTGGGGTGCCATTCCGGTTTCGGCCCTGAAAGCTCTTCCCAAATTCACCGGAGACAACACAAAAACGCCAGCAGAGCATTTGCAGGATGTAGCAGATGTATGCCTGGTACATGGTATCACAGCGCAGAATGTAGCCTTGAGGCTCCTTGCTGCGTCCTTCAAAGGCAAAGCCCTGGAGTGGTACCGAACACTGACTCCTAATACCATTCGCACTTGGGATGACCTCGGAGATCCGTTCTATGAAAGGTTTTCAAATGACGGAGATCGTTCTTCGCTGTATTATCAGTTATCCGTCATCAAACGAGCACCCCAGGAGGCTCTGACGGACTTCAATGCCCGATTTCACTCAAGTTGGCGGAGGATTCCTGTGACCATCCGCCCGACTCCAGAATTGGCGTTCATGTTCTATCTGAGGTCCATCAATCCCGACATTTCTATGATGATCAAGTCTCTGGGAGGGGCCACTTTACCAGATGCATATGCCACCGCTATCAAAGCAGAAAATCACTTGATAGACTACGGGAAATTGCCTCCTCGACCTGTTATGCCGATATTTCCTGAGATATCAAACGTAGCACAAGAGGTGGCGTCGACCAGTGCGCCAGCGACTCCCCAGTCAGCGTACTCATATACAACCGTTCCTGAAAACTTGGCCTCTACATCGGGTTCTCCCAAGAATGAGATGGGCGACCTCAAGGAGATGTTGCGAACTATGGCGAATGATATAACAACTCTCAAGCGGAACCAAGCAACGCCTCCGCGGCCTGCATATCAGAACTATCAAGGTGGGCGGCCTACCTATCAGCAAAATCAATATCAGAATGCGCATCGCACTAATTCACCAGCGGCGGCTATGAACCAAGTAGTTCCGGTGCCTACGCCGCTGGCAGGGGCGTCGCCGAGCTCTAGCAGAGAATTAACGGCGGGACAAAACAATCTTATTGATGACATCAATCCATGGTGCTTCCCTTGCAACGAGGCGCATATGCCCCGAAATTGTCCGCGTGGCAACTTACAACAAAGGATAGCAGAGCAACGTAGTCAAGGTATTGCGACAGAGAACGAAGAATACAGATATGCCCCGGCAATGGAGAAGGCGGTCCTTACCGCGCAAATACAAGGAATGTCCCTAGAGCAAGAGTCCGACATTGTTCCTGATCATGCGCTCTTCTCATGGATGGAAGGCGAGGAAGTGGTGTTTGCCAATGACACGTCCACAGCCGAAACGCCGCGGGTAAAGTCTGACTATAACACGCGCTCCAAGAGAAGATTCACCGGTGAGGCTATTGTTCCACTTTCGGACAGTCCGCAATGCAAAGACATTTCGGACCAAATTCCTGGCGGTCCGACCGTCTCTTTGTCTTGTCAACCGCGGAAGGAAATTGTTATAACAAAAGCAAAGGAGCAGAAATCTCTGAGCTCCTCACCTCTTGATGTGGTAGAGCAGTTGAAGAAATCACCCGCTAATGTGTCTTTATGGGACATTCTAGCTATCCCGGAATAGAAAACCATACTCCAAAAGGCGCTTCAGCAACAGATGGACCCAGCACTAATCGAGCCTTCAGCCAGTACCGAAGCGGTTTATCAAATGTCACCAACTGAGGTTCTCGCAAAAAAAGCGAAGGAATCCAATGCGGAAGGCGGAGGTAGGCCAAAACCTCAACCCTTCTTCCTGACCCTCATTGTAGGGGAAAAGCTATTACATAACGCTATGATTGATTCTGGCGCCAGTACAATAGTTATGCCGAAACTGATAGCTGAAGCCTTGGGACTCAGCTACGAACCCATGAAGAAAGGGGTGATGCAGCTAGATGGAAATAAGGTTGATACTGTGGGTGTCATCAAAGCACTTCCGTTGACTCTATTTGCCTGCCCGAGTATCACGGTCCCGCAAGATACAGTGATCATAGATGTTCCGCCAATGTTTGGTCTTTGCCTTTCTCGAGAGTTTACTTCAAAGGTGGGCAGCTATTTGTCTTTAGATTGGTCACATCTAATACTTAGAACCAAGCATGGCGCGAAGATGAAGATAGAATCGGAGGCTCTGCATTCCGAACATGTGGCGAATGAGGCCCTGATTAACTTTGAAGCCGCACATACCTCCATCACCAAGCAAGACATGTACAATGTCGAACTGCTAGAGGAGAAGGTCAACGGAGACCGAAGTGATAACGAAGATGCTCTGTTGAGTGAACATATAAACAATGATCCCTTCGGAAATTATCATGCTACCGGATTAGGCACATATGTGATCTATGATGAAGACCAAGTTCTTCCGAAGGTCGTCAAAGAACCCGACGATGACCAAGCAAGCGAGCTGTGGAAATTGTATTTTGACGGAGCAAGGAGCAAAGTTGGAGCTGGAGCAGGGATATGTCTAATATCCCCACAGAATGAAAAGTTGTTGAGGTCTTTCCGTTTCCAATTTGCTTGTTCAAGTAACGAGGCTGAATATGAGGGGCTAGTCCAAGGCCTAAGCCTAGCGGAACGAATGGGTATCAAGCAATTGATTGTGTTCGGAGATTCAGAACTGGTAGTTAATCAGGTCCGAGGAATCTCAGCAGCAAAGAATATCCGCATGAGATCCTATCGGCATCGAATCTGGGACCTTGTAGAAAGTTTTGAAGCTTTCAACATCCTGACCATTCCCCGAGTGCAGAATGGCGATGCAGATCGCATGGCGGTAATCGGTGCTCAGTTTGATCCTGTCTCCGACTTGCTTCGGAACAAATATTCAGTACGAGTGCTGGTTAGACCAGCAATACCCGACAATGACCAAAGTTGGCAAGTCTTCGAGAGCGATGAACACATCGCCTCGTTTATTCAACACTCAGGGGAATTTGCCGATCAACTCCAACCAAAGATCGCCGAGGCCTACGAAGGACAAATTATGCAGCTAAAGTCAAATAAGCTTCCGAAAGGATTGGTTACTCTCGAAAAAAATTTCGATTGTAGTGACGCCCGAAATGATAAGCGGAAATTCGTGGCGGAAAAAAGTGATTATGAAAACCTTCGGGTTTCCGATGACAGGAACCTTCGGGTCGGAAAAGATGTCTCCCAGCAGGATAGAGAAAGGCTTATCAGTTTCTGCGGAAAATATGGAGTTGTGGCCTGGTCTTACGATGATCTGGAAGGTTATAATCCTGGCATCATCCAACATACTATTGAGCTAACAGAAGGTGTGAAACCAGTCCGACAAAAGCAGCGGCCAGTCAACCCTAAAGTTGAAGCCTTGATGGCACAAGAGCTAACCAAGCTCATTGAGTCACGCATAGTCTTCCCAATCAAACATAGTACTTGGGTATCAAACCTGGTGCCAGTCCGAAAGAAGAATGGTGATATCCGCCTATGCGTGGATTTCCGAGACCTGAACAGAGCATCTCTGAAAGACCACTATCCGTTGCCTTCTATGGAATCAATCCTCCAAACTGTCGCGGGATCGGAAATGTTCTCTCTACTGGATGGCTTCTCTGGCTATAACCAGATTCGAGTAAGAGAGGAAGATCAGCACAAGACTACGTTCACCACCAAGTGGGGGACATTTGCATATGCTAAAATGCCTTTCGGTTTATCTAATGCAGGGGCAACTTTCCAGAGAGCTATGGACGTTGCATTTAGCGAACTGATCAATAAGATTATCCTAATCTATTTGGATGATCTTACTGTGTTCTCTAAGTCTAAAGATGATCATTTTGATCATTTGGAGTTGGTTTTTCAAAAGTGCCAGGAGTTCGGGATTTCCTTAAATCCGAGGAAATGTGTGTTTGGAGTACCTCAGGGTAAGCTGTTAGGACATGTTGTGTCGAAGGAAGGTATTTCAATTGACCCAGAACGAGTAAGGGCCATGAAGGAGCTTCCTCTCCCGGTAAATAAGAAAGGTGTCCAGTCCTTCCTGGGCAAAGTAAATTTCGTCAGTAAATTTATTTCGATTTTGCGGGAATAATTAGGCCGATCACTCTAATGCTGAAAAAGGATCAAGCTTTCAAATGGACAACAGAAGCTCGGGAGGCATTTGAAAAGGTCAAGGAAGCAATCTCCTCAGCCCCAGTATTAATCAATCCAGATCAACATAAAGATTTTATAATGTATGCCTTCAGTAGCAAGTCCAGTATCGCTACTGTTCTGACTCAAAAGGATAGAGAAGGAAAGGGAGAGCATCCAGTTGCGTTCTATTCCCGAACCTTAAAGGAATATGAGGTGAATTATAACTTCGTTGAAAGACAGGCCTTCGCAATAGTAAAGGGGCTTAAAAAGTTCCGCCATCTAATTTCCTGTAGCAAAGTCCTGGTATATGTCGCACATTCTAGTGTGCGGGAATACATCATGGAGGGAGAAATCACAGAAAAAAGGGCTAATTGGATCACCAAGATCCTGGAATATGACATTGAGGTCAGGCCCACCAGGACTATTAAAGGCAGAGGTCTGTGTGAGTATATGACACAGGACGAGGAGATGCCTGCTAAAGAGGAACAGCCAGAACTTATCCTGATAAATGGATTGGGATCGGAGGATGATTGGCTGAAAGATAGAACGAACTTCATGCGAACCGGAAAGTATCCGCCAGGCCTCTCATCCCAGAAAAGAAGGTATTACCGGCTCCAGAATTGCGGATACACACTGATAGAAGGAGTCCTTTTCAAAAGGAATTTTAATGGTGTGCTCCTACGATGCGTTACTTCAGGGGAGGCGCAGAGGATCCTCGACGCATTTCACAATAGCGACGAAGGTGGACATTTCTCCGCTAAAACTACCGCCATCAAGGTCCTACGGGCTGGATATTACTGGCCTACACTTTTCAATGATTCCTACTCTCTGGTAAAGACTTGCAAAAAATGTCAGTTATTCTCTGACAGAAGGAAGAATTCAGCGATGCCCCTCAAACCTATCGTGGCGGATGAACCATTTGCGCAATGGGGCTTGGACTTTATCGGAATGATCAACCCGGTTTCCAGTTCCGGACATAAATGGATTTTAACAGCTACAGACTACTTCACAAGGTGGGCTGAAGCTGTTCCCCTTAAAGAGGCAACGGAGGTAGAGATTGTGGACTTCCTCGAGGCTCTGGTGACAAGGTTCGGCCCTCCGAAGACGATCATTTCGGACAATGCTAGAGCATTTGTAGGCACAAAGGTATGTCACTTTGCATTGAAAAATGGCATATTCCTTAAAACATCTTCAAACTACTATCCATAGGGAAATGGCCTAGCCGAGTCAACAAACAAAAGTTTAGTCCGACTCCTCAAAAAGGTTGGCTCAGAACACCAAAGGGAATGGCATAAAAATCTCCGAAAAGCACTCTGGGCCAACCGCATAACTCCTAAACAAGTCCTCAAGACTTCGCCCTATGAGCTAGTATACGGGAAAGAGGCACTGCTACCTATCTCTATGGAGATCCCGGCGATACAGTTGTTGAAATCTCTTGAGATAGAACAAAATGATGCCATGGAAGTTCGGCTTGCCGAACTATTAGAAGTACAAGAAAAAAGGGAGAATTCCCTAAAGGCCATGACAGGCCATCAACAGGTGGTCAAATGGTGGTTTGACAAAAAGGCTTCCGACCAAGGCCTAAAAGGTGGAGATTTAGTGCTAAAATACGACAGCAGGGCTGCGAAGCCAGGTCAGCATGGTAAGTTCGATAGCCTATGGGAAGGACCCTTTAAAATCATTTGGTGCATGCAACACAATGCCTTCGAGCTGGAAAATATGGAACAGGAGTCTTTAGGAATCCCGGTTAATGGGATTCACCTTAAATTGTTCCATTAAGCGTCAAGCCCTACCTTGTACAGTTGTAAATAACGCTTTTTCTTTTTCCTTTCCTGTTTTTGGCCTATCCTTTTGCTAAATCAATTGATTTGCTACGCACTCGCCTATCATTATTAATGGGTAAAGCACCAGAGTTTCTTAAAACACAAAAGTATGCTCGTAAACGGAGAAAAGGCACAAAAATTTGCAAAACCCAGAAAAATTAAACACACAAACAAAGGGAGCCTAGTTTTCCTTTAAAACGAGAGACGTATATATTTATATATATATGTTTCTGGGTTACAAAATGGCATGAATGCCGATTTTCAAAATGTACAAGGTATTAGAGCATATATACATATGATGGCCTTTTATCAGGCTTGTATGGAGCAGGGGGGTTACATCAACAAACACCAAGGCAAGGGGATCATCTATCCGCAGGAGTGGCTGGCAGCAACCGACGCATTCAAGACAGCGTCCGCTTCTTCCTCGTCAATAGGCTCCTCGGCGGCATTGGCAGCATCATGAAGCGCGACTGTCGTCGGTGGTGGATACACCAGGTTCCTGAAGTCAGTATACCATTATACGTCGTAGAATGGTATCACGTTGTAGCTCCTGAACAGGAAGTGTAGGGCTTGGGTAACCCTTTGCTGATGCTGGCCATGGGTCTGCAGGCGGAATCCGCTAAGGAATGGTAGCCAAGCCACGACAGCTTCTTCTTCAATATAGCGACGTAGGTCGCTGGCTGTTGGCAGGCCTATCCCGTACGCAGCATGGGTAACGACCTCGCCGAGCCCGTTCAGGTACTTCTTCGGAAAGATCTCCTTGACCAGTTTCAAGATAAGAGGCTGGGGGACGCAAATGTCCAGCATAGACGCTACAAAGTGTGAGCACACGTCGGTGTTCACCCGATGCTTATCTTCATATTCAACACAGTCCTCGCCGAGAACCCACTTGATGGCTACTAGAACCAGCGAGTGCTTGTTCTTCGTCATTCTCTTGAGCCTTCTAGTGGAGATCTCACCTATAAACGCCGTCTGTGATTTGAAGGAGGTTAGGCGAATAGGAGTATCCATCTCTCCTAAAACTATTCCTAAATCTGCTGAGTAATACCGAAATCTGCTCACCACCTAACCTATGAAAAGACTTGCTTAGCAGTATTCTACTTGCCTATCACTTCTTGGACGCAAAGTGTGTATGTTCGCTATCTACTGGCCTATTTATAGAAAATTGACAAGACGTATGCCAATCCGCCCGTAAGCAACGTGATGTGTATTGGCCGCAATCTCGAGGGCCGAGTCTGCGTTTGTTCACGTTTTGGGCCAGTACATGCATGGTAGCACGGTTCAAGGCATGCTTAATTAAATCAAGTTAATTAATTGAACTTTAAAAAGGTGGCACTTGTTGATGAAGGGACGTATGGCCGTATGCTATGGTGTCAAATCTCAAGCACATCCTAGAACCCGAGGCGATATTCGTATCTCTTTCAGGCGGTGATCGTTTGCTTGGCATAATCATTCCGGCCAGGGATATTAATTACCGGTACATGCTAGCACAAGGCGAGGAGGCTAGTTGCAAGCTCAATTTCCAAGGAAATCGGGGCGTATCACATGATCTCCTGAAAGCAATGATGAAATCCGGCCACCTCGAAAAAGCAATTAGCTCATCTTGCACGAGCTGTGGAGCTAACGGTACATGCCGAATTAAATGCTAGGGCTTGTGCTCGCCTACCACCTTGAGAAAAGTTGCTATTATTGCATGAAAACGCTTATTGTTCCTAAGTCTTTTTCCAAAAGCTAAGGAGTGCGCGAAGTGTTTTCTGTCTGTATTCCAGTGCAAGCGTATTCAAAGGCCAGGGAGATTACAAGTTCTGCCGCGGAGAAAAATGTCAGAATCTTCAGCCCAGCCAACAGAGGAAGGGATTAGCCAGGAGCTGTATTCGGCTATTCGTTCCTCGCCCGAGGTTTACGTATACGAGGATGTAGCATACGCCACTCCTGGTATACCTAAGAAGGTGAAAAGAGCCAACACAGAGGAGCTGGAAAGGCCCAAAGAGTGGAATAACCCGAAAAGGGTTAGAGAAAAGTGGGCTAATATCTACGACCCAAAGCTTGCCAAGAACCCTAAATCTTTGAGAGAGGCGGCTTGTGCAAGGTTATCAGCGCCAGGGGCGGACCAAGCCACGGCAAGTAGAGTTTGGTTTAGCGGTCTTCCACAATACATGGTCCCATTGGTGCACTATTGCCCGGAGGTGGTCGACGCAGCTGTTCAACGTTATAATCCAAAGACCCACTGCATTGAATGTCGCAATTTAAGGGTTCATATCGGCCCGGAAGCCATCTGGCATATGCTATGCATTCCTGACCCCAGGACAAGAAAGGAGAAAATCGAATATTTCCGCCCAAGCAAAGGGGAAAAGATATGGAAAAGGATGAGAACCAGCTCTGATTTCCTGTTAGAAGAAACTAATAAGAAGGGTGTTGCGTCCGCTAAGGCACCGAGCATCCCATTATCGCGCGGTTCATTCCGCGATGACCTCCAAGACCCCATATCCATGCTGACATTTGTTTGCGGCTGTGATTCCGACGAGAAGATTGAGGCTTTTCAGCTGGGCCCTGCAATATAGTTTCGCAGGCAGCATGAGCTTTTCTGGTATGATTTTGCTGAGTTCATGGTCGAAGAAATGATACAGCAAATAGAGAATTATCAGGCGGAGAAGAAATTTAGATTTCTTTCCTACCTGGTCCACATGTTCATGCATCAGAATCCAGATTTCTTCACCCGATTTATCCCACTATCAATTTTTGATGAGCAGAACAAAAGAAAGCCGGCATCTACATGGACACCCTACCTTTCCGCAACATATGACTACTATGCCTTCGCGGACTATTTCATAGCCCCGGTCCTAAATGATTTGCTCGGAGAGGGTGATATCGTCCGGCTTAACACTGAGCAGACTAGATTCCTGCAAGGCTACACCCCCGCTTGCGACTGGTTCTTGGGCAAGGATTTCACGATCCTTCGAATGAGGGGCTTTATTGGCAGGCCTTTCCTGCTCCCGACTTGCATCACAGATAGAGTGCTTGCGCTGGAGGTTTACCGACAGGTGTGCATCATTGATTTCATGTTCTGCAGCAGCGAAAGTGTCAAGAAGAAGGGATTCTTCACTTGCCCGAAGAGTTTCAAATCGATAACGCTTGTTAAAAAGCAATCCCATGAGCTGCTAGGGGACAAGCTGGCACACCTCGGGTTGGTACTAGTAAATGATAAGTGGGATTACAACCCTTTCAATGACCTGCCTGAGCCGCATATGAAAGTTACACATGTTTCCCGACCTTACTGGGAGAAGCGGCGAAATAACCAGACTGATAAAGATGAAGATCTGGTTGAATTAGCACAAATCCCTATGCCGGATACCAGGGGCCAATGGCACAAGTTCTAATTTCCAGTGGCCATGGCCCAGGACAACCTTCCGATAGAGCGAAGCATGCATAACAAGTTGAAAGTGGACGAGGAATGGAGCGATGAAAAAATAAAAGCTTTCTGGAGGTACCGCCAGGAAACAGGGCAATTGAAAGCTCCTTATAATCAATTAAAGGACGACCAGGAATTTGAAAGATACTGGGATGAAGGCCATCCCAGCCCGATCTCCAGTGCCAACAAGAGCGAAGCAGAAGGCTCCGATGAGCAGGAGGAAGAGACGGCGATATCAGCGCAGGAAGGCGATGCCCCCGGGCATGCCGCCTATGTGGGCACTAATGTGCGCTTTAACATATCAAGGGGCTCGCTTACGCGCACATGGGCCGCTAAACCGGTCAGGCTAGTGCCCCAGCAGAAGGATCCGATTGCCGAGGTTAGTGAGTGTCCCCCCGCGAAAAGGCAACACACAGAAAGTGTTATTGGGACAGTTTCACATGAACCAGCCGAAGGGGAAGCACCCGCTACTAGTCAAATGCCAGAAGTTGCGGGCGAGTCTCGAACGATCCCGATGCCACCGCCGACCAGTCAGTAGGTACATTTCGCTCCTTCCTCTCTTACATCTCATTCTTTCACGTCCGTCCCTGCTCAATTGGCAACTCCTGCCATTCGTCCGAACCCTCCACCCTCTGTTTCTGGCCCAGCTTATTCTGCGGGATTTGCCCAATATTCGCAAGCCCAACCGTTTATAATTACCCCTCCGAGCATGCTAACGCCTACTGCTGTCGCCCAGACTTTCCTCACCTC
>VDFB02000015.1:35747848-35784330 GCA_007258455.2 Sequoia sempervirens
CATAGATCCTAAGTGCATTTAGTCCTGATTGAAGATTTAGATGCCAGGAAACAAGAAAGACCTAAAATATTTCTTCGAAAAGATATATTTCATCTGGAAATTTATTACAGGCTTCACTAAAATTGTTAAGCCCCTCAACACCATGTCGAAGCAAGATGCAAAAGTTGAGTGGACTCCTGAGGCAAAGCAATCCTTCGAGGAAATCAAGAAGGTCATTGCTGACGTGCCTATACTATTCAGCCCAGATTATCTAAAGCCCTTCTATGTTCACTCATTTGCTTTAGATCATTCATGTGCCAACATTTTGACACAAAAGGATAATGAAGGAAATGAGCACCCAATTGCCTTCATGAGTGCTCCCTTGAAGGATGATGAACTAAGGTATCACAATGTAGAAATTCAAGCATATGCTCTCGTCAGAGGAGTAAATAAGGTAAGACATTACATCTTGCAAAACAAGGTGTTCACCATTGTACCAGACTCAGCGGTGAAAACATTGCTAATGTAGAATGAGTTGGGAGAAAGGAGGGCCAAGTGGGTGACCCTGCTGCACAAGTACGACATGGAAATTTAGCCAACGAAACTAGTAAGAGGACAAGCTCTCACCTAAATGATAGATGAAGCAACAGTTGAAACATGACCTGAGCTTATTATTCAACAATATCAGCTCAAGGACATCTCCCTGGGAGAGTGGTATGATGATATTTTCTACTACTTGCTAAACAAAAAATGTCCATCCCATCTATAGGGATTCCAAAAGTGTGCCCTTAGATTGAAAAGCAGCAACTATATGCTGGAAGAATCCATACTCTATAAAAGGAATTATGAAGGGGTTTTCCTAAGGTGCCTCAGAAAAGAAGAAGTAGCACGTGTGCTGAAAGAGTTCCACAATAAGTTTGGTATTGGTCATGGATCCGATCATTCCACCACTCATCAGATCTTATGAGCAGGATACTATTGGCTGACTATCTTCAAGGATGCACATAGTTATGTTTGTACATGCCACGTCTTCCAGACCGTCACAACCAAAGAAAGAAATGTTGTTGTCCTCCTGCAACTAGTTCTCGAGGTAAGGCCATTCGCACAATGGGGTCTCAACTTCATCGGTCTAGTAAGCCCACCATCGTCCATAGATCACATGTACATTCTAACCACCTCTGATTATTGTACTAGATGGATAGAAGCTATTGCATGTAGGAAATGCACCTCAAAGGTAGTTATCAATTTCCTTGAAAGTTTCATTTTAAATTGTTTCAGATGCTCGTATGCTTTGGTTTGTGATAACGACTCTTCTTTCTCCTTGCTCAAATTCCCTAGTTGATCTCCCTCAAGTTCTCATCCAACTACTATCCCCAGGGCAACAACCTAGTTGAGTCTACAAACAACAACTTGATCACCGTCATCAAAAAGCTGCTTGATAGGAATCCCAAGGACTAGCACACCCAAAATCATTTTTCTCTTTGGACAGATTGTACTCACCATAAGGCTGCTTTAGGTGATTCCTCATTCCACCTCATTTATGGCTTGGAGCATGTATTCCCAGTTCACCTCAAAATCCCAACCCTCCAATTCATCAACACCTTCTATGAAGAAGGGGATTGACGAGAAGCTCACTTAGCCGAATTGCTACACCTACAAGAAGTCTGTGATCATGCCATTGAAATTTTTTCCAAACATCAGGGTGTGGTCAAGAGATGGTTTGATCAATGAGACAAATTCAAGACCTTTAGGATTGAAGATCTAGTCCTATGTTAGGAAAAGGCCCATGAAAAGAAAGGGTGACATGAAAAATTTGACAAGCTCTAGCTTGGCCCCTTTCAAATCTCTAAAATCTTAGGAGATAATGTTTTCCACCTCAAGACATTAACCGGTGAAGATGTCCCATTGTTCGTCAATGAGCAACACCTAAAGCATTATTTACTCACCTGAGCTCATTTGAGCTAACTCTCTGTAAATATTTGTATATAGGTTAGTTTATGTTTTCTTGCTTTGCTACTTTGCTGCTTCGCATCACTTTTTTTTGCTCGTTTCCTGGTTGTTTTGTTTCATTGAGAGGGTGTTCTCTGTTTTTGTTGTGGTGGCCATGCTTAACTCGATGAATAGTTCACTTTGTTGCTCTCTCTTTGTGTTCTTTGGATAAGCATTCACTTTCAACTCTTGGTCTTTTATTGTTGCTATGGAATGGTCTCCTCATTTGAACTTTGACTTGACATAGAACGTGACCCTTAGTTGAATCTTATCACACTTTGTCTTAGATCCTGCATAAGATAAATGTTAATTGTTTTTGAAGGGTTGTGTAATGGTTGTTATGATGACCTAACAAGAAAAAATATTAAGTCTACTCCAGTGACCATTTTGGTTCCAAGTCCACCGTAAGCTTCAATGCTTACACGGTTAAGCAAAAGAAATAGTATTAAAAAGGATATCAAAAAGAAAGAAAAGAAAGAAAAGGTAAAATCAACCAACCATGTGGGTGTGTGGAAAACTCTACCAAGGCTATGGATGCCTGGCTAGCAGTAGAGAAATGTTCATGGGGTCACAACAACAACTCCATTGGGGCTAGGGACACCTGACTGGCAGTGGGGCAATGTCCAAGTTACTTTTATAGTTAGATGATCCATAGCTTGTTTGGTTTGATTAACAGTCATCTATTCTAGTCTCTGAAGAAAGGAAATGAATTCACTACCTCCACACACTTCTGAGATGGTTTTGTGATTTGATTCAGTTAAGGATCTCATTCTCCTTGGAGTCTCACCATTCACTTTTGGAAACTGACCCATGGTCTGCAAAACTAGAGATTCTAGGTTTTGAAAGAGCGTTTATCCATGGAATGTGAAGGAGCGTTCCCCTAGCAGAGTTTCCATTTATTGTGCCTATGGCACACATGCCCTGTTCAGAAAAGGGACCCTCTCTTGCCACCTTGCTAGGTTGCTTTTTCCTTCACCTAGTTTTTTTGTGCCCCCTATTTTGAGTCCCAAGTGGTCAAGGATTCTTAGAAGTATCATCCCAAGTTGACCAAGTTTCACCACTTCCAAAATTTCCAAGTCTTTGGCTTTGGGAGGGTTCAGTTGGCAGTTGTCCTTCAGCCTTTGGAATTGTCATCCTCCAGGAAATGCGGGTTTGCCCCTATGGGCCACCTCATGCAGAGTTCTGTTGGGTTTTCTCCATTTCAAATGGCCCACTGGAGATGTCCTCCTGGCTTGCAGAGCCCATGGTTCCATTCGCCATCTTCTTCACCAACCTATTGAATGGTCGACTCCTAGTCGCCACCCACTTTGTGGGCCCTGCTATTCCCATCACCATCACTTGAAATGCCTGTTCATCAACCTTAGCCACCTCCATACCTGCATTAATGAAAGGAATTTAATGCACAAAATTCTATAAATAGCTCTCACCGACATGTCATTTTCACCTACGATTTTTCATAAGACTTGTTAGAGGCTTGCCTATGATCACCACCCCCACACCTGTGAAGTCTTGTTGCTACATCAAGTTTGCTAGTATCAAAATCTTCATCAAGATTCCATGGGTTCACTAGGTAGAAACTTTTCTGCACCCTGTTTTGTGTTTTTCCTTCATTGCCATAAAATTGTTAAATTGTAAAGAGGAAAAACTTTAAAAATAGCTAGAACACCTTTGGGCGAACAAAACCCATATTTTGGAACTTTGAAATCCTTTGAAAATTTCCCATCGAGTGTGCGCAAAACTTGAGGTCTCAGTGGCCATTCTTGAACTAGGGGAATCATGTCTTGCAGACTCACATAGCGTCGACCGCCATTGTCTTTCCCTTAAAATGCTAAACCTGGAAGTAGTTTGAATTTGCCTGCTCTAGGCTGATGTACATGGGAAGACGCTCCCCCTCAACTGCATTTCAAAACTTAAATGAAAAATTGGGTTGGAGTGAGAACTTTACACTGTTAGGTCCGCAAATGCGGATTTCTGCACCTGCAATGTCCTTCATGACATGATGTTTCAAAATAGCATACCTACCCTAGCCCTCCATCTCCCAGGTCCCACTATCACCACACCTGCCAATTTATCTTAACTGCAAAAAAAAAGGGTCCAAGAAGACCATCCGATGCAGACTTCTGCTATGCTTTCACCACCACTTAAATGACCTTTCCCAAATAGCAAAATCCTGAGGTCCTTCCGACGGGTGGATCCCAACCCTACCATCTCTGCCAATTATTTGTGATGAAAATGACCAAGTGTTGACTCTATTGTGAGTTCCCCATTGCAGATTTCTATCCGTAGGATTCCACATCATTTTCGCTATTCAAAAAATCTCTAGCTTACAATCCCTCTACCTCCCAGAGCATACACTTACTACTTCCGCCATCAAGCCCAAAATGAAAATGACTAAGGATAAAACACTTTACAGACTATTCCATGTGGATAGCCACTCACGAAATTCCTTATTGGTGTTGTCACTTTAAACGACCAACCACCTCTATCAATCCACTATGTGGGGCCGGACCTCGTTGCCTCCCTTTAGTAGTTTGCTAACAAATGAACAATTCATGAGCCTCTTGCGGGTCTAGTAATGTGGGTTTCCCTTGGAAAACTTCCATCCTCCTCTCATCGTTTCAAATAACGATCGACCAGTGTCTCTCTGCAGCTTCTCACCCGCACCCAATTTAATAATGAAAGTTTCAAAAAGCACACTACCACTCTCCAAGACCATAGGTCCCACAATGTGGGATGCCAACTTGCCAGAGCCATCTACAAACAACAGAGCCCTAAATAGCCAACAATATTCCTACACCCTCAAGCCTTGGACCCGCACACCTGAATGATGGATTTAATGCCTTCAAGGCCTTAAAATTGATTTGACCCATGTGTTACAATAGCCTGACCTACCAGTGGATCCCACCTTGTGACTAAAATTTGAACGCGGGTGGAACCATCTGGGTTGTCGTGCCCTGATTACCGTACCTTTGCAACTACCTTCAAAATGGCTGCCAACCCAGGGAAGTTCGCACCCCTGGGCCCGCATTGCCATAACTTCCTCAAACAAAGGGCTAACAATGATCTGAAAGAAATGTTAGGACCCTTGAATAGTGAATTACTCAATCTAATGTCATTTTTGCAAGATTTTTCTAACATTTATTATGTTTTACACTTGAATGTGCTTACTACTCCCTTGTTTTTAGTATATATGGAACCAACTGTAAGACCCTTGAAGACATCTGCAGAAAAGGAAAAGGGTAAGAAACCATCCAAAGCACCCAGGGGAAAAGAATACAAAGACCAAATGAATTACAAGTTCCAGGGAGAGGAACTCAAATCAAAAGTCACCACAGACTGGGACAAGATCTCAGACACTAACTTGGGGCACATCAACATCGATGAGTTCAAACAGAGGGTCATTGTTAACCCAACCACAAAAAATTCCTGAAGGATCAGAAGAAGTGGGTTTTCCAAGTTTGCTAGTTTCCCGCCCGCCCTCATAGCTCCCAAACTAGTGATGGCCTGCAGAGAGGCATTCTAGGAAAGTACAAAAATAATAGTAGATAGAGATGGCAATGTACTAGTAGACTTCTTCGCCAAGTCTATCAGACAGACCTTCCATATACCCACCTTCAATGATATGGAAGAAGCATCTAAGGAATATGCCGAGAGCATGTGGAAGGTTGACCCCCTCAAGTGCAAGAAGCTGATTAACTAGTATTGGCTAAAGGAAAAGAGGGGAAGTGCAAACAAGGTGCCCCAAGAGCTCTTTAGGAGTGATTTCTATGAGGATTACCATGACCTCGTGACCTTACTGAGTAGGGTTATGGGTCTTCCAACCACAACATTCTTCCAAGATTGGATGCTATATTTTATAAAAGAAATCATTAGGGGAAAGACCCAATTCCATTGGGCAGGAATGGTCAACATTTTCCTACATGAGCAATTTGTGGTAGTGAAGAAAACTTCACAATTTTATATGACCTCATACTTGGTCTACCTACTAGCTAATCAGGCTCAATATAGAGGACTATTTGTAGCACCCAACATGATTCCAGGGAGAGAATTGAAGGTCTATTGCAAATACCCTCAACTTCAATTCAGAAATTTCAAGAAAGACTACTGTTAGGTCAATGATGCTTTCATAGGGCACATAATAAGATTTCTTGGAGGTGAATTCGAGAGGCAGGTCACCCACAGTGCCTATGCTTTGATCCGATGGTTCATTTTTCTACTCATTTAGTTTCCAAAATTCACCTACATCTGAACCAAAGACTTCTCAGAGAGGCCATACAAGCTGCCCCGGTACTCGAATGACAGGTTGGTACTACTTGAGCTCTCAAGGAAATTACAACATGCTCACATGTTGCTTAGTGAAAAACACAAGCCTGGGATTCCTTATCCCCTTACATTGGGCTAGCGAATGTAAGTAATCCCTGCATCTTAGTGTGTGGAATATTCTGATAAGGAGTTGGGTGAATACAACCTGGAGCTGCACACTTGTAGACCGCAGATGGGTTCATATGAAAAATTGAAGAAAATGGTTGGAAAAGAGTATGCCCAACTCAACAATGTTGAGGACTTTTGGGCCAATTGTAGAGATGACAAAGAAGTCTACATGAGGAATTACATGCACATGACTTCATACTTTTTTAAAATGATCAACCTATTTCCAGTGTCGGATCAAATTGTCAAAGATGAGAACACCGTGATTGATTTGAGGTATGATGTCATGGCCAAACTAGCACTACTGTTAGTTGATTGGAATCAGGAAGAGGTCAATGACCTTGACATTCTGATGAAGTTCATAGAGGAAAGTACAAAACAATGGATTGATGGGTAGATTGCTCAATTGAAGCTTCAAGGAGCTACTTTAACATACAACGAGCTCGAGGATGAACCTGAGAGAAAAACTGATAGTGCCTCTATGGCTACAGCCCCATCTGGGGAAACTTCAAAATCCCCTCCAGCCACCAGGTTAAGAAAAGGAAAGAAATGGTTGAGTGTCAACCTAAGCATAATTTTTAGTCAAGGAAAGCCTCAGAAGGTGAGCCTTCCAAGAAATCAAAGAAGTTAGGTAGTTTAGAAAAGATGCCCACTATACAGGAGGACCCACTCCACGAAGGAGAGGAAGAAGAGGCTGAGTAGCCAAAGTCCCCACCTGCTACCTCTACTCTCGTAGTCACTGTTGCTAGTGCTTCCACTACAAACGCTCCTCCACCTGCTTCTCAAGCAATGGTTTCTTCTTCTCCACCCACAGTGGACATTTCGGTCTGCCTTGCTTCCATTTCGCCCATGGCACCCATCTTGGTGGTAGATTCTTCCTCCACCACAAGTTCTCCACTCTGTTTTGCTTCTATGTCTCCATCAATAACCCTCCCACTAGCCACTGCAACAATGATAATGGCTACCCTCTCACTCCTAGAAGCCTTTGCTAGGAACATGTAGAACATACCAATGGAAGTTGTCTAGAGTATTCATGAATCCTGAAGTGTAGGCTACCCTAGTGTAATTTTTCATTGATCTTACTATCCCTACTCCTCCAACCAAGCCACCAAAAATGAATGCAACAATGTAGATTTGTGAGGAGTTGGAAAGGTAAGAAAGGGAAGCAACCAAAGAAATGGAGGAAGTGGATGATTATCACAAGCATCCTAAGTATTAGCACCTAGTAATTGATGAAGTGGTGTGTGAGGAAGAAGAGGAGGAAACACAATCCTATAAAGAAGATGTTGAGGAGTCGGGCACAAAGTATAGTGGAAACCTTCAACCTAGAGCTCGAGGAGGAACTTACTAAACAACTTAGGGATGTCAGAGAAGAAGTTGAAGAGCAGTCCTTTAATGAAGAGAAGGAAACAAACAAAGAAATGGAGGTAAGCACAAAACCTCCAATAGGGGAGCAAGGTAAGATCCCTGAACATGATGAAGAAATGCCTCCTTCAAGAGAGAAAGAAGAAAAGGAAAGGGAAGAGAAAGAAGACAAGCCTAAAGGAGAGGCTGAAACAAGGAAAAGCCCAAAAGAAAAGCATCATGAAGAACATGGGCATGAACAAGAAGAAGAAGAGAATACATCTGAAGGGGAAGACAACCCAAAGGAACGTACGACCACTAAATCTCTAGAGAAGAAAACATTATTCATTTGGGATTCAAATGAAGAGGAGGAAGAAAAGATAGAATATAAAACTCTAGGCAGCAAAGAAATGGAAATTCAACATACCCGAGAAGAAGAAGGTGATCATGAATCACCAAAAGGGGAATCCTAGATGCCTGAATGGTTAAGAAAGCAATTAGATAAGAAGACACCTACGCTCATGGATCTAATGGCAAGACTGGAGTCCATTCTATCCTGGGCATAGATAAGCATGAAGAAGGAAAATAAGCCAAGGGTTAGATCCCACCTAACAATGGATGCTTCAGAATCTAGGACCGTACAGATAGCTACTCTGGTGGTGGATGGAGGAGTTAGCTATAACATTTCCACCATTGACTTGGGAACAACAATGAGAGAGAAAAAAATTGATCATATTCAGTGATCCGTCACCACCATTGTGCACCAAATGCATAAGAACAAGACCTCTAAGGAGGAACTAAAAGTGCAAGTTGCAAATTTAACTGCCTACATACAACAATGGTCCTCTACCAAAGAACTTCCCACCACATCATCGGCGCCACCATAGTATTGTCCAAAGACCACATTGAAAAGCTTGAAAAGAGAAAGAACTGAACGAAGGCTACGGAGGATTGGTTTAGACAGGTAATTTATAATGGAAATATGGGCATCAACCATGTTATCAGGATAGAAAATAAATTCTTAGAGGTGAAAAAACAACTTGAAAGCACAAGAAAATTCTGCACTAACTTCCCAGAGCTATACATGATTACATATCCCAAACTTGAGGCTATCCTTAAGATGCCTGAGTAATCATGGGAAAAGGGGCTAGCATTGGTGGAGGGTGATCACTGGCTCATTAAGACATGAAAGCTAGGCCTTGACCATAGGAAATAAATATTGGAATGAGTGCTCCATGAAGTGGAGCTTGACATTGATTGGGTCAAAGAAATCAGGACAACTTGTGAGGAGTATCTAAAGCTAATGACATATTTTGACATTCCCGCCGTTGAGTTGGATCTGGAAAAGATAAAGCCGCACTTCTATATAAAGATTGAGAATGGAACCATAGATGCACTTACGCCATATTTTATGGGTTTTTCCACATGAGCCTTTGCTCAATCCAAGTAGGTAATAAAGAACACTCCCAAATGCGATAAGGATTGGGATGTAATTACTGACTGATCAAAGAAATTGAACTTTCAAGTGCTCCAATTAGATGTAATGGAGTGGAATAAACTTCAAGAATTTATCAGAAATTTTGTGGAATACCCTACTATGAAGAAGCACGAAGGGAATCTAGTAATTGATGATGAGTTCCTCATAGTCTAGCTAAAACAAAGGGAAATCTACTAAAAGAAAAAATGCTATAGTGCTATCCACAAGAAGACAAAATAAGCTAGAAGAAAAAATGTAATTTTATATTGTAAAATATTTGGGGGTAGGTGAAACCCTAATTTGTAGTGAATCTTGACCACACAATGAGATTAAATCTTGGCCATCCATTTTTCTTTTTGAACACTATAAATAGGGGGTCTCCTCTCATTTTCAAGAGAGAGTTGAGTTGTAAAGACATGTTGGAATTTTAATAGAAGTTCATTGATTTTGGTGGATTCTTGAGTTCCAATTTCATGTTTCATGATTCTTCTCCTCCTAGTTAGTGAATTTGAGTAGATTAACTTTGTTTTCCTATCTGTTAGCATGCTTTAATAGATTAGTTATTGTTGTTCATTGATGGTGAATAATTCTACTGTGTTGATGCCCTTCCTTGTTCATTATTTTTTATGTTTATTGATCATAAACTGCAATGTAAAGCTAATCTGAACATTATTTGAATGTTCCACTTAAATTCTATCTTTTTTTCATGCTTTATGGTGAATGAATGATTGAAATCTAAAGACCTTAGAATATTGCACTAGTTTCACGAGACTGTGAAGTGATTTGGTTAAGTGGGGTTTAGTTTTAGGAAGGTTGTCCACTGTAGCATCCTCCATTGAAATTGTTCATCAATAGTTTTAGGTCCAGGAACTTACTCTCTTCTCTGCCCTTTTGACCTTTCTTTAATAGTGACTTTAGATAAATTTTATTACACAATATAAAGCTAAATCTGAAGATCAAAGTGGAGTTAGAGACTATTGTCTTGGACTTACATCAGTAGAGCAACACTTCTTAAAATTTTATAAACTCCATTTAAGGATCCAACTCCATCCAACTTAACTCATGTAATGCTGACCTATGATTACTTACAAAATTACATTGAACCAACTGAATTATTCCACACATGTCATGACCTGACACCCAAGAGACCTTGGGGTAATTTTCTACAACTTGTTTGTAGGGGATTTCCTTTCAAGAGAGGTAGAGAATTTATGTTTTTCCTATGTTGAAAAGGTGAAAAACACCCATCAATACCCCCTTTCATTAAATCATTTAATTTAATGAATATCCTTTTAATTCTTCTAATTCCCTAATTGTATGATTAAACCATGTTTAATTAACAATTAAACTTATCCCTTTTTTGCACAATTAATAATTTCTTTTAATTTGGAAAATATCTTTATCATTGTTGTGCCTTCAACACACATGCTCCGTTCGAAATGGGGACCCTATTTTCTTTCTCCTTAGTTGGTCGTTCTTTCACCACCTCATTTTGTGTGCCCCCATTTTGGTGCCCATGATGGTCAATGTACCTCCAAACTCCCATCTTAAACTGACCATGTCTTGTCTGCTCCATCTTGGTTAGGTCCTGGGGCCTTCCAGGCTTTCCCTGGCAGTCTTCTTCTGCCAGTGGCCCTAGGGCCCGTCGGGCCCGAATCTCTAATTTTTCATTAGGTGTTCACCATTTCCAAGTGGCGGAGGGCCTGCGCCTTCCCAGACCTCAGGTCCTAGGTCATCAGTTTCCTCTCGATTTAGAATTTGCGAAGTTTATGGACTGCATTCTCCCCTACCAAGTCTGGTCCTTCGGACTGCTATTCCTGGAATTCCCTTCAATCTTCGTTGTTTCCAGAGGAAAAACCTCACCAGTACTGAACCCTCTGGACTTTGGGTCCCTTCTTTCTGTTGATGTGAAAAGCGAGTCTCCAACGGTCGTTTCACCTCATCGTTCTGGACCCTGGAACCCGAACCTCCCGCCATCATCCGTTGATTTCAAATCCACCAACTCTTGATCGGTCATATCGACACTAAATGAGGCCATTAAATCTAGATGAGGGTATAAATATTTGGGCCCCAACCTATCATTTTCATTTGTTAGGTTTGTAGAGGAAGATTAGAGTGCTTTTTAGAAGAGATTGGTGCATCTATTGCCCACCACCTTCGCACCCGAGATCACCATTGGCCACTCGCTGTCGATTCCACACCGTCTGCTATTGGGCTTTTGAGGTATGTTCATCATTCATTGCACCAAGAATTTTTTTTATGATTTTATGTTTAAGGTAATGAAGGAAATGGGATCAAATGAATTCGATTGATAGAACACACTGATACCCACAAAACCCATGTTTTGAAATCTTGAAAACTTCCAAATTTGGGCTCCTAACATTCAATCACAACCAAACGTCGCCACTGCCCTTCGTCATGTAGGGCGTTCATGCCCTCCGGGCCCAACACCTCTCTCCATCATTAAAGAACTCAAATGATGAAATTTTAAAGCGACAAAGTTCCCTCTCGGGCCCACCACATTAGGACGCCGCTGACCAATCACCGTGAAACTTAGCACTCAAAATCTCACCTCCCTTTTAACCTCTCAGGCCCGCCTCGCTGGGACTCCTTTTTTGGGATTCCCCTGGGTGTTTTCTGTTCTTAAACGGCGGAAGCATTTTTCCTTCCCGAAACCCAGGCTCCGGCTCACTGAATTCTGCCCAGCAAAAAGTGTCACCTTGAGACTACTCTTGCCCATCCTAGGCCTGCTTCATCGGACTTCCAACCCCAAGATTCTACCTCGCCCCCGCCATTTCCAAATGGAAAAAGGGGTGTGCATTTCTTCCCTCCGGGGTCCATCTGACTGGTTGTTGTCCGAAGAATCAGATTTATGACACCCGTGCCAACGCTCCGTCAGGTCCCGTTCCATAGACTATCGTGCACAAGCTTTCGACACAACTTCACCATTTCAAACGACCATATGATGGCAACCTTCCCCCTCCCGGGTCCCGAATTTCCATTCACTACGAGAAACAAACATCGACTAACTCAGACGTCCCTGCCCTCACCGGGCTCCACCCTCCGGGATTCTGTCTCCTCTTCGCCGTCTCACCAAGGAAAAGCATGCATGTCTTCCTGACCTCCAGGGCCCGCCATCTTGGCCGTTGAAAGAAAAATCACAAGGAAATTATACGTCCACATCTAGACCTGGGTCTGATCCGCCGAGCTACTCTCGTCAAACTTTCCTGCCATGTTCGTTGTTTTCAAACGGCGAAATCGTTATGCCTTCCCACTTCCCCGGGCTTGAACACCTTAAAGTCCGTAGAAAATCATCAGCTGACTTTTGAGCTTCCGAGTCCTAGTCCTCGGAGTTCCAATCCCAAAATTTTGTTCCTTCCAGGTCATTGCAAATAGCAAACTCCTAGCAGCTTTCCGACTCTAAACCTCTAGATGCTCCTAAGGTGGTTAAAATAACCTCAAACTTGAAGACCAATCTCGACCCATGTGCTAAAATTTGACCTTCTTCAACACGAGCCTTTCAAACCATCAAAATGTGAAGATGAGAGAAACCACCTGGATTTCCCTAGCCTGTTCACCCCTTCAAAATAACATTCCTACCAGGGAATTCTGGCCCTTTGGGCCCGAATTCTCTGAAATCCCTTCAGAAAATGACTAATGACATATGAAAGAAAAGATTTAACTTCATTAATCATAAGATTTCTAACTGGATTTAGTTCATGGTATTTTGGCTAATGTTAATGCTTTTACAAATAATTGTACTCATTATGTCTATGTCTACAGGATATATGGAATCAGGTGCAAGACCCTCAGGGGGAACTGCAGAGAAAGACAAAGGAAAGAAAGTAGGAAAAACCCCTCATGGAAGAGAAGACAAAGATTAGATGAAATACCAGTTCCAGGGTGAGCCACTACATTCGAAAATCATCATGGAGTGGAAGGAAATCACAAACACCAATATTGGCCATGTTGATATTGACGAATTCAAACGAAGGGTTAGAATTCACCCAAAAACTGACAATGCCAGGTTAATCATGAAAAGTGGGATTGCAAAATTTGCGGGCTTCCCCCCATTTCTCATTATACCTGTATTGGTCATGGCTTGCCAGTAGGCCAACCAGCCTGAGACAAGGACCATCATTGATAGAGATGGGAATATCCTCGCTAACATGTCGACCGAGGGAATTAGGAGGACTTTTCACATTCCCACTTTTGAAGAAATGGAGATGCCCATGATGGAAGAAGGAAAGGAAACTTGGGATGAAAACCCAATGGGTTGCAAAAGGTTGATAAACCAATATTGGCTCAAGGAGAAAAGGGGCAGTGCTGCGAAGGTTCCCCAGGAGCTATTTCGCAGTGATTTCCATGAAGACTACCATGACCTAGTGACCATGTTGAGCCAGGTAATGGGCCTCCCTTCTGCTATGTTTTTTCAAGAATGGATGGTATACTTTATTGAACAAATCCTTCGTGGGGACGAAGATGTTACCACAAAAGCCACATTCTACTAGGGAGGCATCATCAGCGATTGCTTCCACAAGTAATTCATGAACGTGAAAAGGAGCTCAAAATTCTACATGACCTCTTATCTGGTCTATTCACTGGCAGAGCAAAGACAATACAACAAGTTTTTTTGTGGCACCTGATGAGGAGTCGGGCCGAAGATTAAAAGCCTATGACACATATCCCCAGCTCCAATTCAAAAACTTCAGGGAGTACTGCAAGGTTAATGATTCCTTCACTGGCCACATCATCTGGTTGCTAGGAGGGGATTTTGAGAGGAGGGTCTCTCATAGAGCACGAGTGTTCTGAAGTAGTACGCCTTCCTATTCCTACAGTTTCCTGAATTCACCTATATTCGTGCTCAAGGTTTCACTGAAAGGTCAAATAAGCTGCCCTGGTACCCCAATGACCGGATTATACTCTTGGGGCTCTCTCAAAAGCTGCAACATGTGCACACCATCCTCAGTGGAAAACATTTTTCAGGGATCCCTTATCCCTTAACCTTCAGTCAGGGCATGTATAAATTGCAAACTTCCCAGTGTGTTGGGAATTCAGAAAAGGAATTGGCAAAGTGCCATTTCCACCTACACACTACTCATCCATGGGTGGAACCCTATGGACATGTAAGAAAGGAATTGAGACCAAAGTATGCCCACCTACATCATGTCAAGGATTTCTGGGTGAATTGTCAGGATGACAAAGAGGTGCATGCGAGGCACTACATGAGAATGACTACATACTTCGTAAGAAAGGTGCAACTATTTCCTATACTAGACCAAGTTGAGGAGGATGAAAGCATTGTCATGGATTCCAAGTATAATGAAATCTCCAACTTCCCACTACTTGCAATTGACTGGGATGAGCAGGAGGTTGATGACCTTGACATTGTGACCAAACCAATCATGGCCCGAACTGAAGAATGGGTTAAAAGACAAGTGGCCCAATTAACGCAGCAAGAGGTGGTCCTAACATATGAAGGGCTCAAGAGTGAACCCAGTGCCACCAAGGATGTCATCGCTACAACTTCAATGGGTGGGACATCCAAATCTCCTTCGCTCACCAGGTCAAAAAAGAGGAAAGGGATTGAAATAGAGCAGTCTCTAGATCCTAAGGTGTATGCAAGGAAGGATTCAGGAGGCTCACCCTCCAAGAGGTCCAAGTGGACAGGAAGTACCAAGAAGCAACCATAAATTCAAGAAGGTGAAGAAGAGAGGGCGGATCAGCCAGAACTCCTTCTAATTGCCTTGCCATCTTTTTCCCAGGCCATGGTCACCACATCCCCACCCGCGGTGGATATTTCAGTCCATCTCGCTTCATCTCCCCTGGCTGGACCCATCATAATGATTGACTCTTCATCTGTTGGGACTACTCCTCTTTCCTCTGCCACCATGTCACCCACTACATCAGTCCCATTAGCAATGATGACAACACCAATGCCCATTCTTGCATTAACAGAGGATTTCTCGTGGCACATGAAAAATATCCCCTCTGAGCTCTCCCAGATCTTCATGGACCCCACTATTCAGACTGCCTTAGCGTGGGTCCTCACCACTATTGTGCCTTCGCAACTTCCAGCAGGACCGCTAACAATGGAGGCCACAATGTTGATTTCTGAGGAATGTGAGAGACGGGAGCAAGAAGCGTTGAAGGCAATGGAGGAGGAAGTCAACAAGTACCATGAACACCCAAAGTATGTACATTGGAAAATAGACAGGGTGGTCTATGAAGAAGAAGGAATAGGGTCTTCCGAAAGCAGAGATGAAGAGAAGGGTGTAGGTGGTAGAACTATTGTACAAACCTTCGATGATTACCTCGAAGAGGAAATGGCCAGACAATTGAAGCATGATGAAGGAGAGACTGAAGGGTCACCTCCCAAAGAAGAGTAAGAAGGTGGCAGAGTAGTAGAGGACACAAAAATCCCTACAAGGGAAAAAATGTTGGAGGTTGTACCACCTCCTAGAAAATAAGGAGATATTGAGGAGGAAAAGCTCGAGGAGCATGGGAACGAGGACAAACAAATTGAGGAGGAGAAAGGGAAGAAAATTGAGATAGAGGAAATTCCCCGAGGGAGATTGACTACTAAGCCTCCCATCAAATTCCTCACATTCATCCAAGACTCTGATGAAGAAGAGGGAGACAACATTGAAATGAAAGAAAAGACTACCATAGGAAAACAGGTGGAGGTCCGAACAGGGGAAGGTGAGGGTGATCGAGAATCGCCAAAAGGAAAGTCTACCATGCTTGAATGGCTCGAGAAGCAACTTGAGAAAAGGGCTCCTACCCCGAAGGACCCAAGAGCGAGGCTAGAGGCTATCCTAGCCTGGGCGTAGATCTCAACCAAGAAGGAAAAGAAGCCTAAAGTTAGATCCAAGGTAGCGATGGATGCTTCTGGGTCCCGAATGGTACACATAGCAACACCGGTGGTAGGCCAGGAGGGTGTAAGTTATAGTGTTTCCACCATTAACTTGGGGACTGGTACCAGAGAGCAGAAGGTGGAACATCTTAAAGAGTCAATGTCTATGGTGGTGTACTTGATACAATAGGACAAGGTCTCGAAAGATGAGCTTAAAGCATAGGTGGCCTCCTTGACAGATTACATCCAATAATGGTCTTCAGTGGATGACATGCCCAAAATAAGATGGAGGACATGATGTCAGATGAGATAGCAGTGGATTTCATGAGTTTTTCTGCTCGTGCCCTCACCCAATCAGAGCTGTTAAGAGATCACACCACAAAGTATGATGAAGACTGGAGGAAGCTTGAGGACAACTCAAAAGAATGGAGTTATTAGATGCTACGGTCCGAGATCATAGAGGTTGACAAACTCCAGTTGATGATTTTGAAATCCATAGAACAACTTTGAAGAATCCGGAGGGTGACCCTATTGTCAATGAAGAGATCCTAAAGGAATAGCTACAATAAAAGAGCAATTAGCTAAAGACAAAATGCTACAATGTTGTCACTAGAGGACGAAATAGGGATGTGGACAAAATTGTATTTTAAATTGTAATATATTGGGGGGTAGGTAGAACCCTATTTGGTAGTGGATCTTGGCCACACAATGAGATTGAATCTTGGCCATTCGTTCTACTTTTTGGGCACTATAAATAGGGGGTCTCCTCTCATTTCCAAAGGGAGCTGAGTTGTTGTAAAGACATGCTACTAAAATTTATAGTGAAAATATATTGACTTGGTGTATTTTCTGATTTCTTCACATGTTTCATGGTTCAATCTTCATTGTTAGATGCTTTGTTTATATTTACATAGCTATTTTAAGTTAGATTTAAATGTTTAGATATATTTTGGTAATGATGTTCTATAGTTAGGAAAATTGTTGTTGTGTAGATGCCTTCCTAGTCCACACTTTTTGTTGTTTGTTGTTGGTAGATGGCTGTGTAAAGTTAGTCTGGTCTTGAATTCAAAGTTGCTCCGCATTTTTATCTTTGTTCATGCATGCCTATGGTGAATGAATGGTAAAATATGTGTAGGCGTTAGAAGATAGCACAAATTTCATGAGACTGTGAGATTTCTGGTTAAGTGAAGTTTTGTTTAAAGGAAGTTGTCCACAGCAGGACCTCCATGATTACTATTCATAGTTAGTTGCAGATCCAGGAACCTTCTCTCATCCTAGCTCTTTTTAAAAAAAAAAAAACAACCCATGCTAAGGTTCATTTCACATTGTAAAGACAAACTTAAAGAAAACACTGAAGTTTTAGATTGTTGTTTGAACCTACAACAAATTGCACCGTAACTCCCATCTCAAAAACTTCAAAATTTAAGATCCATTTTGCATCTAGCTACGTAAGTTTTCCATGTGATTATTAGCAAAATCACATCAAAAATAAATTGAGGAATTCCATGTAGGTCATGACCTGACACCTGAGAGACCTTGGGGAAATTTTTAGCAACTTGCTCATTGGAAGTTTCCTTTCAAGAGAGGTGATGCATCTATGCATTTCCTGTGTTGAGAAAGTGTACAAAACACCCATCAACAAAATTGGTGCTAGAAGGAGGGCGCTGTCAATCTAGATCGAATTGCATCATTCTCCCCAGAAATATTTCAAAGAATCTTATGATCAACACCAAACAAGGGAGAATTTCGAGAGTTGCAGCCCCCCACAAGGGCAAAACGTACTAAGGAAGGAAATGATGCTTCTTTTTCTTCTTCCACCACACCCACTTCCCTTCCACCTGGGCATACGAAACTGGTTTTCCACCTCTTGCTTCTGGCAGCTAGGAAGTTGCTTCTCTCCCGGCCTTGTCAGCTCATGGTGTAGTCCAAATAGCCACAACCTAGGTGCAGTCCCAAGCTGTTGTTTTATAACTGGTGTAGCTCTAGATTTTTTTCCTTCAACAAAAAACACCACCTCCACCTCCTGCCATGGCTTGGTTGCCGCAAAATTCTCCGCCATTGCAATTTGGCCCTTACCACGAAATGCCCAAGAATCCAGAGGGCTTCTTTTCAAAATTCAATCCTCATGACTGGCAAAGGACGACAAAAGAACATATCAAAATATTCAAAGCAACAATTATAGATATGCAAATCAGTCATGAAGACGTTGCATGCCACTTCTTTCCGTACTCATTGGTCGAGGAGGCCTTTTATTGGTACATCAATTTTCTGAGGGGGTCCGTTACCTCATGGGACATAATGAAGAATGCTTTCTTGCAAAAATACAAAATCCTGATCAACCCCTCGGAGTTATACAGACAGTTTATGTCTGTTAGGAGGGAAGTTAATGAACCCATTGGATCCTTTAATAACTTTTTCCATCGTTCCTTCATGAGGCTTCAGGACCCATACATTCATAATGATGTTGTAGCCCTCCCAGTCTACTATGCAGCATTAGACAACCTTACAACAGCTTTGGTAAAGAGGATCTGTCTGCCACTCACCTCATTATTAACTGCCTATGCGGAGACAATTGTGGCTAGAACATCTCAGGTCTGCTACCTTTGTTGGGACTGGTAACTCATCCGATGAAAATTCAAGGGCTTAATCAAGCATTCACTCATCAGAGTCCTCTTATGAACCAGGTGCCTCAGCTACCCATCATTCTGCACCCCAGACAACCAATGAACTATGCACCTTATGTGCCTTCTTATTTGCAACCTCAGAAATAGAAAAGTTACCCTCAGGCTCCCCAACAACAACAAGCCTACTCTCAGTAACCACAAGCACCATTGTACTTATCAGGACTAGAGTTCCTCCCTGTGCATCAAAATCAGCCGACGACCCTACCTGTCTTTCTCCAAAACCTAATGTCGCAGCCGAGCAATGCTGAGAAGGACAAATTGGAAGAGCTAACTGAGATAATCAAGAAAAATTCTACGAAAATGATGCACTTAAAGAATCGGAATAATCAGTTACAAGCATCCCAGCGTAGCATCCAAGCTAACTTCAATCGGGAAGGTCGAGACAACAAAGATGGTAGAGACAACTGGGAAGCAAGCACTTATTCCGGGTAGAACCATGATAGAGGGAAGAATTCAAATCAAAACTTTGAAAGGAGACCTTCTCAGAGGAAGAATCACACATGGAATACAAAGCCCAATAACGAAGGTGTCCCTACTCCTCTTGATCAGCCTACCCAACAATGAAAATATGATGAGTGGGCTATATCTTGATGAGGTAGCCTTGTCTGGATGGTGTTGGATTCACAAAATTAGCAGACACTCCAAGTTGGATTGTCTTGAAGTTCACATGTTCCACCAAAGAACAAATCCCTACTTCCTTACAAATAGGCAGGTGGGTGGACCCTTTACGACTTCTACTCCACTAAACAATTTTACTGCCCTGCCTGACCCTAATGCTAGTTGTGTGAATGAAAATATGCATATCAAATATGTAAATTAAAAATTGAATCAAACACACCAATGAAACTTTAAATCAGAGCATAAAATAAAAGAAGAGAAAGAAAACTCCACTTATGCTTCGAAGATGTCCCATTGTCCTCTATCTCCAGTGTTTTTGTTGAATCTAGCTTGCTCTCAGATTTTGTGTACTAAGCTCAACAAAATGTCTTCCTAGAGAACGAGATTTAGAATGAATGCATGCTTATTCTAAGATGTAATTAACAAAACTAAACATGATAGCTAAAGTATGATGATTGCTAAATATAATGATTGAAAAAACTGATAAATGCTAGATGATATTAAAATAACGTGTGCACATGAATGTAAGTGTATGCAAGTGTAACCAATGCTTGGATTTGCAGGGGTATTTAAAGAGTTTTCGAAAGATTCTGATTGGCTGATGTAATCAATCGTTGAGATCAAGCTTGTCAAGATGAACGGTGAGAGATTTTTGAAAGGTGAGAGAGAGATAGAAGGTTTCCTCCTACACAAATTTTCTCATTCAGATCTGAAGGAAAGTTTCCATTTGAGGAGTGAGTTGGGGATAAATTTCATAATTAAATAAATAAATTTATTTAATTATGAGATAATTTAGAAGTTTGCATAATTAAATAAGTAATATTTAATTATGTGTGAGAGATGAAAATGGAAGGTAATTAAATATTTAAAATATTTAATTATGTGTGAGATGAAAATGGAAGGTAATTAAATATTTTAAATATTTAATTATGTGTGGAGTGAGGAAGGTATTAAATTAAATATTTATAATATTTAATTTAACTATGAGATGAAGAGGGTGTTTGGAGGAATATTCCATTATTTGAATCAAATATTCAAATTTAGAATAATATGATAATTAATATAAATAAATTATAAAATTTATTTAATTTAATTAAGAGGAATATGGAAGATGGTAATAATTAAATAAACTTATTTATTTAATTAAGGTAGACGAATTATAAAAGTGAACAATATAAATAAATAATTAAATTTATTTATATGTAGATGAGTTTAGAAGATTAATTAAATAATTTATATTTAATTAATTAACAAGCTTGATTAACCATGACCATTTTTAGATGTATACATTTTGCCTGTCTTTGAAGTGATGTGTGAAATGCATTGCTTCAAAGAAAATATTCCTACTCTTGAAATTTTCCCCTGATCGGAAAAATGTGACTGATATGCCTCTGATTTGAACCTGATATGTTTTTGATGCTGATATTGATGATGCCCCCTTGGGAGGTAAATCACTGATGATGAGAAAAAAAATGTTGAGTTGATGATGAAATTTGAATGGTGAGAGGGATGCAATGATTTAGCTCCCGATAATTGATGTATAAAGATGCCCCTATTGAAATGATGCCCTTTCGATGGAAATTATGAAATGATGATGATTAATTGATAACTTTGCTTCCTAAAAATAGAAAAAAAAAGAGTAGGTAGCTGATAACTTTGTTTCTCTTGAATGAAAAACAAAGAGTATAATGATTGATGGATTATCTGATAACTTTGCTTTTGGAAAACAAAGAATAGATGCTTGATATGAATTTTGATAAATTTTATTTCTGTGATAGAAACCAAATAGTAGATAATGTGATTCAAACATATTTGTATTCGTGATTGAAGCACAAATAAGAAAATGATTTGATCGTTGATAAATTTTCTTTCCTGAAAAAGAAAAAAAATAGTAAAATGATGATAGAGTAGCTTGTTTTGATATTTAGATAGATCAATTTAGCATTGAGTTCATGATATGAGTCACTTAGATAGAGCACTTGATATGGTTCACTTGATATGGGTCACTTGATATGGTTCATTGATATGGGTCACTGTTATGGGTCACTTATATGGGTTGCTGATATGGGTCGCTGATATGGGTCACTTGATATGGTTCACTGATATGGGTCACTTGATATGGTTCACTGATATGGGTCACTTATATGGGTCACTGATATGGGTCACTTGATATGGTTCACTGATGTGGGTTGTAATTGCATGATGTGAGGCATTGATAGATAGAGAGATTTTGATTGACCTTTTCATAGTTGAGGTGTGTCGGGACCACACAAAGATCTTGGGGCAGGAGGTAGTAGACTTCCACCACAGAGGCCAGCTCCATCAGGGGGTTCTAGTAGTTAGAATTATGAGACTCGTGATATTTTTGATGTATCATTATTGATTCATTCACACATCTCAATGTATATTATGTTTGGATCATGTACGTTATTTTGGTCATATCTCATGTATCTCTCTTTGGAATTTTTAGCTTCATTGGACATTGGACATTTGTATTATTTTTGATGAGTGATGATATGCAGCGGTGATGATTTTTGATGATGTGATGTGCATTTACGAGATGATGATGTGATATACATTTATTTCTGCATTGTTGGTAATTTTTCTGGTAAACTAGGTTGGTCTCCTATTCTACCTATGGAGTAGCCATCTCCAATCAAGGGCAGCTCGGAGGACCTGGACCAACTGACAAGATTCAGTCAAATACTAAGATCTTCTGCACTTTAGGCTCTACAGAACCAGGGTGGGTATACCCACACAATTCCTCAAATAAGACTAGACATTGCTTTTTATAGCAGATGACTCCTGATGCCAAGTATTGAGAACCTCAAATAGGGCTAGATTCTCAATAACACAATACTTGCAGCAACCAGGAGGTAGGGAAAGACATCAAACAAGATTGATTAAATAAAATGAATGTTCTTAAACAAGATAATTGAAACCGTAAAGAAAAATAGCATATATCATATCAGTGCCATATCCATTGGGCTAGGAGTCAAGACAATCTGCAAACAGAAGGAATGATTACTTGGACAAATAAAGCCTATGTGAAACTAACCTTATTAATCCCACAGCTAGTGATTAGATCTTAAAGACTACTTATCAAATCCTTCAATCATACATATGAATTTCTGAGATGATGAAAGCAATTTAACCTATTCCTTGAACATGAGCTATTATCAAAACATAAAATGCAAGAAAGTATTACAAAGGCTAATGGAATGACCCTTGATCAGTTTCATTAACAATTCAAATGTACAATCCAAAGGAGAGACTCAAAGACCTAAACAAATACATTTGGGTTCTGGTATGCATCCAAGAACCTTACAATTTACAGACTGTAGCCCTAGACCTCAAAATCTGGTAAAAACCTGACTCTATGACTTAGTGATCTTTTAGTTTTGATTTTAGTATCTGGCTGAAGACCAGTACAAATGATTCAGAAATTCCTTTTTAAACAGTCCAGGGGTCACCATCCAACTCAAAGCCATATCAACATGCTATGTCAGGCCCCAACTGCATCGTGACCAATCAAAACCCTCGCTGTGACCTTCAACAACTTCTCTGGTCTCATAAATGCCTCTGGTCAGATCTTTGTTAGGAGGGACATTTCTGCACGGATAGAGATCAATCAATTCGCACCAAATCTGTTTCCAAATCCGTGCGTCCATACTCGAGCCATGCCGTCCTTGTACCAGAGTCACGTCGCCATGAATGCTAGCTCGGCAGAGCCAAGGACCAACTTTTTATCGCCATGAATGCACTAGGCTTCTGGTTTTCACGTGCACCATCAGTACCAAACCCCAACCATGGTTTAGTTTGAAACTTGACCGTTGATCGTGCATGATCAGACGGCTTCCTTTTAAATCTCCATTTAGCTTTTGAAGCAAGCTACCACATATGACTCCCGCGTTCACTGTTGATCACTGAATGATATTGCACCACCTGGCCTTCCTCGTGGCCGTAGGCCCCAATAAGGAAGGGGACTCAGCATGACATGTGTCAACATATCGCTATCCTCATAGGAGGAAAAGCCACAGATCGCTAACAGAAAAGATAACCTCTCGCTGAAAACTGTGTGTTACATCGAGCATTCAACATAGTCGGCAAGAGCTGGCCGGGTCGGCCAGACATCATATCGAAGTACCCACGGCCGAAGGGAGTCACATCAAAGGGTTAACACAATCGGTGAGACATGGAGGGGTTGGGGAGACATCTCCTCGACACATCGAACAGGGACCACCAAACAAAAGATCTCGGAGAGACACCACGAAGTCGCCCAGAGATCATAACGATACCAAAAGTCATATCGAGAGCATGGCGGGGGATGGAAAAAAGGATCTTGGGGAGAACAAGGGGAGTCGGGAAGATCTCACCCCGAAGAAAATAACTCTCACCGATCAAGCCTTAGAAAGAAAACCCTTTATGCGATGTCACTGTGACTTTATGTTTCTTTCGCCAATGTAACCTTCTCCCATATGAATGTCGCTATAGCATACTGTCATCGAGGAGACCTCTTGTAGAATATATTGTGTCATACCAAGAGCCCTTCATTCACTTGGAGTCGCTAAGATAGTACTAACCCTTCGCCGAAAGTCCCTCACAAGACTTAGTTGCCAAGACTTGACGGGTTCGCTAAGACACCATATCGATAGCCATGAGTTTCACTGAAAGACCACATGACCACTTCTGTTCGCTGAGACCTCCAAAATGTCCTGCCAAAGATAAATTTCCAATGGTGGTCAGTGTGACATTGAACATTCGCTATGACATCATACCGAGAGAAAACTCATGCCTAAGGAAAACCAAAGAGCACCTGCCACCGAGATACTTCCACATGCACTTGTCGGTGAGACTAAGAGGAGTTTGTGGAGACATCTCCCCAACATAACAAACAAAGACCGAAAAGATGAGGCCTCGGGGAGACAAGCAGGGGTCACCGAGAGGTTATCTCGAGTGCCAAAGGTCACAGTGAAGGCAACGTAGGGCCGGTGAAAGCTGTAACAAGGGGCTGGTAACAAATGAAAAAATGGGGCTCAGGGGAACCACTTAAGTTAAAATGAACCAGGCGGACAGGTCACCAACAAAAAGAACAAACGGCCAGAGGAAAAGGAATCCGCGGACCCAAAATGATCCCGCTCTCGCCTCCGCAAAAGACAGCGGACACGGAGTCGGAACCAAAACAAAACCAAAAAGCCGTGGGGGTGGAGACAAAAGGAAAACTGGTGCAAGCGGAGCCGAAACCAGGAAAGAGATGGAGTCAGAGCCGGAGCGAGGGAAGAAACAAAAACCAAAATGACCATCTGAGACCAAAACCCAACTCGGACCCGCTTCCGCAAAAGACAAAGGAAGGGAGATGGGAGCGGAACAGAACCTGAAACTAGAACCCTAAAAAGGTTCCAAAACCTGTTCTCATTCTGATCCCGTGCCCGCCAAAGGAAACAAAGCAAAAACCAAAGGGAAGAATGCGAAGAGGAAAATGACCAGTGACTGACGCAGGGCAGAAAGGAAATGAAACTCTAATCACACAGAATTGGAATCGGGACGGATGCGTGAATAGGAACTAGAAGTTCAGAATTTGGAAAAGTTCTAGTTCTGTTCAAGCATCCATTCCACCTCCGATAAAACAAAAGAAAATCCAAGGGAAGCAAAAGAGAAAGGGGAACCAAACTAAAAGCCCAAAAATGAGGAAAAGAAAAGCTAGGAAAAACCCTAACATAGGCCGCCCCACCAAAGAGATGAAAACTAGCACGGGCTCAACCATTGTGGGAGCCCATTTAACCCACGTGCTAAAATGAAAGATAAAAATCACAAACAAAGGATTTGCAATGAAAAACAAGGGCACACAACTAGAACCTGAAAGACAACCAAAAAAGGCTCTAACATAGGCTCTAGTTGGGGATGTATGCCCCCTGTGGGCATAGCAAGATTCCAGATCACTGGGAGAGCAAACTAGAACAAAAGGAAACCCAAAACAGCGAGGAGCTAACTAGACAAGGTTAGCAAACACAACAAAACAAAACCGATTAGAAAAACAAAAACCTAACCTAATGTTCATGGAAGAAGAAATGCTTCAGATGAAGCACCACTTTGAGAATTGTCCATGAATAGGAAATTCAAGAGTCACATTGTTGATTCTTTATTTCATTTGATGACACTAGGCCACCAAATGAAAATGTGAAACCACATATTTCCTCTGTCAAACACTTGGTTCTCTGTTTCCTTCCATAGACAAAATCTGATAACACCGTCATGAATTGCCCATAAACTAACTCGGTCACTTTCAAGTTCCACTGAATCACTGTGTTTTCCAATGTCACCAACTGTCTTGTCAAACTGCAACATGCAATCAGACATTGATTTGAGATCACAATCATCATGGCATATCTCCCTGGAAAATTCATGGTTATGTTTTACTGAATGCTCATTTGCTTGGACCAGGAAATAAAAACATTCATAATCCAGCTGATCCTTGACATCACAAAATTTGTCATCAAAATCAGTCTATAGTTCAAACTGAAAGCTCTGATAAACAACTTCTTCCATGACATGCAAATCATCTCTGCACATGCCAATGGCAAAAAACTCATATTCAGGAGTATCTGTGTACTAGTTATTGCAACATATGCACATATCTTGATGTTTTGGTTCAATGGTGTGCACTGACTCATCTTTCACATCTGCACTCAACTCAAAGTCAAACACCCCGAGTGAGGGCTCAAATAAATCAACATCAGTAGGGACAGCAGGGAGGCAACCAAGTGCATTGGTACTCAGAAGGTTAGGAGCATCAAATAGGAAGCAAATGTATTCAACTTCATATTCATCAACATGACATTGACTACTATTCTCACTTCTCAGCTGCCCCACACATGGATCAAGTGTTTCTATAGTGTCAACACAACTTTCATCATGCTCAACAAGAGGAGGAGGCACATCATTGGTGCAATGATGGCTTTGACTTCTACTCATGCTTCCTCTCTTTACTTGGGTTTTTTCCTCATCATACTAGTAGTGGGAATAATTAGAGAATTTTGATTCATCCACATCTGTTGTCCAACTATCATTATCTTCTGAACACAAGGTATGATCACCTTCTGTATCATAAGCTTGCCAAATAGCAAACAATTCTGGTTTAGAAGCATAACCTGATCCCTCATTGGAATCAACATCATCATCCATGTGAAAAGACTCATTCCTAGGCTCATCTAAGTCATCAAGTAGGAACTACACCTTGTCATACACAACATGATCAACTGGTTCATCATCAAATATAGAACCAAACTCACTTGTATCATACCTTGCTTCTTGAAGGTCATCATCAGTTTCAAGGTCGATAGGAGTTTCCCACAACAACGAAGGGTTGTTGTGTGCATACCTCTGGTATTCTGTGGTCAATAAATCTGACATTTGCTTAATGCTCAATGGATCATTACTCTGATCCATCTTCTCAACTACGTCCTCTACTTGACCTTCACCAGAACTGGATGCAACACCAAACATCAAAACATGATATCCCAAGATATCTTCAAAAAGATAATCCTCATGAGAGTGGAAATCCACATATTCACAGTCAAACCTGATATCCTCCAGAGCACTCCCTGAATCAGCAACTTCATTTGTATTCTCATGAAGACTTGTGTCAAGACTGCACTCATTTGTGCACTTGAACTACTTAACTATCTCATCACATTGCTGATTACACTTCCCTTCTCCAAAGGGCCAGTCTAACTGATGTTCCTCTTTGGGTTCTTGGCTTGAGAGACTCAAATTATGATCTTCTGCTTGGGGCATCACCTTTGCAAGTTGTCCAAAGACAACTTCCTCATCATCTGATGAAGCAGCACCTTCAGTCTCAATTTTCTCAACTATGTACCTGTCTAAAGAAGACTGATCATCCATTTGTACAGAGTTGTTATCTTTATCAACATGAGTGCTGACAAATGAAGACAATAGGCTCTGTATATATTCATTTCTCTGCTTTTCAAGACTATCTAGGATTGTGTAAGCCATCTGCATGCTCAATATCTTGAACTCTTTCAACAATGCACTAGATCCCTCTTCATAAGCTTCAAAATACATGTGGATACAACATGGAGTGCTAGGTTTGAAATTCTCTGGGATTAGTGACAAGGTAGTAGCAAATCTATGACTGAAATCGACACTTGACTCCTAATCTTGTTTCCTAATTTTCCTTAACCTTTTGACCAGGTCTAAAGGATCTCTTGCAAATTGTTCTCTATAAGCAACCACTAATTCAGCCCAACAAGGAAAAGACGTATCAGGGAAACTAAAATACTAGTCCCAAGCTCTAGCTTCAAGGGACCTGACAAAAAATCTCATCCATGCGTCCTGACATTTAAAGGAATGTTTCTCCGTGAAGTTGGAAAAAATCCTGATATGTGCATCTCCTCCACAGACATTATATCCATCAAATCTAGGCATCTCCTCATACACTTGAGCTGACATACATTCAACTTTGTAATCAACCCATGAAAAATTTAATTGAGCATACAATGGGTCAAGAGAATTAACAACTGGTGTGACAACCTGACAAGTAGATACAGTTTGACTGTCTCTAAGCCGTTGAAAAATTAGGTGGCTCTCATCCATTTCTCTGAGTCCTCTTTCAAACACAACCTTCCATTCAGGCCTTATCTTTGTCTTGTATATCCTTGAGTCTTTATTAGACTTAGGAAACCTTTTGACAATCTTTTTTATGGCTTGATGATCCATAGATATTACAAATCAAGACTCACTAACTGTGCACAATTACAACAATGACAAGCATATGACAGTACAAGTGGATGACCACCCTCAGGGTGTACAAGTACATTCTAATCATCCACACAAATTGAGACTTTGAGCACTAGACAACAATCTTACAATGGAACTGCAACTACATTCAATAGATCCAACAAATGGAAATGTGCTAACATCATTTACTATCTTTCCCTCTGGTAGTGCTAAATCACTAAATAGGGAAACAAAATTTCTTTCTCAAATGTTCAAATACATGAAGAAAACCTGGAAATGTTGCAGCTCTGGAACATTCTTCAAATCTTCAATGGGTTTACCTTGACAGAGTCACCACCTCATTGCAGAGGACAGAACTTCAAATGGTATGAAGCTCACTTACATGTAAATCTTTCTCTGAGTTCCATCTGACAGAGCACCATAAATCTTGTAGCTTTCAGGTTCACTGCAACAAAAAAATTTCTCCAGGCCTGAGATTCTTTAAACTTTGAACCTAACCAACATGGCACACAAGGATATGACTCTATTGCACACAATATGACTCATAAGGCTAGACTAATTTTGTCCCCAGTGGAGTCGCCATCTTGTTGGTGACTCAGATGGGAAAATGAGAACTCACACTAGAATCTCAGATTAAACTTTTCTTTGTTATATCCCCAGCGGAGTCGCCATCTTGTTGGTGGTTTTTCTAGTAAACCAGGTTGGTCTCCTATTCTACCTATGGAGTAGCCATCTCCAATCAAGGGTAGCTCGGAGGACCTGGACCAACTAACAAAATTTAGTCAAAGACTGAGATCTTTTGCACTTTAGGCTCTGTAGAACCAAGGTGGGTATACCCACACAATGCCTCAAATAAGACTAGACATTGCTTTTTATAGTAGATGACTCCTGATGCCAAGTATTGAGAACCTCAAATAGGGCTAGATTCTCAATAACACAATACTTGCAACAACCAGGAGGTAGGGAAAGACATCAAACAAGATTGATTAAATAAAATGAATGTTCTTAAACAAGATAATTGAAACCGTAAAGACAAATAGCATATATCAGATCAGTGCCATATCCATTGGGCTAGGAGTCAAGACAATCCGCAAACAGAAGGAATGGTTACTTGGACAAATAAAGCCTATGTGAAACCAACCTTATTAATCCCACAGCTAGTGATCAGATCTTAAAGACTACTTATCAAATCCTTCAATCATACATATGAATTTCTGAGATGATGAAAGCAATTTAACCTATTCCTTGAACATGAGCTATTATCAAAACAAACAATGCAAGAAAGTATTACAAAGGCTAATGGAATGACCCTTGATCAGTTTCATTAAAAAATCAAATGTACAATCCAAAGGAGAGACTAAAAGACCTAAACAAATACATTCGGGTTCTAGTATGCATCCAAGAACCTTACAATTTATAGACTGTAACCCTAGACCTCAAAATTTGGTAAAAACCTGACTCTCTGACTTAGTGCTCTTTTAGTTATAATTTCAGTATCTGGCCGAAGACTACTACAAATGATTCAGAAATTCCTTTTTAAATAGTCCAGGGGTCGCCATCCAGCTCAAAGCCACATCCACATGCCATGTCAGGCCCCAACTACATCGTGACCAATCAAAACCCTCACTGTGACCTTCGACAACTTCTCTGGTCTCATAAATGCCTCTGGTCGAATCTCTGTCAGGAGGGACATTCCTGCACGGATAGAGATCAATCAACTCACACCAAATCTACTGCCAAATCTACGCGTCCATACTCGAGCCATGCCATCCTTGTACCAGAGTCGTGTCGCCATGAATGCTAGCTCGACAAAGCCAGCGACCAACTCTCTATCGCCATGAATGCACTAGGCTTCTAGTTTTTGCGCGCACCGTCAGTACCAAACCCCGACCATGGTTTAGTTTGAAACTCAATAGTTGATAGTGCATGATCAAATGGCCGCCTTTTAAATCTCAATTTAGCCGTTGAAGCAAGCTACCACATATGACTCCCAGGTTCACTGTTGATCACTGAATGATATCGTGCCACCTGGCCTTCCTCGTGGCCGTAGGCCCCAATGAGGAAGGGGACTCAATGTGACACGTGTCGACATATCGCTATCCTCACGGGAGGCAAAGCCATAGATCACTAACAGAAAAGATAACCTCTCATCGAAAACTGCATGTTACATCGAGCATTCAACATAGTCGGCAAGAGCTGGCCGGGTCGGCCATACATCATATCAAAGTACCCACGATCGAAGGGAGTCACATCGATGGGTTAAAAAAATCAGTGAGACACAGAGGGGTTGGGGAGACATCTCCCTGACACATCGAATGGGGACCACCAAACAAAAGATCTCGGAGAGACACCACGAAGTCACCCAGAGATCATAACGATACCAAAAGTCATATCGAGAGCTTGGCGGGGGGCGGAAAAAAGGATCTCAAGGAGACCAAGGGGAGTCGGGAAGACCTCACCCTAAAGAAAATAACTCTCACCGATCGAGCCTTAGAAAGAAAACCCTTTATGTGATGTCACTGTGACTTTATGTTTCTTTCACCTATGTAACCTTCTCCCATATGAATGTCGCTATAGCATACTGCCATCGGGGATACCTCTTGTAGAATATAGTGTGTCATACTGAGAGCCCTTCATTCACTGGGAGTCACTAAGATAGTACTAACCCTTCGTCGAAAGTCCCTCACAAGACTTAGTCACTAAGACTTGACGGGTTCGCTGAGACACCATATCGATAGCCATGAGTTTCACCAAAAGACCACGTGACCACTTTTGTTCGCCGAGACCTCTAGAATGTACTGTCGAAGATAAATTTCCAATGGTGATCGGTGTGACATTGAACATTTGCTATGACATCATACCGAGAGAAAAATCATGCCAAAGGAAAAACAAAGAGCACTCGCCGCCGAGAGACTTCCACATGCACTTGTCGGTGAGACCAAGAGGAGTTCGTGGAGACATCTCCCCGACATAACAAACATAGGCCAAAAAGATGAGGCCTCGGGGAGACAAGCATGGGTCGTCGAGAGGTTATCCCGAGTGCCAAAGGTCACAGCGAAGGCAACACAGGGCTGGTGAAAGTGGTAACAAGGGGCCGGTAACAAACGAAAAAATGTGGCTCGGGGGAATCACTTAAGTTAAAATGAACTGGGTGGACAGGTCACCAACAAAAAGAACAAACGGCCAGAGGAAAAGGAAGCCACGGACCCAAAACAATCCCACTCCCACCTCCGCAAAAGAAAGTGGACACGGAGTTGGAACCAAAACAAAACCAAAAAGCCACGGGGGTGGAGACAAAAGGAAAACCAGCCCAAGCGGAGCCAGAACCAGGAAAGAGACGGAGTCAGAGCTGGAGCGGGGGAAGAAACGAAAACCAAAATGACCATCCGAGACCAAAACCCAACCTAGACCCGACTCCGCAAAAGACAAAGGAAGGGAGACGGGAGCGGAACAGAACCTGAAACTGGAACCCTGAAAAGGTTCCAAAACCTATTCTCATTTCGATCCCATGCCCGCCAAAGGAAACAAAGCAAAAAACAAAGGGAAGAACACAGAGAGGAAAATGACAACGACCGATGCAGGGCAGAAAGGAAACAAAACTCTAATCATGCGGAATCGGAACCGAGACAGATGCGTGAACATAAACTAGAACTTTAGAATTTGGAAAAGTTCTAGTTCCATTCAAGCATCCATTCTGCCTTTGATAAAACAAAAGAAAAGGCAAGGCAAGCAAAAGAGAAAGGGGAACCGAACTAAAAGCCCAAAAATGGGGAAAAGAAAAGCCAGGAAAAACCCTAACACAGGCTGCCCCACCAGAGAGATGAAAACTAGCACGCTGGGCTCAACCCTTGTGGGAGCCCATTTAACCCACGTGCTAAAATGAAAGATAAAACTCACAAGCCAAGGATTTTCAATGAAAAACAAGGGCACACAACCAGAACCTGAAAGACAACCAAAAAAGGCTCTAACATGCATGATGTGATATGAATTTTGATATGCATTTTAATGATTTGATGACTAACTTGTGATGCAGGATGATTTGATATGATGATGATTTATGATGTGTACTAATGATTGCATGCAGGTGGATGACCTAGGATGTTGATTATGAAAGTATGATATGAGATATTTGATATGCTTATGAAAATTGTAATGTTTAAATGATGTGAAAATGTAATGTATGTATGGAATGATTGTTTTCAGATTGTTCAAATGCAATGCATTAATGAGGATGTGATGGAGATTGTGTTTATGAAATACATTAGAAAATGATATGTAAAATGGATCAACTGTTATGTGAGAAAATGATATAATACATAAATGATATGAAAATGATAAATGGTGAAACAATATGACAAATGATAAATAATATGAATAATGATATGAAATGAAATGATGAGATGAAATGTAAGGAAATGTTAATGAGAATGATGAAATGATATAAGAAAATATTATAATGAAATGTTGAAATTAAATGGTAAAATATGATAATGAAATGATATGAGAAAATATGATAATTAAATGATGAAATGATATGAGAAAATATGATAATGAAATGAATGATAATGAAATTAGTGATAATGAAAGGAATGAAATGTTAAAACAAAGATAAAAATATGAAATGGTAATGAAGATGATAAATGGGATGAAAATGTGTAAAGTGAAATGATAAGAAAGTGACAGGATGTTAATGATATGAAGATGATAGATAATATGAAAGTGGAAATGATATGAAATACCTAATGGAGAAAATTAATGATATGAAATGATAAAGGATGAATGATATGAAGATGATATAAAATGAGAATGATCAATGGCATGCAATGAAATTATATGATATGAAAAAAAATGATAAATGAAATGGGAATGCATAATGAGGGATAACCGAATGATAAAGTATTGAAATGATTTTCCAATAAATGATAACTGATAATGATAATGAAATGATGAGAAATTATAATGAAACAAATTTCCAAATGTCTTCCACAACTAGTCGAAAGAGACATGACAACTGTTGATATCCTTTCAAAACTCTGATGAAAATCCAGTATGTAGATATGTACAATGATCTAAATGACATGCAACTAAATAGACCAACCTTTCATTGAGCCTTTTGTTAGCTTTCTTGAATCATCATAGAGCGTTTTAAAATGTTGCAAGTATGTACAAGCATTAGAGGGTAAATTAGCACCAATGATGATCTGAGTACAACTTTCATGATTTTTGATATAGCAAGTAAACACAAGCATCGAGGCATAATTGAACTGAGATGACCTAAGCATTTCTTGCATAAAAAAACAAAGATTAACCATTTTCTGATGCAAATGTGGAACCGTCATCAATGATATACTGTAGAAATCATGTCTCGTGACATATTTGCACCAGATTGATAGTTAACCTCAAGACATCAGACAAAGAAAAATAATCCTCTTTCCTTGCCACTCTAGTTCAGTACATCATTGAGTGTGCTCCAGAGAGATGATATCGAAAATCAAAACAACCGTTGTTCAAAATATAATATTTCTATTCCAAACATTATTCAGATTTTAGATCATCCAAATATGAGTCATGATATGGTACCTGCTGAAAACTGTTGTGATACAGATCGATGATTGGATAGTTGTTCATGTGATCTGATTGTTTGTTCACATGATTGGATTTGATGTCATTGTCTAGCTGTTTCCATAAAACTTGAAAGTTGGTTGCCCCCAGTATGTTAGTGTTTTCCCCCAATATTAACATAACTTGCTGAAATGAATATGTACGATGATCAAGCCATGGTAAGACGTTATTTCCTAAGGAAAATGATGGTAGTATGATGTTGGTGCGGTTCTAAGATGATAAAAAAGATGCAGGAAATGAAAGCTAAAAAGTTAAGTGCAAAACATGAACTAATAGATGGAGGGCTACAAATAGCGTATGTTTGCCAAATTTTCACTATTTGTTTTTATTGCATTTTTCTGATTTATTTTTTATTTTTTATTTTTTTTGTATTTTTCTTGTCAATAGACTGCCTGTTGTTAGGTTTTCACCCTATGACGATTTTTTTGATTTTTTTAGATTTTGCTTTTCGACTTTGATTTTGATGTTTCTGATTTTGGATTTTGATGTTTGATTTTTGACTTTGATGTTTTTTTATTTCCATATATTTTGGTTTTCAATGACACTTAAGATGGAATAGGGATTTTTAATCTGAATTAGAAGAACAAGGATGTCCGGCACTGATAAGAGAAGATCCATGATGAAGGATATGGTATGAAAGATTTGGATTAAGTGAATAGGATAAGATGCATTATTTTCAAGAAGATCCTTAACCTTGTTAAGATCAAAGGTGAAAATGAGGATAATGACCATGAATGATAAGAGGAAAATGGAAGATATTATATGGATAGGGAGATGGATATGAAAGATAATATTTGCATGATAGGGGGATGGAGGAAGGGTTTAAGCATCAAGTTTCATGACTAATATCCCTTGAATATGTGCTCTAATAGACCATGAGAATGGGAATTAGACTTATAAATGTTGGCATGAAAGTAGAAGCTAAGGCCTTATTCAAAGCTTTGAATTAAAGGACGAGAATGGGGATTGGATGTTGGATAATGGATAGGAGGTTGGAAGGCTTGGTGATGGATAGATGGAAAGGATGGAAAGTTTAACATTGGAACACACCTTGAAGGGTGATGGAGTGATGGTGGAAAAATGGATTTGGAAGGTGATATGTTTTTAGATGGGAGATGAGGAGAAGCTTTCGGATTAGCCAATTTCAATGCCAATTTTGATTTTATTGCTTCTATGAGACTTTTAGGAATCCACATGACTTTTGATTTTGATATTTCCTTTATGGGCCTTTGTGGCCTTTGAGATTTTTCTCTTTGATTTATGGACCTTTGCGGTCTTTGAAATTTTTCTTTTGAATTGATGGGCCTTTGTGGCCTTTTGAATTTTTCTTTTGCTTTGATGGGCCTTTGTGGCCTTTTAAATTTTTCTTTTATTTTGTATGACTCTTCGAGGAGACATGTTGATCCTTTGATATATGTGGATTTTTATATTGAAGCTTTTGACATTGGCACCCAAATTGCTTCCAAAAGAAATGTGAGGAGTGTATTGAGATGACCGATATGGAGGTATGATGGATGAGTTAATGTAGGAAGAATTTTGAAAGTGGATTAAGGATGTGTGCCTTTGTTGTTCTTGAAGAATAGGAGATGGAGAAATTTGGGACCCTAATATGGATGGAAGGGTTGATGAGATAGGGTTGAGATGATAAGGACCAAGGATATATGGAAGGTTTGATGAACTAGGATAAGGACCTAGGATAGATGGAGTTTTTGATGGACTAGGATAAGGACCTAGGATGGATGGAGAGTTTGATGGATTTGCCAGGGATACCAAGCGTCATGTATAACCTAGGTTGAGTTTTGAATTTTGTTCTACTTCACACACCATTTACCCATGGGATATGTATTATTTGTAAAACAAGATGTGAGTCCATTTGGAGGAGGATATGATATGGATGAAAGGATAGGTGTTGGAAGCAAACTAGAGTGGACAAAGGTGGAGGATCCTCCACCTCTATAGGTGGGGAAGAAGGATATTTTCAAAGAGGTGAGAGGCTCTTGACATGAGGATGATGGGATACTTTGATCTTAACTAGGACAAGAATCATTAGATGAAGGAGATGGAGTAGCTTGATCATCAAATATAAGGGAATCTTTGGATAGGATGGAAGAATTGTTCTGCTCCTGGGATGCGATGGAATCATAAGAGAGTATGGATTCATTGAATGGGGTGGACAAAGAACTTGGAAGAACATTTTGGTCTTGAGATGGAAGAGGATTATCATGGGTGAATAATGAAAGGAGGGGATCATCATATGGTTCTTGAGAGATGGGATCTTGATCAAAGATAGGAAGGGTTTGTAGAATGTTTTGATCGAGATGTGTAGATTGAAATGAATCATTGGATGTAGAGGATATGATAAAAGAAAGTTATTGAATGGAATCATTATCTTGGGTGAAAGAATCGTGAGGTTCATTTTGAATTATGGGGGATAAATATAAATGCATGACATGACAAGATTGCTCAATTTTATTTGATGGATTAGATTTAGGCTTCTCATTTAACCTTTGCAAAAATTCAAAAACATTGAATTTGGATGATGTTGTTTTTGGAGGAGAAGAGGTTACATTCATATTTCCGTCAAAGGAATTCTTATTTTTTCCCCCTTGTATTTCCTTAATTTTCCTTTGGAGTGCTCTTATTTGATGGGTAAGAGTACAAAGATCATTTAAGGGAGTTTCAATCTTTTCAGGATCTTCCTTAATTTTCTCCATATCATAGTCAGAGG
>VDFB02000015.1:35784430-35816518 GCA_007258455.2 Sequoia sempervirens
TTTTGCCCATGGATTTTATATTTCTAAGTATTGGGAATAAATTATTAAAATGTCAAAATATTTAATTTATTTCCAACCGTTCGTTTTTGGACCCATGGCTATTTTAATTTTTCTCCTTTTTTCTTTGGCTAAATGTTTATTTTCCAACTTTATTTCGATTTTCGTCTAGCCAAGTTAAAATTTTAGCCATCTCGTCAATAAATGTTACGCCTGATCCTCATTTTCTTCTGCCATGGCAGACTTCAAATTGTGTCAGGCACATTTTCTTATGCCGAAATCAATTTTTCTCTTGCTTGGACTAATTTCTCTAGGCAAAGTATGTGTTTGGATGTCTTCTTTAGGCAAAATTCCATAATACTTAGACAAATTTTCAACCTCTTTGGCCTAGGGGCGGAATTTCTTGCCTCTTTGCCATGTACATTTTCCTCTGTGCACTTAGCCAACTTCATCAATTTTTGTCCTAGGCATCATACTTAGGCGAATTTCTATTTTTTTCTCCCCTTCTTATGTTAGGCGGACTTCATCAAGTTCTTTCCATGGCTTAGGCGGACTTCATCAAGTTCTTTCCATCTTCCATCAAGGCATGGCGGACTTTCTATCCTCCTTGACATTTACCTTCCACACTCATACTTAGCCAAAATTCGCAATTTTCCTTCTAAAGCATTAAAACACTTAGCCAAATTTTGCATTTTCCTTCTTCCTAGGCCTCCATACTAATACAAATTTCGGATTTTTCTTCCAAGGCATCCAATACTTAGCCAAAATTTTCAATTTTCTATCTTCTTAGGCTGGGCGGACTTTCTAAATGTCTTGCCAAGGCTGGGTAGACTTTGAAGAAGGCTTGCCATGTCTTATCTAAGGTTGGGCGGACTTTAAGAGGTCCTTGCCATGTCCCTCAAATGTAGGGCCGACTTCTAAAACTTCATGCCATCTTCTCACTAAGGCAAGGGCGGACTTTACAACTTTTATGCCATGTCCCTCAAATTAAGGGCCGACATCTTTAATGGCTTGACATTCTCCTCTTGATGGCGAACTTTTCATCTTCACCTTCCCTTCTTTCTAGGGCGGACTTCTTTGAAGACTTGCCATGACTTTCAGACTTGAACTTTGAATGCCATGTTTCAGATTTAGCTATCTCAGGTCATGAATTTTATGCTGAGTCGCCATGAACCTCTTGATTTTTTTGATGATTTTCTCATGATTTTTAACTGATTTTTCCAGATTTTTGCTCGATTTTTCCATGCTTTTCCTGTTTGCTTTATTTTTTGCTTGATTTTTTGATTTTTACTTTGATTTTTCAATGATTTTTTTGATTTTTTGGTTGATTTTTGGTTCTAAAGATGGAAATTGACCCGTTGACCAGGGTTGACTTTCTAAAAATAGAAAAAGCAAAATCCCTAAAAAATAGGGAACCCCGTTTGGTCCAAAAATGCCAAAAATGAAAAAGCAAAAAAGCAGATTCCCTAAAAAGTAGGAAGTGTCAGAATTGGCCCAAAGCACAGGCGATCCTCGTCTCCCGGACCTTCTGAGCACTTCTGTGACGTTTAGGCACTGATTCAAGCATGGATTATCAACTTGGCTCGGATGATTCTCAAAAGACTGACTTGAAACTCTCAAAGAAGTGACCTCATGAAACCGTTGCGTGGAGGCAAAACCCTAAAAACTAGCAAACTACTGGGGGTCCCCATTTGCAATAGGGTGATGTGTGAAAAGTTACAACACTACTCTGTGGAAAACAATTTTATAACAATATGGTTTAGATTAGCTATGAATCTGATGGCCCTCAATATGACATCAGCAACAACAAATTTGAAGAGTTTTCCTCTGTACATCCTGCCAATTCTTACAAAGAAGATCTATGGTTTATCATCCAACAAATTTGGGCTTTTTCAGAAAAATGTTAGAACCTTGCTGACTGGAGGCTGGTGCAATGTATTTTCAATTAAGAAGGCATTTTTTGGCTTCGCCAAATCGATCAAAATGTTTTGACCAGGACTGAAACAACCTCCTTGTTGCTTGTGTAAAATCTGAAGTCTGATCAGTCATATTTGCCATCCCTGAAACCTCATTCCCTTGTCACAAAAGCTTAGAGAAACACTGAAATAATCTAAATTGTCCCTTAAATGTGGAAGTTAAAACATTAATGACTCCTACACTTGCTCTAATATCTCTCCTCTTTGAACATGGACAAACTTTGTACCTAGTGAGGTAAATAAAACGCAAAGTAGATTTCAAATTTAAACCCAATTTTTGACATTTGATATCTACTTTGTGTCTTATTTACTTCGCTCTCTAATGTCTCTATTCTAGGTTTTGAGAAAGGATAGTCCATTTGTGCTTCACTAGTTGAAGGTCCCTTCTGTCCTCATTCATCCATAAAAAAAGAGGCAATTCCTTTGTTTTTTTTTTTTTTGTAAATTATTATATCAAAGATCTATAAATAGGGCTCCAGTCCAAATGTATAAAATCATACAATTTGCATTAAGTATGACATCAAAAAGCATATCTAGAAAATAGCACATAACCGGCCTGATGTAAGCACTACCAATAAAACAACAAAGTACAGGATATAAAAACTGCCCTACAGAACAGAGCAGACCTAACAAAACCAGCCTTTATAGAGTACCATCAACAAAAGAGATCTAGAATCCTTAAGACCTGTAGCTATAGAAAATGCTAGAATAGACATAAACTAAAAAGAATCTTTAGCACAACAGTTACCTGGAGAAGCCATTTTCCAACTCTCAGAAACACAACCATAAATCCCATTTCATGAGATAGGAACCAACTCCAGAAATGGCGCAAATACACTGGAAGCCAGCATCACTTCATGCACCTTAATGCCTTTGACAATCTCTGTTTATCACACAACCCTTGTTAGTAGGTCATTCTCCAATTGGGGCATCCTGAAACCATTGGACAGTTCTAGAGTACCATTATGAAAGGTTAAAACCATATGACACATTTACATTCTTAGGTTCTAACAGAACTCTTCTGGTATTTATTATCTACCCTCAACTCATGCACTTCTTCTTGCAACTGTAATATGGATACTTTAAACTAAATACTTGAGGATTGATGCCGTTTTCTACCTGCCATGTATCTTGGCTCACTAGAGAAAAGATCTCCTTCCTGTGCATCTTCCTCATCTTTAACCTTAACTAAGAGCTCAATCATACAAGCCCTAATTTCTTCATTTACTAGTGCCTTAGAAAGCTTCTCCTTAACAAGAATCATGGCACATGACCTGAAGCATCCAGTATTAGCGAATTCTTCCTCCCCTAAAATTGCCTTTATTAGCTGCAAATTAATTGCCTCATCCTAATTGAATATCTGCTGCAGACAGTGGTCCAAGACTGGTCCTTGCCTAAGCGGGTTTTTTGAATGCCTATCCATGTGCCATCTTAAAGAAAATATAGAAACTAACTGGCAACAAGAAAGTTGCACCTAGCTCCCAAACTAGACTCAAGTCACCAACTGCATATCCCATAAATTTGCCACATAAAACAACATATACTAAAATGACCACCCAACATAATTTTCATTTCTTCCACAAGTTTCCACCTGTTATAAACCTCCAAGTGCATTAATTCACTGCACTATCTTCCTTAACATATCATAATTACTATCAATCAAGGTTGCTAGGAGACTGGTACTAGTACTGGTACGGGAGATTGGCACTAGTACCGGTATGGCTTTTTTTGAAAATAGGAGACAGGGGTACTTGGAGATGCCATCTTTTTTTAATATAAATAAAAAATAAAAAATTAATAAGTTAATAATTTATAGAATATATCATGACATTGAACTTTCAAAACAAGAGCAGTAGTAAAGTTTAACAATGAACATTAACTTTAAAGTTTAAATACACAAATGCCATTGTGTCAAAGAGTGAGAAAACTTTATGTTTTCACGTTATAAATTTTTTATGCTTTTAAGTTTCACGGGAGATGCCAAATTTTCTACTAGGAGACGTCGAGAGACTCGGGAGACGGCGTGTCGAGTTTCCAAGCTGCTGGAGGCGTTTTCGAGGACGTCTCTGGTACCGAAGATGCATACCAGTCCCCGAGACACATCTCAGGGGGCAGGAGACGCGTCTCTCGGAAACACTCTATTAATTGCTCGACAACACTACTATTAATCGTATTAAATCCTTAACATGTCTAATTCTTCTCAATTAAGGTGGCAAGATTAACGCAATCTTTTATTTTTGTGGTTTCTATCAATGTAAAGCCTTGAAGCAATGTTTTGTGATTAGCCATATAATCAGCCACACTATTTTGGACTCGATAGCAATGAGAGATACGAAAAGAGATAAATCTCAATCTCCACCATTTAACTTTCTCTAAAATTGTATCCAATTTCCAATTTGGACAATTCCCTTTCAACACTACGTTGACAACTATTTGCAAGTCCCCCTCAAATTTCATTGCCTGAAAACTAGCTGTATATGTAGCTTTAATCTCCACCATTTTACTTCCTCTAAAATCATGTTAAATTTCCAATTTGGACAAATTCCCTTTTAACATTGCTTTAACAACTATTTGCGAGTACCCCTCAACTTCCACTACCTGAAAACTAGCCTCATATGTAGCTTTAAGACCGGCAAGCAATGCTACCCATTTTGCATAATTATTGGTTTTCTCCCCTCGATAATAGAATCATCCATCACAAAGCCTCCATTACAATCCCATAACATGTATACATATCTAGCCCTATTTGGATTTCCTTGGGATGCCTTGTCAAAATTCAATTTTGCCTCCCTACTCAAACTTTGTTGTTCCAATTCCTTTCTACATTTTCTTTTTTCTGTTCACCCTTGAATGGGAATACAATAATATTTTTTTTTGATACGATAAGCAACATTTACAGGGTGTTGTACCCTTTACACAACGAGCCACAAGGGCCAAAAAAGATCAAGTCCAAAAAACAAAAACAACTAGCCAAAAAACACAGACACAACAGACTAATAACAGACAGTAACACCACGCAGCAGCAGCAGACTAATTGGCATTCTCCCAATTCTGAGAGAGGAGATTGACAACATCGTCCCCGACCCATTCATGGCCTTCTTCAGCAGTCTTCTTATCCATCTTGTCCTTCATCACATTAGAGAGGGTGCTAGTAACACAGTGGACCAACTTGACAGTGAACCGGGTCAAGCCACTGAGCTTCTTCTCCATCTTCCCCATTTGCTCCTGCAACACACGAAGCTCCTCCCCTTTATCCACAATCTTCACAATATTAGCGTGCTCCACATCCAGCAGGTCCGAGGACTGGGAAGCGGAGTTCTCATTAAGCATTTTGTTGAAGTCCGCAAGGTTGCGAGGCCCTTCAACAAACTGCTCCTCCACATCCTCAGACTCCTCCGCATTCCTATTACCTTTGCTGTCAGACCGCTCCTCATCAAAATCAATTTCACTAATCTGCACTTTCTTGTTATTTTTTGCCAACCTGCCACATCTCCTAATGTTGGTATTTTCAACCCCTGTCTCCACCATAGCAGCGACCACAATATCCCCCTTGGAATCCCGTCCCACCACATTCTTTCCTCTGCTGTCTGTGGTCGGTAGCTCCATCAAACCCTTCCCCTCATCCTTCATTTCTTCTTAGTAGTAGGTTTGTTGTCAGTCTTGGCAGGGGCAGACTTAAGCTCATAGAGATCGGCCGGAGCATGAGATTGGACAATCCCTGCATTCCCCTTATTCTTCTTGGTGGTCGGTTTAGGCTTAGGGGTTTCGACAGTCACCAGAGGGGTTTTTCTTTTGGGACCCTTAGACTCGACCGGGGAGATATTGGTCTGAGTAGGGGGTTCAATTTCCTCTATACGGATAGCAAAGATGGGTTTGGGCGGGCAGAGCGTGAGATGAAAATGATAAAGCCTCAAAATAAGGCCCTGGTGGAGCGACAGTGGAGGAGGATCCTCAAGGTTTTGGGCAGTAGACTCAATGCACTTCTCAACAGAGCTTTTTGAATCCGTAAGTAAGAAAAACGGGAAGCTTAACAAAATTTTATGGGGGAGGTGATTCAATACAATAATATTTGTTGAATTTGATGCTTTTGTTCTTTTTATCATGAATATTTTCTATAGGTTGTATTTTTTCTATATACTTTCCTTGGTAGATGTAGATTCAAGAGTTGAGATCACTATTCCTTGCAGTACATTTATTGGGATTATTTATGTTAGCATTACCGTTAGACTCAATAGCCTAACATTGCATACTCATCATGCTAGTTTAACATCCACTAAAGGATGGGGTCTTCTGGTGTAATGTCCCCTTCTAGTTGACATTAGCATATCAGCAGGATTAGCCTATTGTGACTCTCGTAGGCTAATGGAGCATGGTGAGAGAGTCTTTGGCAAACATTTGGTGTCTATTTGGCTCAGTATTTGTTTGGATTAAGGTTTTCCATTAGATATCATTATTATTTCTATTTATGGAAACCTTATATTATAATTTGATGTTGAGATGCACTTTATTGATTTATTATATTTTTCATATATTATAAAGTGCAAATAATTAAAATATTTTGGAGACCTTTTAGAAGTCGAATATAATATTACTTTTATTTGGGGCCGACCTCTAGAGGAAAGAAATAAAAAGGCATTGAGGTTTCATTCTTCAGCATCCAGTTTGATATTGTTGATTGGGGATTTCTTCTTGAGCATTTGTGGAGCCAAGTGGTCTGCAGATAATCAATTTATCTTTGGGAACGAAAACTCCCATTGATTGCATAACTGAGGGAGTGAAATGTCTCTTGAAGGGTTGCAGATTGGAGGTAATATTTTCAGTCACTTCATTGGGCAAAATTTGTGGCCAAGGGCCAATTTTGAAGAAAAAGATTGTAGGGTCGATTTGCATTGGAGGATTGTGTTCTTGCCAGCGATTATTTGAAGGAGAAGGCTGTTGCTATTTGATGAAATTCTGAAGCTAAATCTGAAGCAAGGAAGGACGCCATTGGAAGCACATTTTTATTCATTGTAGCTCATATTCACATCGATTCCTCTTGGAGATTGGAGCGCATCATTCCTAGGGCCTTGCTGATTGTGTTTAAAGTTATTGGAGGCTTGGAAGCATTGTGGATTATTTTATTTCATCATTCCAATCAGAAACAGGGGCGACTTATTCAGAAAATTATATTGGCTGCATATGGTCTCCATCTTCCAAAATACTGTTTGCTTCTTCATTGGAGATACAAGGCGTCTTCAAGAACCAGGTTCCTTTGTTTAATTCATGCATATTACATGTCATTTAGTTGCATATTAGGAGGTATGGCTGTAGGTGAAAGTCATATCAGATTTAAGTTCTCAAGCATATGTATGTAAGCCAAGAGTCTTGGCCTTTTATCTCTTTGGCATTGTAAGAAGATTGCATTATCAATAATACATTGAAGTTGGGAGTCTCTATTTGAATCTAATTCATTTAAAATGTGTAAAAGGATGTATGCCAACTGTTTGACATAATGTCTATAGGCTGTAGCTGCATATTTAGCATATGAAACCTCATCTATTGCATTTGAAAATACAAAAAGAAATCTGCATTGCATTTAGGAACTTGTCTAATCATTATAAAAGTCATTTGCAAGCATTTCATGTATTGGATATCATTAGAAAACATTTATATCAGACTGAAACACTCAGACCAGCAAACCAAAACTTTGCAATCAAATTGTTCGACGAAATTACAAACTACAAATTGGGGCAAATTGAGATCAGTTTTGAGCAAGGCTCCTTACATCTGGTGAAGTCTTTCCTAAAGTGCTTAGAGCATCCCAAATTCCATCTATGGAAATAAAATGAAAACCATCAATGAAAGATACATAGACACATAGTATGAAGAAAGGAATCATCATACTAACAAAGATTTAATGTATGTGTCTCTAATGACAAAGTAAATTGGCCTCTTTGGCTCAAAATATACGTATTGTACAATGTAAAAGTATAGCACCTGGTCTTGTGATTGACTATTCACCTCGCAAACCCATAAATTGTCCACTCATTCTCTGCTTCTTGTTCTCTCTTCTTTGTTTCACTTGATCCTCGAACCTATTTTCTCCACTCTATGTCTCTGTCTCTTCACCATTATATCCCTGTTCAAATGGTCATACATGGGTATTTATAGGAATCCCCATGGGTTAGGGTGTTTCCACTAACATAGTAGGATCCTCCCTTGCATCAACTCCTATCTCCCTTAAATTGCTACATGGTCGCAAACTTGTGTTCCCCAGCACATGGGTGCCTTGGCTTGTTGAGTGGGCTCTATTCGTACCACACAATCATAGTTGTCTCTTGAACCCTTTTTGTGGATCACAAATAGGGAAATTGGTGATGAGTATGCCTTGGCATAATTTTAACTAACATTTCCACTTGATCACAATTTTATCTTTCCTAGGGAAAACTTGAATGACTATATTAGTAGTTCAAGAAACTTGGTGCTGATTATGCCTACCTTGCCCATCCACTACTTGATTTTTGCCTTGTAATCTTCTTTTACTGCCTCATGCTCTCCAATGGTTGCCTTTGTTTGCCACAAGTCACTCCCAATCATTGTTGATTCACTTTTCCATCTTCAACTCAAAATTCATGAGCATCTACTACATTTGTCCCAAAATATTCCCCACTCTAGTGCTTTCTTTCTCTACATCTTTTTATAGTTCAACAATGTTTGCATGAAGTGTTTTCTGTTGCTACCTTGTTTGTTGAACCTTCATCAAGTGGAAATATCCCTAGCCTCTTCAAACTTCTTGTCTACATAGGCCTCTTCTCCTTCTTGTATCTTGCATCATTTATCTTTGTCACCTGTGCCAAATCCATAAACATGTTCATCAGCTCATCAAGAAGTTTCTTGAATGCTGTGGATGCATTTTTTGTTTTCTCCATTGCTGCAATCACATTTTCAATTGCCTCTACCAACTTTGGATTTGGCTCTTGTAGTGCTGGTGTGACAACCAATATATTTGTTAGCTCTCAAAAGCAAGTAAAATACCTCAAGAGGTTGCCAATCTCTTGATATGTTTCAGGGTAACAGACAAGGTCAAAATGGTTTAAACCTTCTTCTCTTCAAGTGTTGCTAGACCTAGGCGGGTATACCTATATGAATGAGGCAGACTTGACTTATGCTTATTTTCTTTTAAAGTATTTTACCCACAATGGCAAATGGGAGTGGATAAATAGAATGTGATTTGGTATAGATTGTATAGCAATATCAAAGCTAAAACCTAATATGTTCAGTTTAACAGATATGAATAATGAGTGAAACTAAATAATGAGAATGTGGAGACTAGTGCCTTATTGGGTATGCGGAGTCAAAAGAAATCTAAAATGAGTAACTTCTTTCTGGCAAGTATTCTAATTGTTCGGCATATATTTTAGTTTATAACTTGTATAAACATGCAAGAATATGACTACCAAGTTCTTCTTAATGATCCAAATGAGATTCCCTAATTACTATGATCAACTAAAAGGATTTAATCTTTTCTTGAAAAGAACCAATTAATCAACCATATAGATACAACAAATGTGCACCGATAAATTGAATATAAACTTGTTATATCAATTTAAATAATGAGAAAACATCAACCTTGGAGACAACTTTAGTAATACTTTCAATGAACACAACAAACAACTAATACCAGAAATACGCCACCACATAAAAATGATTTTCATTAATATCTCCATAGTTTTAAACATGTATCATAGTCTCATATTTGTAAAACATTGTAATCTATTGTATCTTTCTTCTATATCCTCTCTTATCTCCTGTTTCCCTACCAAAACAGATATTTATACATCAAATACTTGAAAGGACATGTCCTTTCAAAAATTTCATATGTTAAAACAATAATAGATTAAAAGATAATTAAGCCCTGTTAAGCCATAAGTGAATCTTCGATAAGTGGTCCAAGTAATCCTGATGCTTATGCATATTTGCATCTCCCAATGCATTCCGGATCGTGATCTCCATTCTTACCATCTTCTCATTTTGTTCACATGCCTCGTCCAGTGTTGTATCTTCCACGGTAGCTATCTTCAGAATTTCTTGCAGTATCGATTCACTTTAACTTTTCCACTTAGTCATTTCTTTTAATCCTCCTTTATCATCAAAGAATGTAGTCAATCCTTTTCTAGTAGCATTTATCAATCCCTGGGAATCCCCTTGCAATTCCTCAAAGAAGTCTTGATGTTTATTCACAAAATGATTTGCAACCTCAATTGTTGCATTATCAGAAACATCCCTCTGTTTTATTTCTTGAAACTTCTCCAAAATCCTGCTATTCATTCTTTCATGTTCTTGCAATGCAACAAAGTTATGTGAGTGTGTCCCCTAGAGCTTATTTAACCAAGTTGCTAAACTAGCTTGTCTCTTCTTAATCATTGTTACAAGTGCATCATATTTCCCTTGAGAGTAAGCACTTGATCCTTCCCAATGATCCTTTGCTTGTGAACTTTCACCATGAGTGAGCATATTGGTTGATTTCTTTGTGACACCTAATAAATCTTTCAAGTGGTCATTTTCTCTCAACATCCTCTCGTTATTCATTTTGTACATTTCCCATTCCTTGATTAACATCTGAATTTGAGCTTTGTTTAATTTTGCTACATTGATCCCAATTTCTACAGTTGCCACAGGATCAACCTCTCCAATCTTTAAATTCATAACATGCCCAAATGCCTTCTTAGTATCAATGACAACTGATTTCCTGTGAGGTGGATATAAAGCCAAAATCATTAATGACCCTTCATCTAGATTGTACTTTGACCCTGCATATACTTTTGTCACCTTTTCTGGGCTGAGCTTGTGTGTAGCATTACTATCTTTCAAGAAACTATCAAAAACCAGTGCAGAATTGAGATCCAACCCTGAAAAAATCATAACACCAGAACTTTGCAACATTTTCCTTCCCTTTTCAAGGGTCATACTTGCCATCTCTCTGTCCACACACACCTTTAGGTCATTCAGTAATTGTTCTTCATTACCTGATGTGATATTGTCAAACTTTTCTCTTATTTTTTTTCCCTTTTGTTTATATAGGAATGCCTTAAACTCTAGAGAGTTTACAAATTCATCATCTACTACAAATGATCTATACTCTACATGCCTTGCATCCACATCTATATTCTCTTTGACACTCAATTCCCTGGCAGGGAAAGTGTAATGTTGGGTTCTCAATCTTGACATCTTATTTGGTTGGTCTTGTGGCACATTATACTCAGATGCCTCCTCCCTAGAAGATAACAGCTATGTATCTTGCAACCCTTGATTATATCTTTCCACCACTACTTTTTGCTTCTTCAGCTTCCAGGTTCTGGATCATATCATCAAATTGATAGGGCACATGTTGATACCCTCCAAAGTTTATCCTCATTTTAGCAGAATTGATGTACCCTTCTGGATCAAAATTCCTTCTAGCTGGTCCTCTTTTCATATTATATTGCAGCAACTTATCAAGGATCAAATTGTATCCTTCCTTGGCTAATACAGTAAAATCAACGAAGCATAATGTACGGGGAATGAAAGCCTGCTTTCCAAAGGAGCTCAAATTCATAACACTAGAAAATTCCATCTGTCTGACAATTTCCAAGTATGCAATTTTGTCTAGGATTGTTTTAGGAAAAATGAATGGGGCATCTTCAAATCCATAAACCCTAATCATGGTAGCATCCTCCAAGCAATACCAATCCCCTGAGTTGTGATTAATTAGCCAATTGAAGTCCTTAGGCCTAAGAAACCTCTTTATCTCTTCAGATAAAGAATAGTCACATGGATGATTATACAATTTGTACAGTGTCTTCACAAAAAACTCCTCAAAGTGTACAAAACTTGAGTTAGCAAACCTACTGTCCTAGACAACCATCCATAATTGAATAGGTAATGTCATGCCTTCCTTGTCAAATTGGGAAATTCTCATCTCTTGAGGCCACAACCCTAATTCCTGTCCAAAATACAACACTATGTGCATCAACAATGAGTAATGCCTAAGGTGTAAGATAGAGGCTCCGCCCTTTATTGCCATCAACCTAGAATCAAGCCCCTTAAAAATGTATGAGGCATAATCAAATGGTCTAGAATTTTGATACTGAATATCTACTGAAATTAACATAGGCACGATTGACATATATTCAAGGACTTTCATTCCCAATACTTGGCCTACCGAGAAATAAGTATACTTCATATAGGGTTCAAAAAGATCAACATGGAAAGGGGTTCCATCGCTATCCTGTAGAGGAACTAGTTTTCCACCTTGTCTAACTCTATGAATTGGCAACCTCCAACCCTTATAAATTGTGTCCATTCTCTCGAACTCCCTTTCTAATTCTTCACATATGATTTTCTCATTGCAAACCCCTTCCAAATTGAAAACCTCACCTATTGCATCTTCTGACATGTGTATTAGTGGTTTCTTGGATAGGTCACATAGAGCTTTGAGTTTTGAATTATAATGGACAACCAACAATTTTACCAATTCTGCATTAACAAATACATTAGGGCACACTAGCTTTCCCAAATTAAGCTTCCATGGGTTGCATACTGGTTCAAAATTATTTCTCCGATAGTAATGAAAGCTAAACAATTCATAACCTCTTATTGAAGTCCAAACATCTCCTATGAGTTTACAGTTGTCATCCAATTTATCTATTTCTGCCCTAAGTTGTGCAGATCATTTGGCTTTAGGTCTAGATCCAGGTAATTGGTCAATGAGATCTTGATTCAGCCTCTGTTCAGTGCCTTCATGCTCTATTTCAGTTTTATGTTTCTTCCCTTTAGGCTGAGTGCTTTCACCATATTTTCTACCTTTTGATTTTCTTGAGCTAGTGGATTCCATTCCTCAAAAGTTACAGAAGTCAAAAATTACAGGAACTAAGGCGCAAAGAACTTACTATATCTCGCTTAGAATCTTTGGACTGAAAGAATTCCCTATTTATTCATTTTCCCTTCTACTTCCTCTACTATTAATTCCACACTAATGTTTCCAATTGAATTTTCCTTAATTCATGTAGTTATTTGTGCTTCATCGCGCCATTAATGTTTTAGCTAAAACATGAGTGTAGCAAGTCCTTTTTTGAAACTCTCACTGTCACATCATGTAATATTGTCGATGAGACATTTTCAAATCTTGGGTGACCTCTTTATTATGGTTGTTACCAACGTTCATTAAAACATCCGCCAAGACATCCTCTAGTTTCCCCAACACTTCAAGTCTCCCCGAGAGTTATCCCTTCAGTCTCAAGTGTATCGCTATAACTCCCATCGATGCAAACATGTTGTTGTGACTTTGCTAGTCGGGCAGATGTTCCTCCGCTTATTTCATATCTCACTGAGATATATCCTTTGGTCTATTTTTTGGTTGTTGAGAAAATTATTTTCTTCCCGATGGAACAAAACTTGGCATGAATCTCATATCTTTCTCTGATGAAACTAGTCTCACCGATAATCAATACCTACCACCAAGTCCTTTACTAACACAATCCTATCGGTGTGACATATGGGTCGGTAAGACTCCCTGACTTCATCCTGATAATCATTGATGGAATCCACTCTTGCTTTATAGGTGAGACCAAATGAATGCTCCGGGACATTACACCGATAGCTTTTGTCTCACCGATATGTCTCTATGTTTTCAATCGGTAAGACACCAATAGGCTCGATATGACTCTCCCCGATGCATATTGTCTTGCCAATAGGATCTTTCTGTCGCTGAGACAATGAACTGTGTCCTGCCGATGTGTCTTCAGATGAAATTATATCGGTATGACCTTCCAAACTCTTGCCGATAGACTACAAAAGATATACATTAGTATAAAATGCTTTATGGATCGGGGAGACCCTCACCATCTCTTGCCGATATGAATTATACATTGAAATATTCAAGGTTAGATGAATTCTATGGGACCACATGAAAGAATATGGGCAAAAATGTTATGAAGAGAGGATTCTTGTGCTTATGGTAAGGACTTCTTTGGAAACTCATGAATATAAACAACTGTAAAATTTTCAAAATTTTACAGCTCTATGATATTGATGTATTCCTTTACTAGGACATTTGGCCTTGCATTAGGAATCACTATGATTCTTGTTAAATCAATTATTTTCTTGTCATCTATCATCAATATTCTAGATATATCTTCTTTCTGCTCCGCTAAATGTCAATCCTTGTCTTCCACTTACTTGGTTAGCTTCTTTATTTCTTCATTCAATTTGTATTTTGTATACTTATTGCGAAGTTGCTTCCTTATAAATTGCACCACACTTAGAATGTCTCACATAGCCTATAGTGGATCTGCTAGTTTTGTTTGTTTGACACATGTCTTCTTGGTTTACAATCCCTTTTCATTGAAGAATTTTCCAACACATCTTCATTTCGTGTCTATATTGTTGATACTTGCCACTTCACTACTGCCAAAGTAGTCTCATATATGTTTGGGTTTTGTTTATATCATGTTCTGATTACATGCTCTCTCAACTTTTCTTTTGTCCACAATGGGTTCCTATCTTTGTTGCACACGATTCTTCTTCCTTAGTTTTGGATGGTGTCTTTTTGTTCTCATTTCGGTTTCTTGCCCATGTTTCTCCAAGTTGGAGATATTCACACGTTTAGGCCTTGTTTCCTTTTCTTTCTCACTATTAGACTTTTCCTTTTCTTCTTGCCCTTGTTCATCACCATATTTTTCTTCTTGGCATTCATCACCAAAAGTCTTTTCCTCTTCTTTTTCATTCTCAATGATGATAAATATCTCCTCTCCTTCAACAACTCCTTTCCCCTTGTCTTTGGGTTGATTTTCTTCCATCCTTGACCTTTTATTGGTTTGGTTTTTTCCAATGCCAATTCTTGATCAATGTGGGTGTTTTCTTTCCTTTGCCTTCTTCATATGTCTTTGTACTTAATTTTTGTTTACAAAAATAAAAAATATTCATTTTTAGTTTTCTTTTTTTGTTCATTCCCATAGTCTCTAGTCTAAGTATTGTTGTGGTACAAAACAAACATGGACCATGCTAGCAGGAAGCTCGGGCCAACTTCACGACCCAAGCAACATTTGGAGAAGGCCACCTCCTATCTAATTTATCTTAATCTAACATTTCATAGAGAAAAGCGAGAGAGATGCATAAAAATAAAAGGGGCGATGTTCCAAAATAAAAAGTAGGAAACTCTACAAAGAAAAACTAAAATGCAAAAAAATACAACCGACAAATAATGCAAAATTGTAAGCTCATCTCACATTGCAAAAAATGAGGAGGTTCTTGGGACTCTTATGCAAAATCAAATGCCTGAAGATTGCACTCAATCACAATCATTGTAATGTCCCCTTTTGGGATATTCCTAATTTTAGGCCTGCAAAACAATCATAATCACTAAACATTGATATTAGTAATAACGGGTATCAACTTTATGGTAATAATCAAATTAATACTTAAAATATTATAATATTGAGAGCAATACATCATAACTAAAGCATTATATTAGTTAGATCTATAGTTCATAACATCATCAACATTTAAATTCAAAATATCTTAACATCCTTAATGATTATTCCAAGGCATATTCCATAGCCAATCATATTAGGAATTCACTAGAGATACTTGCAAACTGCAATCTCATGGATGGTTGTCCTTTTATTGCGAGAGCATGGATAGATCCTTGCCCATCCATCTTGAGGTGGCGTACTTGAGAAGCCCCTCAAGTCCAGGAGCACTCATCCGCCTCCCGGTCCATGAACATGGCAGGATCTTAGGTCCACTCCATCCCTCAGTCCACCTTGGAGGTGCTCCATCCTTCTTGATCAAGCTCAGGAGCACTCATTTGCCTCCCAACCCATGAGTGTTGCATCTCGTGGTGGCGTGTTTGATAAGATGCATGAAGATTGCCTTCCTTAACAAGCCTGGGAGCACTCATACACCTCCCGGCCCATGAGCGCTCCATCTCGAGGTGGCATGGTTATTGAAGAAAAGGCCAGTACTCCATCTCTCGTGAACTTGGAAGGTTGATTGGCCTCCCTATTTGCAAACACTTCTATAAATTCAAAATAGATTGCTAAAGGAATCTATTATATTAATTGGTAATCAAAGATCATTATGCAATTATAATACATATACATATATATAGTTATTACTAACTTATATTTTAGAACTTGCTTCCCAATAATATTCTTGCTAAAAACAATATTTATTTCCAATAGATCTCTTATATTCCAATTTCTTATTTTTCCTTTTATCCAATCACCACTTGATATGATATGCTGAATGATTGTGAGTTGATAGATATTTATGGATTGACAAGTTAATGTTTGAATGATGCTTGAATGACTTTATACTTGAATGAATTGATGATTGAATGATTGGTACTTGAATGATTTGAGGATTGAATAATGTGATGCTTGAATGATTTGATGATTTAATTATGAATTGATTGATCTTTTGATTGCTTGATTTCTTGATGGATAGATGAGTGATGATTGCTTATTGAATGCCAATGAACTGATTTAACCTGTATATCCATTTCTTGAAGGATTCACCACCCTTCACAATAAATGAGTCACCACCCTTCATAATAAGTGAGTCACCACCCTTCATGGCTGCCTTTTGAGAATAATACTTTATTTCCAATTTGATTGATAGGTTTATTCCCCATTGATGATTTCTCCACAAGGAAATGATCCCTCTTTTGTATCTTATTATTGAGGGAGTCACAACTTTTCACATTAGGAGTCACATCCTTTCTCACATCATCACTACTCTTGAGAACATAATTTAATTTACTTGCAAAGTCACATAAGGATCTTTCTCATTTGAATTATTGAATGATGTTATGGATGTCTTTCTCAAATGACATGCTCTCCCTTTTATATCTCGAGTTTGAGGGGGTCACACCTCTTCACCTCAATAGTTACAACTCTTCATCGCTGCATTTGGAAAATAATAATTTAATTTTAAATAAGTTAATTTGTTAGTGCTGCTGTCTATTACTTGCAACCAGTCGTAATAATTCCTCACTCTTTTCTTTTCTTTTAGATCTACCTTCCTTATATACCTTATCTTGCTCAAGGGACACAACCCTTCATATGCTGGTTGACCATTCTTAACAACTTTATCTTTATTTAATGCCAGCTGGGTGTAATATTAATTATCTTTATTGATTTCTTTTTAAACATAGGTTGCAGAAGTTTAGGAATAAAATTGGACATTAAGTCCACCCTACCCAAGATTGCTTGTCCTCAAGCATAGTTACTGGGAGACGTGTCTCCCCCCCCATTTGAGATGCGTCTTGGAGACGGAATGTGTCTCCAGTACCAGAGACGTCTCTAGAGACGCCTCCTGCTGCCCGGAGACTTCTGTAGGAGTTTCCCGAGTACCATGTTGTCTCCCACTGCAAAAAACGACGTCTCCCGCAAAAAACCTAAAAACTTAATAACATTTGAAACTTTAAAAATTAAAGCATAATGTATTTTGACGTGACTAAGACTCTTGATGTGATTACTTTGCTCATTGCTTGTGTTGAGGAAGGCCACGCCAGAGGATGCATCAAACTTGCTCATAGCTGAGGACCTTGACATGGATGATCATGATGTGGTGTAGATGATATTAGATAGATTTCTGATTTTTGTTTTTTGTTTGCATATCAGCCTATCAAACTATCTAGTATCAATATTTATGAATTTCAATATGTAATTGAATATTAAATATCAAATGTGTAATGTCAAATGTGAACTATGATTATGAAATATGAAGTATGAACTCTTTTGACTCTTTGACACAATGACATTTGTGTATTTAAAGTTAATGTTCATTGTTAAACTTTACTACTGCTCTTGTTTTGAAAGTTCAATGTCATCATATTTCTATAAATTATTAATTTTTTAATTTTTATTTATATTAAAAAAAATGGAATCTCCAACTACCCCCGTCTCCTATTTTCAAAAAATAACTGTACTGGTACCGGTACCAGTCTCTCATACCAGTACCAGTCTCCTAGCAACCATGTCCTCAAGCAATCGCAGCTCTTGAAGTTACCAAGTTGCCAAATCAACCTTGTAGATTTGTAATTCTTAGACATTGCCCCTTCTTGTGATGTAATTAGCTTCTGTTGTGATACTTTGATATAATTAGGAATTGAAAACTCTATAGCTAGTGATGATTGTCTTGGTTATGTCCGACTCTATACGACAATGATGTCCCTACAGAGTGGTTGTTAGTATACTACCAGTAAGGTTAATACCATCCTCTAAAGTATGAGGACAATTTATTGTTCAATATTCTTCTCACTCATGTATTTCTATTTAACAATAACTCTCAACAACAAAACCAAGAGTTGGAAATTGGCAAGACCCATTATTTTCTCTCATTTCATTACCACAAAGATGTTGGGCAATGAATACAAACTCTTGATTACCATTGTTGAAATCCAGAATGATAGAAAAATGTTGCATCCTTCATCATGATGAATTATGGGAGTGTTGTGAATATCAAGATCCCACTCCTTTGTGCAAAACCAATTTTGCATTTGAGTAAAAGGATCTAGATATTTCTTTATTAACCCTTAATGATATTCACCTTTAAGCATACATTCATGCATGGATGTGAAGAGAACACCAATGCACATCTCACTTGGAGTAATTCTTGAGGAAACTATTGAGATTATGTAATGTTGGTATAGCTATTAACACTATATTTGTTAAATGATTTATATTTTGTTGTTTCAAGTGTGATGTTATGATGAGAGGTTGAACATGTAGTAGATGGGGTGCCTTTATCCAATAAGGGTATTAGAGTCTATGTTTCAAAACTAGAAAATAACATGAATGCAACCAAACAAAAGACGCTTTAACTATGTTCCATGGCATTTCGGGGACAAGGACGAGGGGACAGCAGTTTGAGGGCCAATTTTTTGGGGATGGCAGGGAAACAACAATATATATGAATTTTTCAAAATATATATCTAGAGAGAGATAGAGAGAGAGAGAGAGAGAGATACTCAAATCTCTACAAGTATACAACAACCTTACATTGATAACTTTAGAAAGTAGTATAACAACAATAAGATTTAATCATGACACTAGTATACCAGTAGTATTTCAGCAGTATAACAACAATAAGATTTAATCATGACACCAATTTCCTAGTAGTATTTCAGAAGTATAACAACAATTTATTCATTACAATAGTATGACAGAAATATATTGTATAATAATAACAACAATATTTGATTGTTTAAATTTAAAAGTTTAGAAATTAAAATTAAAACTTAAAATTTAAATTCAAGTCTCAAATCGCCAAACTTCAAAATACAACCGCGCCTTATTTGGGCTATCAATATCAAAACACGTAGAATTTGTGTTACTCTTTGGCTGAAGTTGTGGTTTGTCCAATGGAATCCCAACCAATCCCGGTTGCACCTCCTCCTCATCAATCTGCCTAACATCTTCAAGATCAACATCCCAACATGTTGCTGGAGTCTGTCAATACTTAGTAGTTTTCTGATCTTGAAGTCGCAAGGCACTATGAATTGCAACTAGCTTTTCTTTCCATTTAGAGTTAAGCTTGTTCCTCTTGATTGAGTGGATGAAACCATAGGTGGACCAATTCCTCTTTGTAGCTGAGGAACTGACAATCTGTGAGAGTAGATGAATAGAAAGTTGTTTCAACTCAATATATCCTTCCCATGAAATTTACACCATCCAATGGGTTCTTTTTTTTTTCTTTTTGTAGTAGTGGCTCTATCCATCCTAGCCTTTGGTTTGTTGAATGTAGGACCTTGAAAATCGGAAAATTGAAGCCACTGCTCTCAAATTATGGCTATCTTCATTGCTATACAACTTATGAAGGGCCTTCATAAACCCCTCCATTACCTCATCATCTTCAAAAAGAAGAATTCAGCCAACTCTAGGTGCATACCACTTGGGATAAAGAGCATAAATAACCATATGAAGAGGGGCGTTCATTGTGTTCCACCTCTTTCTGACAATAGGCCTGATATTCTCCTCATAGAATTTTAATTTAGGATCCTTACTATGAATCACTTGCTTCATTTGATCAAGTATGCTATCAAAAGTATCATAAATCTCTCCAAGGCTAGGAGAGTTTATATTCACATAATTAATTACCTCCATAACAGGTGATATGATAGAGAAAATATATTTGCAAGAAATATTTAAAAATGATGACAATAACACTATAAATAATGTAAATTAAGATTAAAAAATAAAAAGTAAAACAAAGTAGAAACTCAAACATATTAATTATTAAATAAATTTTTCTTACTTGAAATTGGACCACTAAGCACTCTTTCTCTCACCACCTTCCTTTCTTTTGTCTTTGATTGAACACACTTTTTCCACTCTCCACAAACCACCATGGATTGTAGAGCATTTTGCACCTACAACATCCTCTCCAGCAAAGTAAAATAACTAGCATATCTAGTCTCAAAGTTGGTTTGAGGAATTCTTTTTTTGAGTAAGATTGGAATAGTGCAAGTGAACTGTGATAGTTACATACAAACATTTGTATGTCTCTAGCTTCGGCCACTGCTATCTTCACCCAATCTGTTTTGCCAATGTCTTTCAAAGCATGTACACAACATGGAGTCCAAAAAATATGTTTGTAAGAGCTCTCAACCATCAAACTGACTTACAAACACAAGTTGAATCTGTCACAACTTGCACGACATTAGAAGGCCCAACCTCCTCTATAGCCTCTTTTAAAATAGCAAATTGGTAATTGGCATCCTTACATTTCCCAAAGCAATCAATAGCTCTAAGAAAGTATGAAAGGGCCTTTTGCAAATTTGTGAAGAGAGGGTGAAGGGCATTCAAAACGGTCTTTGGAGTTCCAATAGAACCTGTCTTTGGATTTTTCAGAATGAGAAGAAAGTTCCATTTCATTCATTTCAACTTCTTCATTGCTCTCATTAACATTGGCATCACTGCTGCTAGTGCTCATTTTGTGGTGTTTTTGTGTGACAACAAATTGAAACCAAAACATTTTAAACTAATTACAAACCCTCTTTAACAAGTTAAAAAAACTGAAGCAGTGGCACTCTCTTTGGGAACCCAATCTAATCACTTTGCTGAAGCAGCTGCAGCTTATAATGGCATAAAACTGGCCTATGATTAGGGGTATAAGAAAGTATGGGTGGAAGGGGACTCTTTGAACATTATCAAATGTCTTAATAATTTGCATCCCCCTAGTTGGTTGATTGAAGCATTAATTCTGATTCCTTATTTATGCTTAAGACATTTGATGATATTAGGATTTCTCACATCCTCCGTGAGGGTAATTATGTGGCAGACTTCTTCACTAATGATGGCATAAGAAGGCAATCTCTAAAAATGTGGGATGGGTACGATTCAATAACCATCAAAGCTCGTTCCCTTCTCAATAATGATAGCCAACTTGGATATTAAGAGAAGATGGGATGGGGAGATAATTAATCCTGGTAAGTTCACACACTTTTTGGGTAGGAAAGGGGTCTTCTTCCCTTGTGGCTTATGCTGGGAGTGTAGAAACAAAACTTTCTGTGGGCATAACAAGGGAATTTCTGCTACCATGGGAAGGGACAAGAGCTGGGTGGAACCCATTTCATGCGATGGGGTCTGCAAAAATTCTAAAATATGGAGAATATTGGAGGAAGGTAGCTTAACCTCCTTCATGGAAAGGTTGCATGGGCATGACCTAGAGGCCTCCGAACTGTTTATTAAGGGTTGGAAAAATAGAGTCTTGATAGTGAATGGCAAGGACTATTTAATTAAAAAGGAGGTGATAGTGACGGTTACTAGGTTGATGTTGCAAGGAAGGAAATTCTTTTGTGATAGAAAAGCCAATGACGAAGCTCTTAACCAATTCTTCAAAGGTAACGAGATAGAAAAGCTTGTGAAATTATCTTCATGAGGCTATGACTGGCTATCGATTAAACCCATATGGGCTAAAGTTGCAGAGGTGATCATGCACTATATAACACTGGATGTCAGGTACACCACCATCTTGGGGGTCCATTTTATTTTTCTAAATCATTTTAGGCATAAACTTTTGGTTCTTTCCTTATTTTCTCTTAGCTTCTCTAGATTACTCAGCTAAAGAGCACACAAAAAAACCTAAACTTCCTGTCTTACACGAGGGTTTAATCTTATTGATGATGGAATATGTTAAGACCCAAACCCCTATTCGGAATCTGAAGGGGAAGAGTATTATAAAGAAAAGACAAAAGCCTATGGGTGTACATTATTCCGACATGAGCATAGATTCTTCTCATGAGGATGATGACATAGAATGGAGGGAGGAGGAAGAGGGGGATTAGTTGGTTGAGATGTTCTCCATGCTTCCCTCGGAGGATGAGGAGCAAAAGAAAAGAAAGCCTATAATGAAGAAGACTACTTCGAAAAAGAAAGCTAAAAAGATCATTTGATGGTCGGAGGGATCTCAGATTGGGGAGGAAGAGGGAGGGACTAAAGTACAAAGAAAGGGTAAACAAAGTTCTAAGCCGTTTGGGGACTTGGATGGAAATGGCAAGGAGAAAATGGGCGAAATATCTAAGCAGTGTGGGGATGTGGTTGGGAAAGGAAAGGAGATTGTGGGAGATAGATTGGCCGAGGATATCCAAACCCCTAAGAAAGGATAGGACAATGTGAACGTTGATGCTGCTAATATCCATCCCCTCATTGAAGATTTCTCTTACATTCATGCTAATAGAAAGGACATCTATGATGTCCTCAGGTTGGCAAGGGAGGGTGTGGCGAATCAATTCAAATTGGCCAAATGGTTCTTCCTTGAGATTAATAAAATCAATGTTAAAGTTCATGGGCTGTAGCAAACACTCTTTGATGATGGGCGGGCCCATTTTGGGGTTCTAAATAGAGAGGTGCATAATAGATTGGAGGAGATGGAAGATTCCATTAATGCTTTAAAAAAGGATTGTGAGAGCTGTATGCTGGATGGAATAGAAATATAGGGGATAATATGTAATGTCCCCATTTTTAGCACTACACTTTTCGTGATTGATGGCCCATCCCCGGGTGTGGCTAGTCGGTAGAATTAGGGTTTTCAGCTGCTTGGTGGGTCTTTTGAAGATTCAGGGGTTTGCATGTTGGAGTTTGGCTGTTTGGATTCTGGATTCCTTCTAGGTTTTCAGAGAGCTTCGCAGAGGTATGACATGCAACTGCGTCGGGCAACCTTTCCAGACTTACTATTTTTAGCAAGTTATGACGGCTACATCTTGGAGTTTGGGATTTTGGATTGCGGATTCTTTCTGGGTTTTCAGAAAGCTTCACAATGGTGTCACATGCACTTTGATCCGAGCAACTTTCGAATTTACTATTTTTAGTAAATTCTATTTCTGGCAGATGGCTTCTCAGTTGGCTTCCCTCTGCAATCAATTCAGTTGGTATGGTTGTTTGGGCCTTTTGATGCATTTTCTGGAGAGATAAGTATTTTAATTAAAATAATGTTATATTATAATGTTATAACCCCTTGGCCTAGCTTCATGACTTTAAGTTGTTCTGAAAAGGGGGACCTCATGGGTGGACACATCATCAGGGAAAGTTTTAATATTTCTAAGGTCAAATATTGCTCTTGGAGGTGGGACGCCAACTTTTGGAGAGAAGATAATTTTAAATTAAAGAAAAATTGCCTTTATGAAAAAGGACGCCACCTTGAAGCTTGGTCAATGGTCAAGTCAAACCCTAAAAGCATCTTGAGGAATGGGCGTACCTTCTGGAAGCTTCTGGAGGTGTCTTCTCAAAGTTATAAAAGGGAGCCTTGGGTCTTCATTTTAGCATCTTATGACTTCAATATTGTTATCTTCGAAATGGCTAAGTTCGGTTAGCTTAGATATGCTCCAGGGTTCGATCCGGTTCGATTCTCGACATTCGGGTCCGGTTCGATGCAAATACGGAAGGGTTCGAACTTGGCACTGTGGATTCGGTCAGGGTTCGAAACCCTGACTGTGGGTTCGATTTCATCAGTCCTAGTTCGAACCCGTGCAGAACCCGCGTCTTTCCACGCCCAGGCCGCACATTTCCCAACATTTTTTAATTATATTTTTGACTTCTTTCGTCTTCCTTCATCCTTCGCCCATACTCATCTTGAATTCACGTGGAATTTGCAGAAGCTTCAGTTAGTAAGCGAACGCCTCCTATCGGAAAATGGTAAGTGAATGTGGAGATGGAAGGTATATTTAAATTTTAATATTTTATATTTAATAAAATTTTATTTAATTTTTAATATTTTAATTTTTTACCTTAGTATGATCTTTAATAAGTAATATTTAAATGATATGGGAATAATATTTATATTATTATATTATATTAAAATATTATCAATATTTAATATTTATAAATTATATATATTTATTATTTATATAATACTATATTATAATATTTATTAATAATTTTAATTTTTTAATAAAACAAATTAGGAATATTTTGAATATTAATTAAAGCTATTAACAATTAATGTTAATTGATTTTTAAACATATTAATACAAATATAAATATTACTATACTATGAATATTAAATTTATAATTGTATATATATGTATATATATATAAAGTTAAACGTTATACAAGTAACAATATCATAAACATATAATATTATTAATTATAATAATATAATTATAAAAGAAAGTTAATATTAATAAATAATAATTAATAAAGTTCATATAATATAATATTAATAAAATTAATATATAATGTTATAATATAAATTAATAAATATAATATAATAATATTGTACATTAAAAATATTGAAAATATGTATATTACATCTATAAATATATATATTTTATATGTTTTTTATTACGAACCCAAAACACAACTCAAAAATTTTTTTTTGAGAACCAAGAACCCGATCCTCGATCTGAACAGAACCCAAAACCGAACCCGGTAACTTAGCGAAATGGTAACATCATTGCTTCGAGGAATGAATGCCTCCTAGCTTGGCTCTTCTTCTTGCTTGAAAGATAGCAACTAGTTGAGAGATAGTTTGTAATAGGTTTGTCTTGCATTTCAGTTGAGTATCTTGCATTTTTGGAGTTCTAGTTTTGCTTTTCAGTCTCATTTTGAAGTTGCTGAATATCATAGCTGATTGTAAGAATTGCTCATATCTCATGAAATAAAAATATTATTGTTCTGGGCATTGCTTAAATCCTTTTCTCTATGTGGGGCGACCATTCTTGCAAAGTTGTAGATTTTTTAATGCAGATTTGGATTTTTAAAAGCAAAATCGCCCTTCTCCTTGGCCGTACCATTCTGGGCTGTCTTGGGAAGTGTGCACAAAAATATTATTGCATTTTGTCAGTCATTTCTCAGTCTAGGTTTCATTGTCGTCTTCCTAGCTTTCGTTTGCATCAAGTCTCATGTCATTCCGGCAAGTATTGAGTGAGTTGTGAGTATTTTGGTGGGTTCTAGGGTTGCTGATTGCTTCATTTCAGTTGTTGGTCAGTTATATCAGTCATAGATAATTGCAGATTTGTGAGGAGTTTGAGTCCAGAGAGGTTTGATAAGCATTGAGGAAGTCTTATAAATTGTTGCAGCATTGAAGAACTTGGATTACTAGGCTCTGGCGAGCATTCTAACATATTGTAAGCTGATTAGTAGTACTATCAGCAATTCTCCTCTCTATCTTTCTCTTACTTTATTGTACTGCCCGCTGAAAAAGTGGAAGAGGCTGGCTTGCCGCCTATTTACATTCTGAGTTGCATTGTAATTCCTTAGTATCTCCGCCATATGGTAGCTCCATTCCCACCTTGGGTTGGAAAGCACATTCTTGGCGTCGAGTTTACTTTCCGTATTGTAATTCCTTTCCAGTTGTACTGACGATCCTCTTGCCATATGACAACATCTTTCTCATCTTGAGATTGAGTGCGCATTCTTGGCAAAGAGTTACTTGCAAACTGCTGGTTTTGGTTTGGACTAACCCTAACGGGTGTCTCTTGCATTTGTGTGTTCGTTCAAAACTGAAAAAAATTAGTCCGGTTCTTTACACAATAACTTGGAAAATATCCTTAAGATTAGTCATTGTTCAATCAAGAATAGCATGGAGGGGATTAGAACCCTCATGGAAAAATATAAAGAACTAAGGGGAGAACAAACTATCAAAGGATCCCCGGCTGATAGTAGGAAAAAAGAGCAAGTTTCCAAAGAAAAAGGGGAAAAAAATTGTACTTGATGACACGAAGGGACCAAGCTCTAGAACTCAAGGAAGCAAAAAGAAGACCTTTGAGGAGGGGAAAAAAGAGCTGCTAGATCTAGTTAAACTGCATCAAAATTTCTATAATCAGGAATTAGAGGTGGTTGACACCCTGAAGAATATGAAGTAATTTTGCTGTTGTTAGTTTTGCTTTTTATTGGATGTTGTTCGGCTGTTGTGTGGCTGTATCTTTGTCTTTTTGCAGCGATTCTCTTGTAAAGGGTTTCGGGTCCCTTCAAAACTTGCTTTTCCTGCTAATCAAAAACAAGTTAAAGAAAAGAAAAAAAAAGGAAAAATGGCATACTTTGATGCAATGTTGTAGCTAAACTAGTTGATGTCTTCTTTGAATCTTTTAGCTGTAACTTTCTTAGTTGTTTGTAATCAGTGATAAACTATTTTGAAGCCACCAAGGCCACTATTGTATATATTCTTTCTTGATTGTTTCACATTTCAACCTATGAGACCATGACAAATGAGGCCCTATGTACTATAAAACTCAAATTTCTTTTGTTTAAGTGTGTTGCATGGGGAGGTGTCCCCACCCCTCAAACCCCCGTCCTTGTAAGTAAACACTGAACAATGATCACTGATATCAAATATTTTAATGGTCTCTAGGAGCAATGGTGCAACCTCCAACATAGTTAGTAAAATTATAAAAAGTTAAAACATAGTGTATCTTTTGCATTTTAGGGCGATTAAGGGGTATGTGAGGCTTTGTAGGACCCCCACACCCTATTAGGAGCTAATAAGTATTAACCCCATGTCCCTTTTTTTTTTAACTTGATAAGATGCATAACAAAAGCTTTGGAAAGAGCTTTGCTGCCTTCCAATTGACAAACAAGTCAAAAGTAACTCTTCGATCAAGAAATGTGACTATAAAAGTTAATAAGACCATAAAAATTCATATAATGTTCATGGAGACATTAAAATAGATGCCAAATTTGCACATTAAATTCATTCCTTAAGGATTACAAATTCATATTAAACCATACTGGGGAAAACCTAGAAAGTTACATTCAAAATGCCCTTGCCTTGTTATAGGAAATTAAAACAATCTACAACTCTTCTTTTCTATTCTCCAACCTTGCCATCAAAAACCCTTATTTTTCCATTGAATAATGCATGTATATCTCATTATGGTTTTGGAGGGAGAGTAAGGGTTGTTTGCAAATGTACAAGTCACCTATATCAGCTAGCATCTAAGTCCAGTTGAATTAGTCGAGTTCGGCAACATTGAAATTCGGATGAAATTCGACAACGAAAAAATTCGAAAAGTATAAAATTCGGATTAAATTCGCCTTATGTAATTTTATTTATTTTTTTAATAAATATAAGTAATATATCCATACAATTGTCTAAATAGTTTAACATTGATAAATAGATTTGAATCATTACAAATAGATGAAACATTTATAAAATATAAACCATTAGACACATTTATATATATTTAATTTTTATTTTTATTTAAAATACAAAATAAAAAATTCCAAATTTTCATTCAATTATAAAATTTTATTTTTATAATTAAAATAAAATAATCAATAAATTTTATTTTAAAAGACATTTAAATAAACATATATTTTTTATTTGTAACTAAACATTAAAAATAAAATACTTAATCTTATTTTAAAAATTAAAAACATAAAAATAAAATTTTAGAAAATCTAAATTTAAATTAAAAACATAAAAATAAAACAAAACCTAGATTTTAATTTTAAAAGTTTCAATACCTAAAATTATAAACTATCGAATGCATTCGATAGCTCATACTCTGAGCTGCGGATAGGTTGTCGCCAACGCATGGAGTGGAGTTTGGGACGAGCATCTCCACTATACAGTTTACTCACAGACTTACAGCGAGGCTTCTACACTCAGGCCCAACCTATGGTGAAGGAGAAGACACGCAATAAGAGGAGGAGGAGAAGACACGCAACTGGCTTGAACCGGGACAGACTAAATCAAGGCGTTTTTTTGAACCTCCCCGTTCCATTCTAGATTCACGTATTTATAAATGGAAATGAAAACTCTATTTTTTTCGGCTCCTACAGTCTAAACTCGTGTTTTTTTCTGGACGCAGGCGGACATTATCACGTTTCAAAGCTTCTAAATTATATAAAATTAAAAAAAAAACAAAGAAAACATGAAAAAACCCTAAGCGCCCGTCCGCACAATCTATGCGAATTTCAACGAATATTATTAATTTTTTTCACATTCCGAATTTGAATTTGAAGCCAAAATTCAAGGCAATGATGACTTAGGCTAGCATTATCTTCACATGGTTGTGTGCATGAAACCATGCCCCTTCATCAACAACCATTTGAATTTGTACCAAAATCATGTCCTTGAGGGGCCCAAAGGTGTTGAGAGGTTTTTGATAGTCATCCCTTGTCTCGTCACATCAATTTGAGACCATTAATGGCTTCTTGGGTTGTGTAGAGAGGTAGGTCAAGCCCTACATTCAAATGATGGAGGTCCACAAAAAGAGCTGCTTGGAAGATGTATAGGTAGTAAAAAAAGGTTTGAAAGTCAAAATCATGGGACTTGGGTACTTTGAGGAAAGGCAAGTTGGGAAGGGAAAGCTCAAATCCTCAAAATCATGGAAATTAGGGGACTTGGAGACTTTAAGGAAAGGCATGTTGGGAGGGAAAGCTCAAAAATTTGAAAACAGAGAAATTAGGGAACTTGAGGACTTCAAGAAAAGGCACGCTAGGAAGGGAAAGCCCAAAATTCTAAAATGAGGGAAATAAGGGGACTTTGAGGCAAGGCATGTTGGGAATGGAAAGCTCGAAACCTCAAAATTAGGGAAATGAGGGAACTTGAGGACTTTGAGGAAAGACATGTTGAGAAGGGAATGCTCAAAATATTGGAATTAGGGATATCAAGGGAATTGGGGACTTTAAAGAAAGGCATATTGGGAAGGGAAATCCCAAAATCTTGAAATCTTGAAATTAGGGAACTTGGGGACTTTGAGGAAAGGCATGTTGGGAAGGAAAAGTTCGAAATCTTGAAATTAGGGGACATGAATACTTTAAGGAAAGGTATGTTGGAAAGGGAAAGCTTGAAATCAAGGAAATCAAGGGACATGAAGACTTTAAGGAAGGGTAAGTAGAGAAGGGAAAGCTTGAAATCCCGAAATTAAGAAAATTGGAGAAATCATGTGGGACTTGGGGAATTTGAGGAAAGGTACATTGGGAGGGGAGAGCCCAAAATTCCAAAATCAGGGAAATCAACAGACTTGGGGACTTTGAGGAAAGGCATGTCGAGGGGGAAGCCCAAAATCTTTAAATCAAGGAAATTAGGGGACTTGAGGACTTTGAGGAAAGGCATGTTGGGAGAGGAAAGCCGAAAATCAAAAAATTAGGAAAATCAAGGGACTCGGGTACTTTGAGAAAAGACATGCTAGGAGGCGAAAGACCAAAATCTCAAAATCAGGGAAATCAGGGGACTTCAAGGAAAGATCAAAATCTTGAAATTAGGGAACTCCTAGTGTTATGCGACTTTTTCCCCAAGAGAAGAGAAAGTAGAATTAAAAGGGAGATAGAAAAATAAAGGATATTATGATCCTTTTGGTTAAAAAAGAGATTAATAAAGAGTATGTATAAAAACTCTTTAAAAGGGGGAAGAATAATTATTTATTAAAATAATCTTTAAAAGGCAACCTTTGTGAAAGGGTGTGATGGTTTGAAAACCACACCTTAAGGCTTATATAAAGTATTTATGTGAGACTTGGAAAGTAATGAAGATCACTTGAGGAATGGAGAACACTCAAGGAAGAACAAAGCGGTTGGTGAGCTATGGACATTAGGAGAAGGTGGCACGCCAGGTGTGTGTGTCCAACCTGGGGTACATAAGTGCACTCAGGACCGTCTTGGCTAGGGCTTGGGTATTGCACAGGTGTTGAGCATTGTTCCATTGGAACCAACACTTGTGTAGAGTGGCGAAGTACGCTTATTCCTCCTAGATTGCTCCATAGCAAGAGCTAGTACCACTGCCATTTTCCTAGGGTGAGAGTGGCTTTTCGAAGTGTTATTATTCAGATAAGTATTAAAACTATTGACCCTAAAATATATTGAGAATATTAATTATATGCTTTGGTGTTAATGTATATGAATTATATGGATGTGTATTCAATTTGCTATGTTAATTATCTAATTTAGTATTCTTGTCTCTGCTGCTAACACTTAACTTTGGAGAAAAAGTGGTATTACACCTAGACTTTGAGGAAAGGCACGTCGAGAAGAGAAGGTTCAAAAGTTCACCCGAGCTTGACTCCAAAACCCTTACACTTTTTTTTTTTGAAATATAGTCTCATGACCAAGACATGAGGGGAGGCAAAAGTGCAACACTAAGCACAAATTGACCAAGGGGGGCCCCATTGAAGGAACTCTCGATTTTAGATATAAATGGTGTGCCAAAAGGGAAAAAGTAACGTATGAATGACCAAGGTTCAAATATGAGCAAAGTGCCAATAGGTAAAATAGGAGAAAAATGGGTTTGAGAATGCCCAAAAGCAACATGAGCAAAAACTAGAGATGTTGTCGGAGAGTGGCTTGTCAATTCACCTATCTTGCTCTTGGGTCCTTCAATAGAATTAATGGATCTATTTCTCGTCTTTTGGGACTCCCTATTTGCCATGATTTCTCTTTCATGATGGTTTAGGGATCCATTTAGAGACTCTCCATTGTTGGCATATTAATTTTTGTCATCAAGGTATTGTATAAAGTTATTCTCTTCCCTCAAAGACGTAATCTCTTGTTGCTTGATCTACTCAACAAATACCTTGTCAAATTCTTTAGCCTCCCAAGATGTGAAAGGTCATTTACTAAAAAGATTAGACTATATTTTACCATGGTTCATCCATCATCAAATTGTGCATCATCTAGAATTGCCTTTAACTCAGATGATTTCGTGCTGTTGTACTCTATCTTGCTGTGAACTATAATATTCTATAGATCTTTGCACTCTCCCACCTTCTTTGGAATCAACACTAAAGGAATTTGACTTGTCTTGGATAGAAGATGTTTACTTCTACTAGGAGACACGACATATGTCTCTCACACACAGCTTTCTTGCAACTCTTTACTAGCTTCTTATTGGTTGCACTCCTTAACATCACATTTTACTCTTCGAGTTGCAAAGCTCTTTCCACAAAACCTCTTTGAATGCAAAACAACATGGAGACTTTGATGCCATATTTACAGGTTTTGGAGTCATTAGCCACCCCACCAATCCCATGATGTCATCACCACATTAAAGTTTGAAGGTTGACTACCATCTTGCCACTAGCTAGCGATGGATATCTTTTGCTACTCCTAAGATTTATTACATACATCATCATAACATGCTCTATATTATTATTATCCATCTATTCTTAGCACTTTTAACCTCTTTTCTCTTCAAAAATCTTCAATTTTGATCTTTCTCTGATCTTTACTAGCTCCTTTCACTTCATTCTTTGTGCATCACTAAACCATTTCATGATATCTCTTGTTCATTGCTATCCTCTCATCGCCCCTTTGGAATAACATTTAATTTTTCATTCTGTAAATTAATTGCATTTTTCTAGTTTCATTGTCGAAATTCTGAAATCATTGCTATTTTCTTGATATTCTTTGCCTTGGTGGCCAAAACAAGGCTTAGTTGTTACAACTCATTTTGCACATAGAAATTTATTGTCCTTGTTCCAACTATGTTGCCCATACTATCATTAGCTGGTTGACTGATTTTTTCACCAACCTGAAGTTGTCAGTAAAAACCCACGTGTTATTGAAAAACCCCACAATTTTTTCAAAAGATCTGTCCCCTTTGCCTTAAAACCCTGGGTTTTCCAATTACACCTCATTTTTTAATTTAAATAATGGGTTTTTAAACATGATCGAGAATTTGAGAGTAATTGGCAACATTGAACAAATTCCTT
>VDFB02000015.1:35816618-36136678 GCA_007258455.2 Sequoia sempervirens
AGTCACTTGGTAACCTATGTGTGCAAGTCAAAAGTGTGTTTGTTTGAAAAAAGTGTGAGGCCTTGATTAATTCTCATCTTTCATTCTCATATGTTGATGCGAATCCATGATCCATGCCTCCTATTTCCTCCATTTTTGACCATTGATTAATATTTTCAATCTCAACCCTCTATTTCTCATTTGCTCTCTTCTAAATAAAACAACATTTAGAGACAAATGGATCCATCTTCCAATTGCACACTTATGTTGTTAAACTCACTTGCATTAACACTCTCAATTTACTCACTTTTAGCTTATTTTATTTCATTTTAGTTGTATAATAGCTTAAAGAATCCATTAATGGCCTTCATGCATCTATCTTAGTTTTTTTATAAATTAGGGTTTCCATCTTTTAGCTTAGAGTTAGCTTATATTAGCTTAGCAATTGCATAATTAGATCAATTTTAACATAAAATCATGTTAATTTAGTTTGCATCATGTTTAATTTAGCATAAATTAGGTTTTCATCTATTTATCACAATGGTTTCATCGATTCTCTTCCATATAATCGATTGAAATAGGCTCACTAATCATAGGATTGGAAAAGGGTCGTTGTTCCACATCAACACGACACCAATTTTAAAATAAGATAAGTTTCAAATGGGTTAGAGTAGGAATTTAACTATTTTTGTAGTTTGTAATTTTTAGTTTCAATAAATGCTTAGTTTAACATTCAATTTCAATGATCTTGTTTGTGATTGAGGTTTAGTGGCTAAATTATCCTTCGATTCATCATGTATCAAGTTTAATTGACCCACACTAACAATCCTTAGTCCATAGTCATCATATCATCATCATAAAAATCCATCACATCACAATCTATTACATTGATTATTATTACCATAGTGTCAATAGAATCCACATTACATGCATACATCCATGTCACATATAACATCATCAAATGAAATCATTATCGTATACCATCATCAATTAATATCAATATTTACATACATGTATCATCATACACATCATACATTATCATATGTAACAAAAAATCTCATCTCATAAATACATAAACAATGTCATGATAGATCATAAATAAAATATATGTAAAAATAGGCTACATGAGCCATGAATATACAATAGCTTATATAGGCATAATGATAAATTTTACATTATATGATAGAATATACAAAAATCCTCTCTATGCTAAGATCCTACCCTCTGAATGCCCATGTGATGGTGGACGTGGAGGGAGACCTACTACTAGTTGCACTGATAGGCCCCAAATTTCCATACATTAAGCTATTAGTGCATGTGCTACATATACTATTAGGGGTCCTAACGGTGCCCCAATGACTAATCCACCCTTATATATCATTGATTGGGATGCCCTAAACCAAAATTGAGCTAAAAAAATAGGATCCTAATGACCTAAGAGTAACTCTATCATAAATATTCCTATAGTAGGTAGCCTCCTAGGTGAGACTTCATAGCTCACCCATCACCTAAACAAGATCAACATACCACTTGTTTCCTCCTTAATTTCTTGAAATCCCTCTTGATTATTCTCTAGGATAGAAATAATATTAGGGTATCTCTCTCCACCCAAGCTGGGTCTCTCTCTACCCATAGTGAATCTCTCTCCTATTGAGCTTGGTCATGCTTAGACAAGGAAATTGCAAGCTAAACTTGCATATCCCCATCCCATCCATCCCTTATCCCACATCTCCCCTATCTATGCCTCCACCCTACTCTACCTACACTACACATCCACCTGTAATGGCCTCCTCTCCTCATCCATCATCCCCAACTCTCCTACCCTAGAACCCATCACCTACTCTAGTATCACCATCCCCATCACATCCTCCCTATACCCCATCACCTCCCCTGATAAAACCACCTACATCTCCTCCATCCCTACCATACCCATCTCCCCCATCAACTACCATCGATCTCCCTCACTATCAACAACCCATCCCTAGCTCTAAATCATGTCTCCTCCTCCTGACCTTTCCACCATTAGGATGTATCAATATTACTAGAATATACTAATCCAACAATGCATCATACTCTATTGTGGTACTAGCATCTTCTATGGCTACTCTCTAATCCCCTAGTCCCACTATATTGGCACCAATTCCTCAAAATTAGTAATCACTATATTAGAGGATACCATGGGTCCCCAAGATCTCTATTCTCTATCCAGGTGCACACAAAAATAGTCCCCACTCTAGGTGGACCCTATACCTCACCAAATTGTATCAATACCCATTGTCTTAAATAATGCTCAATATTATTAGTAGTTTCACCAATCAAAAATAATGCCCACATACAAATTAATAGATGTGTTGCATCCTCTAACCATGCCTCACACAACCACCATGACCTCTAGTCAACATTATCTAGTTAAGAAAAAATGTGTCTCTAACAAGAAATATTTTCTAGTTAATAATGACTCAAAAAAACATCATAAAAAAATTGGCATTCCACTACCTTGAACTTGCCATCCCCCTAGCCACATAACGGTAATATGCTCCCAAGCCCAAATATGAAGTAGTATCACCAAGTATGATATAATAGCTCCATACCTATACACAACCTGATGTATATCATGGTATAGATATGCAAGGATACATGGTCCCCAAGAAAAAAAACTCCATTGTTGAGCATTCACTCTATCACCCTCCCCCAACTAATAATAAATCCACAAGACCATTGATCATGAACTAGAAAACCACCAACCAATCTAGCCAATACGAGAGGTAGAGTCTCAAATCTCTCCATCACCCTTTACAGGTACATCTCCTCATCTTTAATCCCTATGTCATGTCATACAAAAATACCCTCTCTAGTGTACTCTACCAGAGTTAGTATCATATATAAATCTCTCTCCATGAATAGGGATACTAAAAATCCTACAAACATCCTCTAGAGTGATGGTAATCTTGGAAACCTAAAGAAAGACATGCATCTCTTGATCTGCCATCTATCAACTAGGGTTGAAATCATGGCCCTATGTGATATAATATTAGGAAGGAATGCTCCAGCTCATCCAAGTCAATTCTCATATATAAAGTCACGAGATGAAACTCCCTAAATATAATCAACTCTAGTAAAAACTGCAAAAATAACACATACAATGTCAATCAGATTGAAAAATAAATAATCCTAAGAAACCTACCCCTAAAATAAAATTCATCAAAATCCCTAAATAAATTATAGCTAAATTTTCATTTCTACCAAATTAGAAATCAATTACAACACATTGTTTTGTGGTCTCACAACATGCCTCAATATTGTAAGACTTGGGGACCCCAAGTGAAAACTAACACTTATGGAAGGTGTTGGCTAGTTGGAAAGATCACCAGAAGTGAAAAGAAAAAATAAATCTTTTAAAAAAGTACTTTGTAATTCAAGTGTTCTAGGTACCAAGTACTGGGAATCAGGAAAGCCAAAATTGTAAAAGGTAACACAAGGTGTTGAGCAAAGTGTTTGGGTCTGGAAGTAGAGGTCTAGTATGTTTGGAAGATCTAATAAAGGCCGAGGTCTAGGAAAATTATGGGTAAAAGTTGAACATTGGGTATCGGCTAATAGGTAGCAATGCAAAGTGAAGTTTCAAAATTTTAATGTTATCCTAAAGGTCTGATGGTTCGATAACCTGACTAAAAGGAATAAATATGTGAGAATATATGATATTTTCTTAAAGCGTGTTATTTTTAATGGATTCAAAATGATGATTAATAGATGATGGTTTTATTTACATGAATTTTTTATAAATGTTTCAAAAGGTATTTAATAGTTGGAATTGATGATTGTAGGAGAAGCAGATTGCAATGCAAAGTTCAGGTATGGATGGTCAAGAAAACTAAGGTTGTAATCAGATCTAATAGTGTTACTAGGTTCAGCGGTACATTATGGAAGCTCATATTGGAACAAAGTTCATTGCAAAGAAGCACCAAATGCTGGGAAATTGTAAATCTGGATATCAAGCATGCAACGAAAGAGTGTACTTGGGTAAAAGCACAAAGTTGTGTCACACTTTCAGCCAACTTATCAGGACAACTAAATTTAAGTATTTCTAACTAAAAATCAATTTTGGTCAAACATATGATCTAGTAAGATTCATTCTAGCTAAGTTAGATACTTCCACAACTTTTTCAACTAAAATTATTTGGCTAAAAATATATGGAGAACCATTTGAGTCCAATTTACCAAAAAAATAAAATTATTTGAAAAACTTGATGTTTCAATAACTCCTACTAATGTAAATAACATTTTTTTTAAAATATAAAAATACCCTTTTGTAGATCCATAAGTGTAGTTTTTAAAAATATATTTATTTTAATAGTTTAATTATTATTTATATTTTATTTTTTATTTTACTAAAAGTAGGATATCATCACAAAATATTAGGTTCATTACCATGCCAAGGAAAAGTAATAAAAATTCTTAAAAATAATTGAAAAAAATATGATGCACTAGATAAAAAATTCTATTTCAAGATAGTATAATTTTTTTTTTCCATTTTAGATAAATATTTAATATGGAAGTTGACGTCCCATGGAAAAAACTATTTTTTGATTCACGCACATTTTAATATTTATTTAAAAATATATAGTTATCAAAAGTGGAAAAAAAAAAAATCCATGCACTAAAGTTTCAAGTTATAAATACACACAAAAAATTTGAAAGAAAAAAAAAATTACTATAAAAAGTTTGACATCTCATGCAACTTCATTTTTTAGCATTTTATCAACATCTAAATTATAGAGTTAATTTATTAAAAACTAGTTTAAAATATTTTTTAATAAAAAAAATAAAATGCAAACATAAAATATACTAAAATATATATATTTTACTAGTTTACATCATTTCAAAATTCAAAACAATATGCAACTTTTTAGTGATTCAAGTTTAAAAGTTAGATCAGTGTTGGTCATTTCCTTTATAAAGTGTGACACAACTTTGTGCTTTTACCCACTCATCTTGGGGGTGAATCATTCATGGGAATGTTCAACCCAAGGCAGAACTTAGATGTGGGAACAAAATATCCACTTGATCATTTTGAATGTGTGGGAAGTTCCTACATTATGTTTGGTAGATTTTTGGTTCCAAGAGGGGACCCTAATAATAAGAAGATGAAACACCCTAAAGATTTCAACGTGTAGATGAAGGTTGACCTCCATTGACTTTGTTTGTAATTCTCTTTCAAGTTGTCATATTTCACATGCCTTGATGTGATTCATCCCTTGGATTTCCTCTCATGTATTTTTCTTATCCTACCTACATCTTGTTTCTATAAAAGGCCAAGGGATACTTCTTTTTAAGTTAAGTTTAGAATTTGTGGATATCGAAAGATCCAAAACCTCTTTAAGTTTTATTCCTTTTTTCTATTTTTTGAATCATTTTAGATTAAAAACTTGTATGCACATAGAACTTGATCAATATAAAATCCAATTTGATAGCTACCTACCTCATGAATCTTTTGTAGCTAGTTTGTTCATTCAGTTGGAAAAGACTATATGTTGCACCATTTAAGGGTGTATACAAAACCTACTTGGTGTCCAAACTAAACCTCCTCTCTTTAAAAGCTTGCACCCCTCTCTTTAAAAGCTCACATTGTTCTATGCCTAGTTGTGAAGCAATTTGGTGAAATGTCAAGCGATTTGCTTTGATTTGATTAAATCTTGGGGCATGCATGGAGAATACCCATGAGTAATTTTATTTTTCAAGTATTTTGAGGCTTTATTTTAGATTAGATATTAAATTTTAGAAAATGTTCCAAAAAAAGAGATGAATAAATGGAAATATAATTGCAAATATTTTGTTTCCATGAAATTGTTGAATGCCTAAAGCTAAATCTACTTAAGTGATAGCAAAGTTATTTGATGTTTATGAAATATTATTGCAAATCTATCAATTTCATGAAATTGTTTAATGATTGGATTGAAAATCTTCCATTTGATACATATAAATATTTTTATAAAAACCAGAGATAACCATAGACCCCTTGAGATTAACAACAATATCACATCATACCCTAAAATGAACCTAGTATGGTCAAGAATTGACTACCAGGGCCTTAAGATTAAGCTAATTCAACCTTTTCCCCAAAAATCCCCTTTCCTTTTAGGTTGCCTTGGTTTAGTCTTTCAAGTAGGTTCTTCATGGTTTTCCTATGAGGATTTTATCTGCACTGTTGTTGAACTAACATCGTGATCAACAGGAATTGGCGCTAGAAGGAGGACATTCATATCTTTCCCTCTGGGTTTCTTTTAGGAATTTGTATCGGTTCTAGGTTTGAAAGTAGCTTGTAAGATGAAAATCTATGTAATCCAATAGTTTTAAAATGGAAGTTGGGAAACTCTGAAAAATCCTTAACTAGAGATTACATCCTTTGAGTTTGTTCACCTTTGGTAGAGTCACCGAGTGTAGAATTCATGATACAACTGATCACGGTGAACTTGATTATGAATTTTTTTTAACTAGGGTAAGTATGGCCATGCATAAGGTGATTCCATTAATAGAAGAAGTTTTAATTTCTAAAATAAAGGTATTGTTAATGAGAAATACTTTGAATTCTTAAAAAGAGTATAACCCTAGTGGAATTGAAAATGTTAAAAATTTAATTGATATATCAAAATGGTTTGTTAACTATAATTTTTATGAAGAAAATCCTAAGTTTTTGTAGGAAGGCGAGAATGTCGATACTTAGAAATATTGCACCGAAAATGAGGAAACAATAGTAACGAGTCATCATTATTTTCACATGTGGAAAATGTTGGTGAAGAGGAATGGGAAAATTGAGTAAGAGACGTCTGTTCTCCATTCCAAACTGAAAAATTCACAAGTTAAAAACTTAAATTTTCTTAATTTCATGCAAGATATAGAGTATCAAATTTTTACTTTCTCTTTTTCTAATAATAATATAAACTATGGTACTACTTGGTCTAACAAAGTTTAAAGTGAAGATAGGGTTAAGGATGCAAAATTTTTTTGAAGAAGTGGAAAATCAAGAAATGAACACAACCATTCATGGAGCTAAACGGAATAAAGAAGAAAACCATGAACCAAGACTAGAAGAAGGTAGATTATTGAGTAATCAATGAAAGTGTTTGCAATCAGCGAAAGTGTTTGCAATCAACCTTTAATGAGGTCATTTTAATACATGTGAGCTAATTTATTAGTAAGTAAGCCTTTAAATTTACATTTGTTAAACATATAAAATTCAAGATAATTCATTGTTATAGTAGGACATTTGAAATTTATTCTAGTGAATTTAAAGATAAACCGATTGTAAATTGTTCAAAAACAACAATGGAAATAGTAATTGAGCTTAAAATAAATTTCTTAGTTAGGGTTAGTCATTTTTTAGGGTAAGTTTTTGTTAGTTAGCATTAGTTTTCTTTTGTAGGGTTTGTTTTCATTTTTTTGGTTTTCTAATTCTTTTTTTCTTTTCTTTGGTTTTCCCTCCACATTTGCAACTTCTTCTTAACTTATCAAACTCATGAGAGTAAATTCAAACATTCTATAACATTGTGCTATGAATGAGAAAAAATAAAACCATACATATTAAATACACACTTTATAAGGTATGATAAAGCTATATATATGTGTGTGTATTGCATATATACATGAAAGTACAAAAAAATTCTTATTGTAAAAAAGGCATGAAAAGTACAAAAAGAGGGAGTTGAGTTGTAGAGGGGAAGTCATTTAGTCAATCTGGGATGCCTCATTTACCAGGGCTAAATAGCTTATGTAGGAAATTTCTCGATGAAATCCAAAGTTAGAGGTATGGAGGTCAGCTAGGAATGGTCAGAGTAGAACCACTTCCTTGTGTTCTAGGAACAAACGAATATCATCAATGGAGGGAATTTAAATGGTCAGGTGTGCAATAGATAGAATAGTATCCAGATTCCCCAAATATTTAGGCTGCACTATCATATTCATAGTCAAGAAAACATCTTCAATAGAGAGCTGAATGTATGAGAGTGACACTACAAAGCATGAAGCCAAGTTTGAATACAATCGGTAGTATACTCTAGATTCCACATATTGTTCCCCAAGGACTAAGCACAAGTTTGGCACAGTGAAACTTGTAGTTCGAATGAAGAAAAACTTGTCATGCCTCTGAGCCATGATATAGCCCATGAAAGGATTTTGGAAGCAAGAGTAGGTCAAGAAAATTAGAGTATCCATGACCTGGAAGCAAGTAAGCACTAGCAGAATGGAAATGCAAAATGATAATTGAAAAGAGAAAAAGTAAAGGTGTGAAGAATTTGAGAGAAGTGCAGAATTTATAGAAAATCATGAGGAAGTCGTGGTATATAGTTTCCTAGATCAAAGTTTTGGAATTTGCAAGTTGAGGTGGCAACCAAATGAGTTTCTCTAGAGCAGAATGTTAAAACAAATTAATTCTTACACAATTGGTGATAATTTTCTTCAAAGTTTTCCAATATGAAGATTGTGAATCAAGCAAGTTAAAGATTTCAAAATTAATGGTGGTCATTTCATTACATTTTTATTAAGCCGTATTAATCATGAAGGTGCCCATGTGTGCGATGCAGAAAGGAAAATGAAGCTAGTAAGGTAGCACATGTCAACACCTACAAAATTTGAAAGAAATGATATGTGTGCATTGAGGTGTGTGAATTTAATGCAGAATAATGTGATCATATTTTAATGTCGTCATGACATTTTTGATCCATTAATGTGGTGTAGTGCCATCAAATTGGAATTGCTAACTGATTATTTAGTAGTTGCCATAAAATTAAAATGGAAGGGTGGTAACTAATGGTTCTAAATTTAGATTTCAATTTGGTGATTAAATTGTTAGCTGCTAAATTTTAATTTATGCATATCTTCTAACATATATCAAGTTGTAGTTAGCAAGGATTTGGCATAAAAGTGGTAAAGTTTAGCTAGGAATACACACCAATAGGGAATAATTAAATGAGTTTTTTAGAAATAGTGAAGCGATGAAGGGATTTGCATTGAATGAAAGATCAAAAGGTAGCCTTCACTACTATCGTAATTCCCAACCTCATAGCGGGCTTCATTGCTTGCAAGTTGAAATGATCTATTAATGAAATATCAAAATAAAAATGAGCTATCAATGAAATATCAAAATTCATATACAAAAAAAAGGAGAAATAAACTCTTTAGGTTATCCAAATATCTCTACAAGAGCTATAGACATCTGGTTGGTAGTATAACTATGTTTTGGGGAATTATAGAGATAACCTAGTCAGGGCCATGGATGTTTGACTGGCAGCAAGGCTCTATCCATGATTGGCTTTGGAGGATTGGGTATGTGTAGGATCATCATGGAAAAAATAGGGCCCTTAAGTGGCAAAAATTCAAAAATTAGAGTTAGGCAACTTGACGTAAAAATTTGAATAAGTTATCTATATTATTTCAAAAATATGTAAGAATAGAATCTGTAGCAAATTGAATGTAGTTTCTAAACTACTAGGTTTATTTTAAAAAAATCTATTTGGTGAAAATTTGAAATTTCAATGCAAGAGTACTTAAATTTCAGGGAAAAAATAAGTGTCTTCTAGAATCACCTTAACCACAATAAAATGATAATATTTTAGATATAAGTAGAGGACTCATGTCCCATGTGATGCATTTTTTTTGTAATTTTTTCCAAGTAAATAATTAATTATGAATTTTTATTATAATTTTTAAAAATATAAAAACTCATATGTCGACCACCATAACTTGGTCAAAACTTCATGAAATTCAATTTTTTTTTTTTAATCCTATATTATGCAAAGCATGGAATGTAACACATGTTTCGGATTCAAAAAATTTGATACCGTTTGAAAGCTATAGATTTTTTCAATCAGCTTATCAATTAGGACTTTAGTCGTAATTCAAATAGAAAATGAATAATAATTATTTATTAAATTCAAAATAAAGCATAATTTCTATTGGTGGAAAGTTGAGAATCTCCTTTAAAAACCCTTTTTGTTTCATCAATTTTGGGTAAAAATAAAGTTGTCAACCACATATCCTACACATACCCATCATATCGCCACTTTTTGGCCCATAATGATCCTGCACATACTCGATTATCAAATTATGTAGTTCAATGTCAATGAGCTAATTTTTTCACTGAGTTCCTTAAACTAGAAATAATCAAAGGACACATGGATATTTTTTGAAGAAATTTTACTATTTTTATGTCAGAATTTGGGGAAAGGTAAAGCGCTATTGTTTTAAAATAAACATAAATTATGATTTATGACTGGTGATTTAATCCCAAGTTTTGGTTTAAATGTGGTTTTATTGGTTGCAAGTTGTTGTGTGGTCTCACAAAATGCCCCAATACTGTAAGACTTGGGGACCCCAAGTAAAAACTAATGCTTATGGAAGGTGCTAGCTAGTTGGAAAGATCACCAGAAGTGAAAATCAGAAAGAAATCTATTAAAAAATTACTTCATAATTCAAGTGTTTTGGGTACCGAGTACAGGGAGTCAAGAAATCTAGAAGTGTAAAAGGTAACACAAGGTGTTGAGAAAAGTGTTTTGGTCTCAGAGTAGAGGTTCAATAAGTTTGGAAGTTTCGGTAAAGGATGAGGTTAGAGAAAATTATGGGTAAAAGCAGAACACCAGGTACCGAGTACCGGGAAGTAATGTAAAGTGAAGTTTCAAAATGTTACTGTTATCCAAAAGGTTTGATGGTCTAGTAACCCAGCTAAAAGGAATAATTATGTGATAATATATGATATTTTTTAAAAGCATGATATTTATAATGGATTCAAAATGATGATTAATAGATGATGGTTTTATATACATGATATTTTTGTAAATGTTTTTAAAGGGATTTAATAGTTGGAATTGACAATTGTAGGAGAAGCAGATTGCGATGCAAAGTTTGGGTATGGACAGTCACACAAACTAATGTTGCAGGAAGATCTAATGGTGTTACCAAGATTAGTAGTAAATTATGGAAGCTCATGCAAGAAAAAATTTTGTTGCAAAGAAGCACTGGATGTCGAGAAACCATAAATCCGGATATCAATCATGCATCGAAAGAGTGTACTCATATCGGGGGTGACTCATTCCTAGGAATGTTCAACCTGAGGTGGAACCTGGATGTGGGAACAAAATATCCACTTGATCCCTTTGAATGTGTGGAAAGTTATTACATTATGTTTGGTAGATTTTTTGGTTCCAAGAGGGAACCCTAATAATAAAAAGATGAAACACCTGAAGGATTTCAACATGTAGATGAAGGTTGACCTCTGTTGACTTCATTTGCAATTCTCTTTCCATTTGTCATATTCCATGTGCCTTGATGTGATTCATCCCTTGGATTTCCTCTCATGTATTTGTCTTATCCTACCCGCTCCTTGTTTCTATAAAAGGCTAGGGGATACTTCTTTTTAAGTTAAGTTCAAAATTTGTGGATGTTAGAAGAGCCAAAACTTCTTTAAGTTTTGTTCTTTTTTCCTGTTTTCTAAATCATTCATGTTTAAAAACTTGTATGCACATAAACCTTGATCAATATCAAATGTAATTTGATATCAGCCTAACACAAGAATCTTTTGTAGCTGCTTTGTTCGTTCAACCAGACAAGACTATATGTTGCACCATTTAAGGGTGCATACCGAACCTACTCGGTTTCCAAACTAAACCCCCTCTCTTTTAAAGCTCAGACCATTCTATGGCTAGTTGTGAAGCAATCTAGTGAAGTATAGAGTGGTTTTCTTTGATTTGATTAAATCTTGGGGCATGCATGGAGAATAACCAGGAGAAATTTTATTTTTTAAGTATTGTGATGCTTTATTTTAGATTAGATGTTAAATTTCAAAAAATGTTCCAAAAAAAGAGAATTAATGGAAATATTATTGCAAATATTTCGTTCCCATGAAATTGTTGAATTCTTAAAGCTAAATCTACTTAGGTGATAGAAAAGTTGTTTGATGTTCATGAAATATTATTGCAAATATGTCAATTTCATGAAATTGCTTAATTATCGGTTTGAAAATATTCAATTTGATACTTATAATTATTTTTATAAAAACTAGAGATAACCATATACCCCTTGAGATTAATAGCAATATCACATCATACCCTAAAGAGAACCTAGTATGGTCAAGACTTGACTACCAAAGCCTTGGGATTAAGCTAAGTCAACCTTTTCCCCGAAAATCCCCTTTCCTCTTAGGTTTCCCTAGTTTAGTCTTTCAAGTAAAGATAGGTTCTTCACGGTTTTCCTGTGAGGATTTTATTTTCATTTTTGTCATGACTATCATCATCATCAACACATATTTTTATCAAATGCATCATTTTGCTATCAAATACAACCTACTTTTTCAAATTCACTAAATTAACTATTAGATGCGCTAAATAATATGCAACCCCTAAAATCATATGTGACCTAATATATCAAATGCACTAATCAGTTTATCAAATGCACAAAACCATTTCAAATGTGCCATTTTTGGTATCAAAAGTTCCATATCAAGTTTCAAATGTGTAAATCTATACATTTGTGCACTTTATTGTCCTAATTTAGCTAATAGTTAGTGATGCTAGACCTAGACCTAAGGACATAAGGGTTAGATACATATCGTTATGGGAGCTCTAGCTAGCTATTAACACTAGAAAACATGCTCTACACAATAGCTACTTCTTAAAATACCTACCATATCAAAATATCCTTTGCACTTTGATCACTATAGAGGCTTTTACAATCTATAAATAGGATAGTGCGAATGACTTTAAAATAACCCTCCCATACCTATATATAGCCATCTAAACCCTAATTTGTTACCCCTACATTCCAATAGTTTTTCTTCATAACCCATATCCCTTGAACTCCATTCATTAGCCAACTGATCCCATTTTCCATCTTCTATTAACTAAACCTACCCTATTTACCTATCACAAGCTCAAAGAAAAAATAAATTCTCACTGATCTATCAAGGGGGAAACCAACCTCTAGGTGAGTGTAGGATCATGGGGGTCCAAAAATGGAAATATGAAAAAAAGTGGCTAAGGAATTTTTTTATCCAAATTTGATGAAACAAAAAGGGTTTATTGAGAAAATTATCAATTTTCTACCAATATAAGATATGCCTTATTTGGAATTAAATAGATAATTATTATAAATTTTCTACATGCATTCTGACTAAATTCCTAATTGATAGGATGATTGAAAAATATCTATAATTCTTAAATGATTTAACATTTTTTGAATCTTTTGTGGAAGCTTTTGCAGCCTATCATGGTCTCAAGTTGGCTCAATCTAGAGGTTATGACAAGATTTGGGTTGAGGGTGATTCCCTCAATATTATTACTAACCTTAAGAAGATTTCTTACCCCTCATGGATAGTGGAATCCCTAATCATTGATGCCTTAGATATCTTGGGTTCTTTCAACCAATGTTTCATTTCCCATGTATATAGAGAGGGAAATAGTTTAGCTAATTTTTTTGCTAACTATGGGGTGAATGATTATATGGAATGGGGAGAACATGATCCCCTTCCCTTTGAAGCACATTCAATAATTCATCATGATTCACAAAGGGTATGAGATTGGGGTTCCTATAGTTATGGGGATTTATCACATGCTCTTGATGTGGCATTTCCTTCCGAGGTGTAATCTTTTTAGAGGTAAGGCTATGCGGTTTACTGATGGTCCTGAGGCTCAAATGACTAGGCATTCAAAGTTTATAATTTCACTTTGTCAACTTGTATTTTCCACATGGATTGTGGGTAATTGGAAAGATAAGGTTTTCTTGAGGTTCCCTTTTATTCTCTGAAAGTTCTCGAGGTTTCTTCATATCCTCTATAAGTTTTTTTTTTTGTTGGGGTGCTTAACTATTGAAATGATGAGGGTGATTGAAACTAACTAGATCCTATCTCCTATTAAACTATTAAAAGCAATGAGAAGGTTTGGAGATTGTTGGAGGTAGGGGGAGTGACTCCCTGCATGGAGAAATTTCATGGGCATGATTTGAAGATGTTTGAAGGGTTTCTTGAAGGATGGAAGAATTTTTTTTTGCAAATTGGTGGAGAGGAGTTCAACATTACTGAGGATATCATTACAAAAATAACTGGCTTGTCAACTGATGGTAGAAAAATATATAAAGAAAAAAATGAGTCCAGTGCGACCCTGGATATCTTCTTCAAAGATGATGAGAGGTGAAAGTTGGATTGGGATAAATGTGGAGGTTATTATCGTTCCTCAATCAAAGCTATATGGGGAGATGTTACATAGGAAATTACGAGGTATTTCACCCTCGATGGATGCTTCTCTGTTCTCTCAGGTATCACTTTGTTTTTCTTAATAATTTTAGGCACAAAAAGGTGTCTTCTTTTTTATTTGTTGGTATCTTTGGAACATGGTATAAGAGATCACAAACGCAACCCTAGGAACCCCATTCATCATGAAGGTTTAATCCTTTTAATATATGATTATGTTAAGTCTCATATTATCCCTAATCAACCCAAAATTTATAAAGTTGGGAAGAAGAAGAAAGATTATGAGTATGATATAAGGTTGGAGGATGAGTCTAATGATGAAGATTATACCCCTAGGTCAGAGGCATCTATGGATGTTGATTTGGAATCTCTGGCCACTTTTGAGGGAAAGAGAAGAAAAAAGAGCAACCCCCCAATACCTCTAGAACTGATGAGTATGACATAGGTGGTAAGGAGGAGAAGGACCATTCCTACTACAATCAAAATACTAAAAATGTGAAGGCGATGAGAGGTAAGAAGTTGAAGGGTGTTGTTTTGGGAAAAATGAGCAAGGAGGATGTACTGGTTTTGGGGTCAAGATGGGGGTTTCCCATGTTTCTAATTTGATAAAAAAAGAGGGTTGAAGATGAGGAATCTTCATAAAAAACTTAAGAGGAAAGAGGTGCAAGAGCATGAAGTGAGTGACCTGTGACTCATTGATGGTAATTCGTAGGGTGTTGAGGATTAGATCTAATGGAGTAGGATTTGGCTAAAGGTGATGTTGGTGGTCCCTACCCCAAGGTGGTTGTTCACACTATTTTTTCTCCTAGTCAAAAAGGGAAGGAAGCCTTGGATAAAGATACTATCAACAGTGACTCTCGGGAAGAGTGTGCGGTCGACAGGGATGGTTTCAACATCAAGAGGGAAGATATGTCTAATTTTCTTGGCATGGCGAAAGAGGGTTCCTTAACCCCGTTCAAGCTTTTTAAATTGGTCTTCCATGAAATGAACATTACCAATGTCAGGGTTAGAGCAATGACTAACAACTCTGATGACTCTTCTACCTCTAGGGTTCCTAATGTTTAGGATCAAGTTAGTAAGGTCCAGCTTGAGGTTAATCAACTTCTTGAAACTCTAAAATGATTGCTAATGAGATGATGAATATGAAAAATTCCTATGGCCTAGAATTGTTGCTCTCAAAAAAAAATTGGATCATGTCTATCAAAAGATGGAGAAGGTTCTTGAGGTGAGCAAGCATGCAATGTGTAATGAAGTTGAAGGTTTCTGTTTGTTGAACAAGAAACCCAGGAAGTGGTTGGGGGATGCCTCTAGTATGAAATATGTTATTGCTAGTGTTGGAGCCCAGTAGAAAGTGGCGAGTGAGACGAGTCCTTCAGCTAGAACCCATAACAAAGCCTAGATGAATGCTAATGCTGGAATTCCTACTGAAGAGGTTGTGGAAGTTATGAATGGTCATCAAAAGATTATTGACAGTGACTTAGAAGTGGTGAACATCCTGAATAATTTCTAGTCGCATGTTGTTTTTTGTGTCTCTTTCTAGCTATTATTTTGTTGGTTTTTGGCTTCTTTTTGGTTGCTTGCTCTATTTTTTATTATATGTTGAAGGAACATTTTATTTTGTAAAGGGTTTCAGGGTCCCTTCAAAACCTGTTTTACCTATAATCAAAAATATATTTTTGAATCTGAAAGATGTGACACATTCTATGCTTCCCATACTATAGGATAAAAAGAAAAATAAAAATTGAATTTCATAAATTTTTGACCAAGTTATGGTGATCAGACAAACAAGTTTTAATATTTTTAAAAAATTTAATAAAAAATTCATAACTAATTATTTAATTGTAAAAAAATTACAAAAAAATGTGGCACATCTAGGCATGTGTCTAATTATATTCAAAGTTTCAAAAAATATATTATTTTTTCCTAAAAATTTAGTACTACTTCATTGAAATTTCAAAATTTCACCAAATAGATTTACTTTTTTTTCTGAAAAAGGACTAGTATCTTAGAAACTACATTCAATTTGGTACAAATTTCATTCTTACATATTTTTCAAATTATGTTAATAACTTATTCAAAATTTTATGTCAAGTTTCTTAACTCTGTTTTCCAAGTTTTCATTGCCACTTAAGGGCCTAGTTTGGACCCTCATGATCCTACACTGACCCCTCCATCACTTGGTCCATTAGGGAACATCATAGGATGTCATCGCCTAAAATTTTCATGCTAACAACATATATTTGAAACAATGCAACATGCACATTGTCTCAAAGAGGGGAAAATATAGACACCTAAAAATGACTAACACATTTCATCTAACCCATCATCTTCTTATCATTAATCTATAAATGTGACTATTAATTAAATCATTTTAATTATTTAATTAAGATAAGACGTTATCTTCTTTAATTAATTTTTTTAATTATTTAATTAAATTCATAATTTCATCTATCTACATTGACTAAATAATTTTTAATTATTTAATTAATTGATGTATTCCTCTCATCCATCATAATTAAATAATATTAATAATTTAATTATCTAATATCTCCTCTAAAATTAAATAAATTATTTAATATATTTAATTTATTTTTTCTATCTTTAAATTCTTCTAGAAATAAATATTTTACTTATTTCCTAATTATATCTTCATCTCATGAACATGGATTAAGTAAACTTAATTATATTTTTCCATCTCTTGATTTAGTGAATTGACTAAGATGTAACCTTAGTTCGCTCTCACTCACTCTCACTTCACTCACCCATGTTTTTGTACATCTCATCCATGTAACCATGTAACCCCACATCTTAGCCCTTCATATTGACACATGTCACTTTCATGTTCACCATGATCTCTCACTACATCTCATTCATTGATATCTCTAATCATCTTAAACTGCTGATCATATATCTATGAAAGCTATAAAATACCCATACTCTAGCCATTCAATCTCTCCATGAATTTTGAGAAATAAAGTCATATTTGCATCTATTTTATAAATCAAGGTTATGCTAAGCAAAGAGAAATCCACATACCATCATTTACAATATTTTATTATGTACAATGGAGTATGTTTATGCATGTTTGTAGAGGTAAAATAGTTTAATTTGATTTACTTTCATGTTTTGAGCACATGCTCATGTGAATGTGGTCATTTTTTAATTCAATGGGATATTTATTTATTTTAATATTGTATGTTTCCACAACTATGAGGAACTTGTCTTTCCTATCATCTCATACCTATAAAATTACCTAAGATGTTTTTAAATGCACATCCCTTGGAATATTAATTTAAACTGTGTGTGCCCTCGTTCACATATAAATATCAAATCTTAGAAATATCTACATTTAAAAATAAAACTTGATCTTAGAGTGTGATGAATTTGGAGGTGAAATAGTTTAATTTGATTTACTTTCATGTTTTGAGCACATGCTCACATTGATGTGGTAATTTTTTTATTTAATGGGATATTTATTAATATTTCTTTATTTTAATATTTGATAACATGATTTAGGCTTCACACTTAGCATTCTTAAAAGGTTTAGAGTACTACATGTTTCCACAACTATGAAGTACATGTCTTTCCTATCATCTCATACCTATAATTTTCCTTAATATTTTTTTAAATGCACATTCCTTGACATATTAATTTAAACTTTGTGTGTCCTTGTTCACATATAAATGTCAAATCTTAAGAATTTCAACCTTAAAAAATAAAACTTGAACTTTGAGTGTGATGCATGTGATCACAATAATGCTCCTATTTAGGTGATAGGGTCATGTTATGACCACATCTGAGATGAGTTAATTATTGAGAGATAAAAAATAAAGTTCTAAATAGTGTAATGTGACTTTTCAAATGATGAATCAATTCTTAGACCAATGAATACATTAAAATGGAAAAACAATATACATAATCATACATTCAAAATATTAAATTAAACTAATGTAATATTTTTTAATTTATTTTAATAAAAATGCACAAGGCCTAAAATATATTATATTGATATTAAAATATTTACAACCCATATGGGTAGGAGAGTTGGCTTGCATTGTGGGTTTTCTCCCTAGAGGTTTTAGGTTCAACATCGAGGCCTAGGCTTCCCCAATGCATGTGGTTTGCAAGTGATTGTGTGAATCCTCAAAGGATTAGTCTCACCTCAACTCACCCCTCTTGGACCCCAACTTGGAAAAAAGTAAGACCAAGGCAAGGCTAGTTGGGCATTGGGTTGGGTCATGGGGATACCTCTAGAGCAACAAAAAATGATATAAAAATATCTACATATAGTAGAGTAGTAGGGGATTGAGAGATTCAAAATCACCCCATGAGAATGATAATAGAATATAGCTAAGTATAACCACCATCCAAATGATAGAATTGAGATGAGAAAAAAAGAAACACTATATGAACTACCATCCTAGGATTAAAAAAGATATAGTTAGCCTTAAACAAAAGACTTTCCACCTTCCTCCTTTAGAACCAACATTGCAAGAAGTATAGGGGTGAGAAAAATGGGAAATTATTATGATCATGGCCTGAAAGAATTCTAAAACTCAACCACACAACCTGAAACCCAATTCATTTTTATGCGCTTTGAATGCATCTTCTAGTTCAACTTCATCATGCTCTTGCTAAGCTTGTTTCAGAGAAACATAGACACACAAAAACGTATAATTTCTTTTCAAATATTTTGTGTCTAGATGAAGCCCCTACTAGTGATTTCCCATTATGGAGGTCATAATCATGAATATAATTATTTAAAGATTGCCCCAAAAAATTCCTCTCTTGCATATAATCTACAACCAATTCACCAACTAGAGCATAATGCTATAAAATATCTATGGAATTAGAGAGAAAAATAGAATCTACCTGAGAAGCATATAGAAAAGAGAAGATTACCATGTAGAATATGATCACCCACAACCACCCTTATCACCATTTCTACCCTTGCATAGTTGATTTTGAAGACCTTCTTCAACATATCAAAAGAATAACTACTAGACTCTGGATATTCAAAATTTGAAACATGGGGATGAAAAAATACTTATTGAGGGGTTCCATCTCCATGGTGACAATAGAACACTACCAAAATAAACCAACAATCAAAAATGACAATATATTGGAGATCAATAAAACTTATAAAGGAAACCACATATGCCTAAAAGTTGTAACTTACCAAAACAAGTGGATAATAGCCTGCCACCTTATCACATATTTATTTCATATACTTCAAAGCCATCAAAGTAAATTATGATTATAAATGCATCGAATGACAACAACCACCGCTTACTAGCCTTGTAGTACTAGAGATCACTAGTTCATGCCAATTCCACATATCAAATCCCTAGCAACTAATTAAGACTAAGCAAGGGAAGTAAATTAGCTGATTGAGCCTAATGGACCCCTAGACCTACCACCATGTACACTACCTTTAGCTGATTTTAGTATTTACCTACCAAAAAATCTAATGTAGTGAGCATCCCTAGTTGTAAAGCAATCTTGTATCAACTAAAAATATTTATTTTCTTGCATTTAAGTTAGTAGTAGTTTCAACATTTCATTCCGCATTTCATTGCATTATCATTTCTCATCTCACAAAGACAGATATAACATCTACACAAGGTCATCTACATCATATCCAAATTTCTAATCATTTTCATTTATTTTTAGAAAGTTATCACTCTTTGAATTTCATTGTAATTCACTGTCAAAGCATTTGGGGCCAAGTTGGTCCAAAATTCATAGTGCAAACCTATTATAAAGCATGTTGAGCTTAATGGAACATTATACAAGCATTTTGGGTCCAAGGGGATATTTCTTGGGGATCCACAATTTATTTTATTTTGTGAAGGATTATCTTTCATGTTTTAAGTCCAACCTACATACTTGATCATTCATTAGGTTTTGTGAACATTTGACGCCAAGAAAAACCTTTGTTAGAGTTGCAGAATCATATTTAAGATCATTGTAATTGATTATAAAGCATTAATCAGTTGTAGTATTTAGTAGTTAGATAGATATCTCACAAGTTAGTAGGATCAGATTTTCAAATAAGGCATTCGACTAGTTGTAATGTTGAATTCCCTTGTGGCATGCTTATGAGCCCTAGTTATTCACCCATGAGGCATATGTTGTATGTAAGATTTTTGATTTAATAAATATTCACATTTGTAAAATACTTTGTTATGTTATTTCTCTTGTGTTGACTATAAGATGAATGGTTTGGATTGTTCCTTTTGAACCCTCCATTTGTGACTGCACCAAGTGGTATTAGAGTGAGTTACAAGTCCTAAAGTTATCCCTTGAGGTGAATAGAAACACCGACCTGAGGTAGAATCCATGTGTTTTCAATCGATCACCGACTATGATCCAATTAAAACCCTTGTAGAAAGATCACCTAATTGATTCATTTGCACCAGATTCAAGGAGAGAGATGCCACTAATGAGAGTTCCTAATATGGTGAATTCCACTGGAAGAAAGGATGAAATGTTGAATATGATGCAAGCAATGCGAGTCTGATTAGATGTTAAGAAGATTGAAGGTGAGGTTTAAACCCTAGACATGAGGATGAAAGTGATGATGAGATAGAACATGTTGTGAATAAAATTGAAGAAGCCCTAGAAGAATAAGAAGAAGAATTAGATTAGATAAAGATGTTGAAAGCCATTTGGAAAATTAGTAAGTGACCTAGAGTTGAAATTCAAAATTATGTGATAAATTTAAACCCTAAAGAATTGATTAACAAGATCAATGAATTGGAGGAATACTTTGAATATGAAGAAATTGAAGATCTAAAAAGAGTGAGATTTGAAAAAACCAAAGTTAAAAGGTCATGATGCTTTATGGTTGAGAGAAGTTCAATAGGATATAAATAGTAGAGGAAAGGAGAAAATCATCAAATGGGATAGAATGGTGAAAAAACTAAAGAATCAATTTATACGTGTTGTTTATGAGTTTGAATTTTTGAAAATATTGCAAAACTTAAGGAAAAAGGAGGGATAAATGAAGGAATTTACTGAAGAATTCTATAAGATGATCATTAGAACTAGTCATAGTAAAGAAAGTAAAGGAAAATTGGTGAGATACATCAATGGACTAAGAACAAACATTCAAGAAGAATTGAACCTAGTAAAGATGACATCAGTTGAGGAAGCATATAAATTTCCATTAAAGGTGGAAGAGAAATTTAACAAGAAGTTTGAACAGAGGCAGAGAAGTGCAAGAGTAAGATTCTAGAGATGCAGATTACAAACCAGAGAAAGAAAACCTTATGTAGATCAAAACAAAGATGGGAAACCCTACCAAAGCTAAGAAAAGGATGCCAATTCTTACCGCAAAGGAAGAGAAGATATAAATTTCTGCTACAATGATAGAGGTTTCTGCTACAATGATAGAGGTCATAATCTCTACTACAATGATGGATACCAGAGAGATGAAGGAAGATTGGAGAAGAGATCGTTCATAGGAATCAATTTCAAGTGTGGAGGTGAAGGAAATAGAGCATTTGAGTGTCATCAAGGAAGTTCTAGAAAGAAGACTGAGTATACCAAAAGAGTAACTTATGTGGATGAAGAACCTATTGAATCCACTAATTCAGTTGGGAAACTTGAGAAATGTGAATCATTGGTAATAAGGAGAGATTTGATGCATGAAGAAGTGATTGAGGAACCACCGTAAAGGAAGAGTTTGTTTTGAACAAGATGTAATTCTAGAGGAAAGATATGTAAAGTTATCAATGATAGTGGTAGCATTGATAATCTAATTTTAGAAGAGATGGTAATTGTTATGCCTTGCATAACCACCCCATTTTGTTTTGGTCAAAATGGGTTCCCCTTTTGTTTCTTTTGTCCTTCGTGTTTTTGTTCGTATCTTAGGATTTTTTTCTTTTTCTCCTAAGTCTTGGTTTTCTTTTTTTTTTAGGTTTAGGCTTCGAAGCAACACTAACACTTATTACTTTCCAAAGTATAAGTATCGTTCCATCTCCTGATCCCAATTCTCGTGCTTTGCCTTATCTTTTTTCTTTTTGTGTTGAAGTTGGGTTTTGGATCAAAACCGTTACCTTGCACCCTTCAAGGTGTAAGTTCTTGTTTTCTTCCTGATCTCGACTTCTGCCTTTTTTCCCTTGTGTGTTTTTTTTGTGTCAGAGTCGAGCATCAGAACAGAACCAGAACCAAGAACTTTTCACAGTTCTTGTTCCTGTTTCCATCCCAATCCTGACTTCTGACTCTCTTTGTATTTTTTGGGATCGAGCTTCAGACCGTGACTTGCACTCAAAACTTTTCAAATTTTTGGTTTCATCTCTCGACCTGATTCCGACCCCCCCCCACTTTTTCTTGTTTGTTTGTCAAGTTTCAGACCACACACCATTGACTAAAATTTGCACTTTTTGAAAGATCGGTCTCGTTCCATGTCCTGATCCTGACCCCCGCTTCTCTTCGTTCTTGGAACCCCACATTTATGTTGACCACCCTGATCCTAAGCCCCAATTGATCTACATTTAATGTTTAACCATTCACATGCGTGAATAGTTTTTTATTTTGTCAATCCTTGAATTTCGTCCATTCTACCTCGAACAGTTTGACAGAGTGAATGAGAGTGGTGTCGAGCTAGGGTTTGGAGAGGCATTTCAATTTGTCACCATGCTGTCAAAATTCCTAGTTGTGTTTGAAGGTTGGTGTTTTTCTTACGTTTTCCTTGTTTTTTTTTTCCTATGTTTCTTTGGGTGTTTGTTGTTTTTTCTTTCTTTCTTCGCTTGCTCCTAGTTAAATTCCATTTCGGATTTTTTTTCCCCCATTCTTGAACCCTTTGGTTCGTTCAGCGTGCTTTGATTTTTCTTGCATTGTTTGTTTTTCTTTCTGGTTGAGGGATTTTCCATCTTGCTATGCCCTAGTTTTCTAGAGTTTTTTTGTACTATCTGGTTGGAAGGTGTTTGAAATGCTAAATTTAAAATTCTGACCATTTCAATAAAAATCTTGGTCGCAAGCAACAATCTGATTCTAAAGGCACCATTTGGAGATATTGTTACATATACTTTTTCCTCCGTTATTGTTACTTTTCGATTCTCAATTCCTGCATGTATTTCAAATTCAGGAATCAAAACTCCACTCAGGGTTTTGTTGTGCACTTTTCACACACATGCCCCACCAAAGGCGGGAACCCTATTTTTGCTTGCTTTGTTTGATCTCTTCTCCTTTAGGGTTTGGTTTCCTGCAATTTTGGCTTTGCTTCACCCTGAAATTTTGTCTTATCTGCACTTGAGGTGTCTTTTGCAACATCATGATCATAGTCCAGCTCTTAGAAGTTTTCCTCAACTCAAAGTTTCACCCAAGGGCTAAAATTGACTAAGTCAAGGAGAGGTTCAAAAAATCCAAGCTCCCTCAGATTTTTCGAGGTTCAGTTTTCCCGAAGATTCTAGCCTACCTTGGATTTTCTGGCTTGAACTCATTTTAGAGAATCCAAGCTACCTCAGATTCCCCAAAAACCAATTTTGAGGTGAATTCTCAATATTATATGAAAATCTTTTTTGCACCCATGGATAGAGGACGAAAAATTAGACCTAGTTGCTTTTTGAACTTTTCATAAATTCCTTCTAGAAAAAAAGTTATGAAGTTTAGCGGATTTTGACTAGCTTGGATTTCGAGTAATCCAAGCTACCTCGGATTTTCCGAAATTTCCATTTTTGGAAAATCCAAGCCCCCTCTAAAATCCTGAAATTTTCCAAAAATGGATTTTTTCTTGAAATGCATTTTTTCCCGAAATGGAAAATTTCCAAAACTGGAAATTTCTTCCTTGAAAATGAAAAATTCTTAAAGTGGAAATTTTTTTTCCTAAAATTAAAAATTTCTAAAAGTGGAAAGTTTTCTTAAAAGGCCAAACTTTTATTCGAGATTAATTTGGATATTTTATGGATGAATTTTTTTTAACATGTGAGCTACTAATGATTGTATTTATTTTTTAAGATTAAATTAATTAAGAGGGGACTTGCATATGGATTTGTGTCAAGAAGAAAATATGGTGAAGATTACAAATGAATATTAAATATGCACCTGCCTATGAATCCATGCCACTAGCTGTATACTAATTGGAGAGGCGCCTTTAACAAGGAAAGACATGTGAAGCTATATTTATTCTCTAATGAGGTTTTTCTCAAAATTGATGTCATTGGGCCATAATGTAACTAAATGCAATTGATTGGATGATGATGTACCATGAGCTCCCAAATTAAATGTAATAGCTTGATGCTTCTAGAAGTGCAATTGTAGCCATTGGATGAATTAAATCTTAACCATTGGTTCAAAATGTAATTTTCTATAAAAGGCTAGTGCCTTCTCATTTGTAGAGGTTAGAGGATAGTTGATTAGAAGTTGTAGAAAGCCAAAATTGGCTAAGTTAGGAGTTAGATTCTGGAAGATAGTAACTATAGGAGAGGAGAGAGACTGGAAATTGTTATGTAATGTTGAAGAAGTTAATGCAATTGGATTGTTGATTTGGAAAAATTTGTGTTACACTTTGACAGTTTATGGTTTCTTGTTCTCAATTCTCAAATATTAGATGTTAGTTTTTAGTTCTTTCATGCCAATGTTGAAATGTGAATGATGTTGATTGATCTTTGGTCCATACTTTTAGCAATTTGTTGATTGTAGGTTGTTGTGTAAAGTTAGTCTGGGCCCTATATTGCACTTAGTTCAACTATGGATGTTGTTTTACATTGCGCCAGTTAGTGGGTATGTGAATGAATATTCATAGTCTAAAAATCTTCAATTTCCTTAGAAGATTGCACCATTTCTGCGGAGTTATGGGCTTGTCCTTGATCAAGCAGATATTGGCTTTATTGGGGATTTGTCCATTTGTAACATTCATCATTGTTGTGATTGATCTTAGGAGTTATTTTAAAATCTCTCTCAACCCTTTCTCTTTTGCTATCTCCTTGAATTTGGATTAGTTTTAGGATTGAAAGCATCACCATATTGTTACATCTAATGAAAGTACACTTCCAACATTGTTCATTTGCAAGGCCCCTTTGTGATTACCAACAATTTCACATTATCTCTAAGTTGTTTCACTGCATTTTTCAAGACCTGACATTAGAGACCTTGGGGTTATCTCTTGAGGCTTTTTGATAGAGATTTACCTTTCAAGAGAGATAAGATACTTGTATTTTGTCTTAGTAGTTGTTGTGCAGAAAACACCATCAATAGATTGGCGCTAGAAGGAGGGCCTAAATGAAGGTGGCATACCTGGAAGTTGAATGAGCCTTTATGTTGAAAATCTGAGATATGATAAATCTCTAAAAATAAATATTCTAAGTCAAGATGGAAAAGAAGTCTTATCTTTTTCATGATGGAAACAGTCTTCAGATTGATTTTCCTCAACTTTGTGAGTCTCTAAATAAGAGATTGGATTGTTGGAATGGTAAGGGTTTGCATCACTATGCGTCTTCAGACCAATGCAGAATCCACAAACCACTAGGCATAATGAGTTTGAATGGTTAGCCTTTTTGGGTAAAATTGAGACGGTTTTGCAAAGGAATCTATTCATGCAAAACCTGCTTGACTCACTAGCCTCTACAGATTTAGAGTTTATTGATACTGCAGTTGAGGCATTTACACAAATAGTAGAAGATTAGCTTAGTGGTGGTAAGGGTTTGCAAGATTTCATCTCATCTAAATGGTGTAGAGTTCATAATGTAGCTCATTCTAAATTCACTTCTCATTCATGTGTGGACATCATCATTAAAGTTGGAAGATACCTGGAGTGGAAAGAAAAGTTAGACAAGGAATGCACTACAAAGAAGCCAACAAATTCTAAATCTAGAAATGATGTTGTAGCTGATGTTGAGGTGGCTCTAGAAGGGACTGAGTGTAAGGAAGACAAATATGAGGCATCAAAGTTAACAAAGGAACATTTAAGTGAAGAGATACCTATAAAGATTGAGGAGGATGTTCCTATAGAGGTTAGTCAGATTTCTAAAAATACAGTGGAGGATGAGTTGCAAGAAGGAGTTACCATACAAGTTCCTCCCATTCAGAATGATGATCCAATACAGACTAGATATGAAGAGTTTGTTGCCAGAATTATAAAAGATTGGTCAAGCTTGAGTTATAGAGTTTTCTTAGAGGACTTGTTACCATCTTGGTGAAGGATACATGAGGAAGAGTGTAATACCCCTCACACTGTTTAGACTTTTTTATTTTCTGTGCTTTGCTTGGATACTATGATGATACTGTTATTGTTTGATTTGGTTAGTTAGACGTTAGATGATGTTGTTATTCCTTTAGTGGACATGATCATTTGATATGACATTATGGTTGGTTATGTTAGTTGATTTTCAGAATTATATTATGATGCAATGATTTAATGAATTATGTCATGAGATGAATTGTTAGTTTAGAAATGTTATTTTATCAGTTATATTATAATTGTTAGGATAGAGGTGATGAAGGACAGTGTAGCATCACTCTCTTGTGAGTGCTCTGTTACGCTGCGATTCCTTCTCACAATGCAGTGCTTTGATTTAATGCTTCGATTTTATATATATGTATGCACACAATCTTCATTTGTATGCAGGTATTGCAGGTACAAGTCTCGATTCCACCTGCTTTGGCAGGACAAGGCGAGCACCAATAGCCCAATGGTTAAATGTTGAAATAGAGGTGGCAATGAAGTCATCTTGTCCCATGATGTCAGACCATCTTGCTTGATTGGTATTGTTCATTTTTGTAATTGTCATCGTTTGTGGCTTGTGTTTTGTGTTTTGTCGTATTTTGATTAATGTTGGTATTTTATATGTTGTGGTGTATTCGATTTAAATGATGAAAATAATTGTTTACTTTTAATGTTAGATTTAAATTCTATGTAAATATTTAAATGATTTAATTATTTTTGAAAGTCATGTGTTTCAATTAAATGATAATTAAATATTAAATATTTTTGAATTATTTTAATCAATTATCTGGTGGAGGATAATTATTAGAATAAATTATTTAAATTAAATAGATAATGTGATGTCCAAGTAAAGTGGTAAAAATAGAAATTAAAACAATATGTAACGCCCCGCCGTGTGAACCCCAAAGGACAAATACATAATAATTACAGCACAATTTTTTTTTATTTTTTTTAAGTAAACATAACATACATGTATTACACACTAAGTCATGACATGAATTCCATTTAAGCAGATTCACTAACACATACATCCCTTGGGGTACACGAAGAGTCATTACGAGACTGAGATCCACACAACAACAATAAAGAATAAAATCCAAAGATATAATCCATAACAAAATAAACATTAACAAATATAACATATACATGATAATCATTGATAAGAAACCATTTGAGTATATAAATACAACATATAAATAATTAACCCAACCCAATGAATAACAACTGCCATGGCCAATAACCACACCGAGTTAACAATACATTATAGTACAATGTTCTAAAGGTACAATGATACAAGAGTGTTTCCAAACATAAATGGAAACCATACATAAGATAACATAATACAAATAAACAGATGAAAACTAGCTCCAAGATGGATACAACTCTGGAGTCACTGCAACCGCACCAATCCGCACCTCTCGATCCTCGACTGGGGACCCAATGGGGTGCTTAGCATGTTCCACCCGACCATGTGAGTCCGAAGACCCACCCCGTGCTAGGAGCTGACAATAAGAGTCCTCAACCAAGAACATCCAAACAGAACCACAAGACTCAACAACATACAAAAGTATCATAAAACTCAAGGATTACAATGACATAATCAAAACAACCAAGAGTCATTAAAATAACTTAAAATCATACATCTCATCACATAAATCAAAGCAATGACTAGTAACAAGTAACCAAAGGATGATCATGAAACACTTCCAAATCAACTAAACATAATACAATTCCAAATTGCAATTAAACAACACAATAACATCATATCACAGTATCATAAGATACAAGATCGTAAATCAAATATAAATGAGATCATACAAGACCACAAAACATACTAAAGATGTATTAAAACAATAATCATAAATCAATTTAAATCAATTCAAACAACAATCTAAAACAACTCCCACAACCTACTTCCAGAGGTACACAATAAAGTAAAACACATGGGAAACTAGGGGAGAGTGTCATCGCATAGTCCTACATGGGCTGTCCTGTGCTCTTCCTCCCAACTGGAGGCGCCGGTCCATAGGGTGACTCATGCGGAGCCGTAGACCTCTCGTGAAGACGAGGTCACGACCTTGCCAACCATGGCCTTCTCAGCCTTCCATTAGCCTATGGAAGCACTAATGAAGATGAGGCATCCATTTTATTAATCTTATAATGATATTACTACCCAACCCTCCTAAGTTAATTATTAGGTTTTCACTTAATTACAAACTCACTCGTGGGTTATCCTGTGCTCTTCCCCTTAAGCGGGGCCGGCCCCCATGAGGAGCCACTCTCCCTAGAGACCCAACCACATAAAACCAAGAAACCAAGGGTTGTACAACATAACAAGAATATTATATCACAACTGAGAAGCATGCGAGGCATTACCCATCTCACTATAAATACAATTTCCAAGTCTCAACAAATTTCGTACAACCCTTTTAAAATCATGAAACCAAAACACTTGCCACATCAAGGGCCCATAAAGAGAGAGAACATCAATTATCAATCATCTCAAGCCTCTGGAAGCCAAAAGAATGAAAACCCATAAACAAAGGTAAAGTGAAGCAACATGAGTATTTCTCCAATAATTCAACACAAGGATAAAATTTCCTCAAATATGAGAGTAAATCAGAAAAAGCCATAACAAGGAAAGATTCATCAAGACCCATCTACAAATTAACAATGGCGTCACCTCAAATAGGAAAACGCAAAAGAAAATCAACCTTTAATCCACGAAATCACTAAATGAAACCAAAAGCCACCAACTAGGCATTCCATGGGAGACCTCAATTTTCTCCTCACAAGAACCCCCTTATGATGGTACGCAAATCACTTTCATAAAAACAACAACATAGCAATGACAACAATAATTGCAAGGCCACCAGATCTAATTTCAATTCAAAATAATGAGTGAATACATTAAAATAAGATCAACCACCCCATCCAAACCACATAAACAACTTTGATACAAAATAAATTAGAAATCCAAGAAGATCAACCTCCCACAACTCATCAACAAAATACAAATTCCCAAATACATTGAACCACAAATTTAAAAGGACAAAGGATTCCTTGAATCAAAACTAACCTCCAAAGGCATTCACACCAACATGGAACAATCCTTCAACAACAGAGGTAAAAGCATGCAACCAGACATCCAAGGCACCAAATTTAAGAACACCTTAAATACTCAATCACTCACAACTCCACAAAAACACTTATATAATAAACATCAACCAACAATTCAATCGAGAACAATATTTATTAACCAATCAATTAACGACCAGAACTAAATAACTTTACAACTTCCCCATACTAAAACAATTCATGATAACCATCACAAGTATTCTAAAAGTCTTATCCATAAAGAGAACTTACAAATCAACCATTAAATGAATATAAAGGAAATCAATTTTCAAAAGATTACAATCCCATTTCATCAATAAACTACCCAATTCAAGATTACCCTAATCAAACACTAATCATACCCATACATTTAAATTTCCTCCTTCACCATACTAACTTAACATTCACTTCCAATATTTAAATTAATTGTGAAAACCATTTAAGACCAATTGTCTATACTTTAAAATGACAATAATAACAATATTCTAAATTCTTAAACCACATATTAAAACTTACCACCTTAAAATCTTAGATCTATCTAAATAAATTTACACACACAATTACGTTTGAAAACTACTACGCATTTATATTTATTTAATTCTTTTTGAGGAGGAAATGTAAAAAGAAAAGATCTATTCTACGAATCCAACAATACTACAAGATGAAATATAAAAAGAACAACTTATTTAATCCCATAATAAATTATATTCCCAAAAATATTCACATTTAAACAAGAATTAAATAAACAATGTTGTTTTACTTTCGTAAACAATATCCACTCAAAGTTATAATTTAACAAATCCATAAGACAGATTTTTTTTTCTATTTTACTATTATTTTCATTGTAACAAATTCTGCTTTATTTTTAATCAGAAAAGAAACAGAATCTAAATGTGAATATCTATTTTCTAAATAACAGTTAAATTACAGAAAATATAATTTTAATCAGAAAGAAACAAAAACAGAATATATTTATACATTTGTTTAACTAACAGTTAAATTAACAGAATATGTATTAATCAGAAATGAAATAGTATATATATATATATATATTCTTCTTAAATAACAGTGAAATTAATTAAATAATACTGCAATCAGAATAAATAAATTAATCTATATATATATATAAATATATATCTACAAATATGTATATATATATAAACATATATATATATATACATATATATATACATATATATATATATATACATAGATATATATATATCTAAATAAAAATCCGCACAGAATTTTAATATATAGAAATCGCGTATTAAAAATTATATACAAACATTAAAATTTAAATGGGGATTTAATCCCAAAACAAACGCATAGCAAACCCCGCCGGCCATGGGCAGTCTACGGACTGCACACATCAGTCCTTTGGACTGCCGTGGACATTCCAGACTGTCCACGGTATCGACGGTACTGACTGCACCAAAGGCAGTGTGGTGGGTACGGCCGAGGCCGTCCCCCACACAGCCTTTATAAATATATAAAATCAAAAATAAATTTTTATGAATAATGCGATGGAACGAAATAACACGATTTTCAATAATTTTGAAATTCCATTCAAGTTTCATTTGTTTAAAAATATATATATATATATTTATATATATGTATATATATATATCTAATATATATATATATATATGTATATATATATATATTCCTGAGAGGTTGAATATTACGATGGCAATTATACACATACAATTCCTTTGTGCATGGTAGAAATAAGTAACATGGTATATATATATAAACCAGCAATTAGAGGAAAGGTAATTGTTTTCAGAACATGGCAAAAAAAATTAAAACAAAATGAAATAGCAGGAATATTTGTTTCAGATCCCTGAACACAGTAGAAACCCTTTTTTTTAAAATAAACAACCACAACCCAGAAACCCCAAAAATTTCATCAATCAAATAACAAACCCCAATTTCCTTTGATTAAACTGTAACCCCAATAAATTTTCTTCCTATCATTATCTAATTTTCAACCCTAAATACAAATTTCATTTACAAACACAAATTCCTATTTTAACAGAAGATAAATAAATTAAAAGAAGGAACCTGGCGTCCTTCGCTTGCAGAAAATTGAAGAAGCTTTGATCCTCTTGCTGTACTAATTCCTTTGCTGCAAATCTTCCAGCAACAGATCCAAATCTTCCTTCCTCTTCACCAATTTCTCCAAAAACAGAAAAGAACTAAGGGCAGAAAAATGATTGGAAATAAAATTTCTCCAGCATTCCAAAAACCATCCCTCCAACAAGGAAAAACCCTTATTAAATTCTATGCCCAGGAATCCTTTCAATTCCTCTTCCCGAATACCAAAAGTCACTTCTCCAAAAATGAAATTTAATTACATTCAAATCCACAAAAGATGGAGTTTTATATTTGTTTATTCTTCATATTCTCCAGTGAAAACCAAAAGTCACAACTCAAGAAATAAATCCAAATAATATTTAATCCCTTTAATTCCTTTTGTTTCCTTTTCAAGTATTTATATTTCATTTTCTTTTATCAAGCATTTTGATTAAACTAAATAAATTTAACTCCACAAAAATGAACTTCTATTTGAATATATATTCATTATATTCACAATACACTATTTGTTAATTACTTCCACATTAGAATAATTAAAATCAACCATTTGCAAGATTCTAAATAAGTATCCATTAAATTTCTTATTATAATAATTATCTTTTCAAGATTACTTGTTCATAACAATTTAAATCAATTTATCTAATAATACCACTTTTACTTTTAACGAATTAGTTTAATTTGATCATTTGTTCTAAATCATTTGATTTGATTTAATTGATTATTATTTTAATTCCTAATTATATTTTAAATAACCTTGCAATTTCATTTATGATTTAATTAATTATTTAAACATGATTACTAACATATTATATTTTCCACACAATCAAATAACTCGGTAACCAATGAAACACACACACACACACAAGTCCAAAACAACTGACATGGAGGGGTATTACATCCTCCCCCCCTTAAAAATTGACTTACTCCTGGAAGTCGAGCTCAATCATAAACATGGTAACACAACAAATATCAATGATCATAAGCACATCATCACCATAAATTAAAACATCGATTAAACATCATCAAGTAAACAACGAAAATTAAACAAACCAAAGAAAAATAAGGAAAGGATACCAAAACAAAAAATGGTGGCAGGGTTGCAACCAGACCAATTTGGCAAACACAAGGACAGATGACGAACTAGGTTGGGGAAAATTTCTTGTCAGTTCCTATTTTCCACATCAATCCCATTGGGTGTTTATGGTGCTCGTCCTGTCCTGACAATGCAGGTGGAATCGAGGCTTAGTTCCTGCAATCCTGCATGCAAGCAAACGTTGTGCACAATACATATATATCACAAATACATCGTGAGAGGAAATCCCAGCATGGTAGGGCACTCGCGAGCGAGTGATACCACACTGTCCCTCCCACCAAACCACACATAAAAGTCAAAACAATTCTAGTAACTCGTAAACAATTTTCTTCTAATTAGTTAGGAAATATTCGTATAAGGATACTAACCATAAACCTAATTCATCTACTATATCAAAATGAATTACTACTTGACATTATAAGTATCTATACCTGCATATTACGATTACATTACCTTCGTCATTATGCTTTCTGAAGCCCACTTCCTGTAAATCAAAAGCTACCATAGAGCATTGCACATTAGTACCAATAATTCAAGTTACATCTTACCCTCAAGATACTAGATTCTGCTAAAATCATAGAATAATTATCCACAAAACCTTACATTTTCATTAAAACTCATAATTTTCACACAAAGAACTCCACTTTAAACATTATTCAACACCAAAATTCACATCAATTTCAAAAAAAAAGGGTAAAATTTTACACCTTCACAGATTCAAGAAAACATAATTCCTCACTCAAGGACAACAAAATCGCAAATTCCACACACACTTGACATATTCACACACATAAAACACATCCCCAAGAAACACATCATACTAAAACTCAAGGGTCCATAGAGCATCCTCGACAGGAAGGATATTGGTGCATTGCGCACTACACCGAGGGTCCTATCCTTTCCCATCAGTTTCCTGCACCATCGACCTGACACCATCAAACGAAATAAATTCAAATTCACAACTATGACAAAAGAAAAGTGAAACTCAAGACTCACGGGTCTAAGCGCAAGGTTACATAGTGAGCACACATAGTGCCCAGTGTATGAACCTTGGCTCTGATACCATGTTGTAACGCCCCGCCATGTGAACCCCAAAGGTAAAATACATAATAATTACAGCACAATTTTTTATTTTTATTTTTAAAGTAAACATAACATACATGTATTACACACTAAGTCATGACATGAATTCCATTTAAGCAGATTCACTAACACATACATCCCTTGGGGTACACGAAGAGTCATTACGAGACTGAGATCCACAAAACAACAATAAAGAATAAAATCCAAAGATATAATCCATAACAAAATAAACATTAACAAATATAACATATACATGATAATCATTGATAAGAAACCATTTGAGTATATAAATACAACATATAAATAATTAACTCAACTGCCATGGCCAATAACCACACCGAGTTAACAATACATTACAGTACAATGTTCTAAAGGTACAATGATACAAGAGTGTTTCCAAACATAAATGGAAACCATACATAAGATAACATAATACAAATAAACAGATGAAAACTAGCTCCAAGCTGGATACAACTCTGGAGTCACTGCAACCGCACCAATCTGCACCTCTCGATCCTCGACTGGGGACCCAATGGGCTGCTTAGCATGTTCCACCCGACCATGTGAGTCCGAAGACCCACCCCCCGTGCTAGGAGCTGACAATAAGAGTCCTCAACCAAGAACATCCAAACACGGAACCACAAGACTCAACAACATACAAAAGTATCATAAAACTCAAGGATTACAATAACATAATCAACAACAACCAAGAGTCATTAAAATAACTTAAAATCATACATCTCATCACATAAATCAAAGCAATGACCAGTAACAAGTAACCAAAGGATGATCATGAAACACTTCCAAATCAACTAAACATAATACAATTCCAAATTGCAATTGAACAACACAATAACATCATATCACAGTATCATAAGATACAAGATCGTAAATCAAATATAAATGAGATCATACAAGACCAAAAAACATACTAAAGATGTATTAAAACAATAATCATAAATCAATTTAAATCAATTCAAACAACAATCTAAAACAACTCCCACAACCTATTTCCAGAGGTACACAATAAAGTAAAACACATGGGCAACTAGGGGAGAGTGTCATCGCATAGTCCTACATGGGCTGTCCTGTGCTCTTCCTCCCAACTGGAGGCGCCGGTCCCATCTATGGCTGTCCTGTGCTCTTCCTCCCAACTGGAGGCGCCAGTCCATAGGGTGACTCATGCGGAGCCGTAGACCTCTCGTGAAGATGAGGTCACGACCTTGCCAACCACGGCCTTTTCAGCCTTCCATTAGCCTACGGAAGCACTAATGAAGACAAGGCATCCATTTTATTAATCTTATAATGATATTACTACCCAACCCTCCTAAGTTAATTATTGGGTTTTCACTTAATTACAAACTCACTTGTGGGTTATCCTGTGCTCTTCCCCTTAAGCGAGGCGCCGGCCCCCACGAGGAGCCACTCTCCCTAGAGACCCAACCACATAAAACCAAGAAACCAAGGGTTGTACAACATAACAAGAATATTATATCACAACTGAGAAGCATGCGAGGCATTACCCATCTCGCTATAAATACAATTTCCAAGTCTCAACAAATTCCGTACAACCCTTTTAAAATCATGAAACCAAGACACTTGCCACATCAAGGGCCCATAAAGAGAGAGAACATCAATTATCAATCATCTCCAGCCTCTGGAAGCCAAAAGAATGAAAACCCATAAACAAAGGTAAAGTGAAGCAACATGAGTATTTCTCCAATAATTCAACACAAGGATAAAATTTCCTCAAATATGAGAGTAAATCAGAAAAAGCCATAACAAGGAAAGATTCATCAAGACCCATCTACAAATTAACAATGGCGTCACCTCAAATAGGAAAACGCAAAAGAAAATCAACCTTTAATCCACAAAATCACTAAATGAAACCAAAAGCCACCAACTAGGCATTCCATGGGAGACCTCAATTTTCTCCTCACAAGAACCCCCTTATGATGGTACGCAAATCACTTTCATAAAAACAACAACATAGCAATGACAATAATAATTGCAAGGCCACCAGATCTAATTTCAATTCAAAATAATGAGTGAATACATTAAAATAAGATCAACCACCCCATCCAAACCACATAAACAACTTTGATACAAAATAAATTAGAAATCCAAGAAGATCAACCTCCCACAACTCATCAACAAAATACAAATTCCCAAATACATTGAACCACAAATTTAAAAGGACAAAGGATTCCTTGAATCAAAACTAACCTCCAAAGGCATTCACACCAACATGGAACAATCCTTCAACAACAGAGGTAAAAGCATGCAACCAGACATCCAAGGCACCAAATTTAAGAACACCTTAAATACTCAATCACTCACAACTCCACAAAAACACTTATATAATAAACATCAACCAACAATTCAATCGAGAACAATATTTATTAACCAATCAATTAACGACCAGAACTAAATAACTTTACAACTTCCCCATACTAAAACAATTCATGATAACCATCACAAGTATTCTAAAAGTCTTATCCATAAAGAGAACTTACAAATCAACCATTAAATGAATATAAAGGAAATCAGTTTTCAAAAGATTACAATCCCATTTCATCAATAAACTACCCAATTCAAGATTACCCTAATCAAACACTAATCATACCCATACATTTAAATTTCCTCCTTCACCATACTAACTTAACATTCACTTCCAATATTTAAATTAATTGTGAAAACCATTTAAGACCAATTGTCTATACTTTAAAATGACAATAATAACAATATTCTAAATTCTTAAACCACATATTAAAACTTACTACCTTAAAATCTTAGATCTATCTAAATAAATTTACACACACAATTACGTTTGAAAACTACTACGCATTTATATTTATTTTAATTCTTTTTGAGGAGGAAATGTAAAAAGAAAAGATCTGTTCTACGAATCCAACAATACTACAAGATGAAATATAAAAAGAACAACTTATTTAATCCCATAATAAATTCTATTCCCAAAAATATTCACATTTAAACAAGAATTAAATAAACAATGCTGTTTTACTTTCGTAAACAATATCCACTCAAAGTTATAATTTAACAAATCCATAAGACAATTTTTTTTTCTATTTTACTATTATTTTCATTGTAACAAATTCTGCTTTATTTTTAATCAGAAAAGAAACAGAATCTAAATGTGAATATCTATTTTCTAAATAACAGTTAAATTACAGAAAATATAATTTTAATCAGAAAAGAAACAAAAACAGAATATATTTATACATTTGTTTAACTAACAGTTAAATTAACAGAATATATATTAAGAAATGAAACAGTATATATATATATATATTCTTCTTAAATAACAGTGAAATTAATTAAATAATACTACAATCAGAATAAATAAATTAATCTATATATATAAATATATATCTACAAATATATATATATACATATATATATATATACATATATATATATATATATCTAAATAAAAATCCGCACGAAATTTTAATATATAGAAATCGCGTATTAAAAATTATATACAAACATTAAAATTTAAATGGGGATTTAATCCCAAAACAAACGCATAGCAAACCCCGCCGGCCGTGGACAGTCCAGACTGTCCACGGTACCGACGGTACCGACTGCACCAAAGGCAGTGTGGTGGGTACGGCCGAGGCCGTCCCCCACACAGCCTTTATAGATATATAAATATAAAATATAAAATAAACTGCATGAATAGTGCGATGGAAAGAAATAACACGGGTTTTCAATAAATTCGAATTTCCATTCAAAGTTTTCATTTGTTAAAATATATATATATATTTATATATATGTATATATATATCTAATATATATATATAAATATATGTATATATATTTATATATATGTATATATATATATCTAATATATATATATAAATATATGTATATATATTCACAGAGGTTCGAATATTATAGTAACAGAGAATTACTGTACACATGCAATTCACTGTGCATGTTTGAAATAAAATGTTTTATAAGGTATATATATATATGAACCAACAATTCGAGGAAAGGTAATTGTTTTCAAGATCAATACTAATTTTTTTTTTTTTTAAACAAAATGAAATAACAGTATGTTGTTCAATTCCCAGATTGCAATAAAAACCCTTTTTTTTTAAATAAACAACCACAACCCAGAAACCCCAAAAATTTCATCAATCAAATAACAAACCCCAATTTCCTTTGATTAAACTGTAACCCCAATAAATTTTCTTCCTATCATTATCTAATTTTCAACCCTGAATACAAATTTCATTTACAAACACAAATTCCTATTTTAACAGAAGATAAATAAATTAAAAGAAGGAACCTGGCGTCCTTCGCTTGCAGAAAATTGAAGAAGCTTTGATCCTCTTGCTGTACTAATTCCTTTGCTGCAAATCTTCCAGCAACAGATCCAAATCTTCCTTCCTCTTCACCAATTTCTCCAAAAACATAAAAGAACTAAGGGCAGAAAAATGATTGGAAATAAAATTTCTCCAGCATTCCAAAAACCATCCCTCCAACAAGGAAAAACCCTTATTAAATTCTATGCCCAGGAATCCTTTCAATTCCTCTTCCCGCGAATACCAAAAGTCACTTCTCCAAAAATGAAATTTAATTACATTCAAATCCACAAAAGATGGAGTTTTATATTTGTTTATTCTTCATATTCTCCAGTGAAAACCAAAAGTCACAACTCAAGAAATAAATCCAAATAATATTTAATCCCTTTAATTCCTTTTGTTGCCTTTTCAAGTATTTATATTTCATTTTCTTTTATCAAGCATTTTGATTAAACTAAATAAATTTAACTCCACAAAAATGAACTTCTATTTGAATATATATTCATTATCTTCACAATACACTATTTGTTAATTACTTCCACATTAGAATAATTAAAATCAACCATTTGCAAGATTCTAAATAAGTATCCATTAAATTTCTTATTATAATAATTATCTTTTCAAGATTACTTGTTCATAACAATTTAAATCAATTTATCTAATAATATCACTTTTACTTTTAACGAATTAGTTTGATTGATCATTTGTTCTAAATCATTTGATTTGATTTAATTGATTATTATTTTAATTCCTAATTATATTTTAAATAACCTTGCAATTTCATTTATGATTTAATTAATTATTTAAACATGATTACTAACATATTATATTTTCCACACAATCAAATAACTCAGTAACCAATGAAACACACACACACACAAGTCCAAAACAACCGACACGGAGGGGTATTACACAATAAAAGAAATAAGAGAATGAAAAGTGGTGAGAATGAATAAGAATACAGATCTAATTAAAAGCTTGATTTTAAAGAATTATTTTCTTTTTCTTTTTATTTTTAGAGTTTTTGGAAAAAATGGACAATATCTTTTATTTTAATTAAGAATTTTTGTAATTTTTTCACACACACAGAGGATTAATGATACTGAAGTTGCACAAGTCTTTGGTTATGCATTTTTGAATCTTATGCTATAATTTGGAGGAGAGTTCTAGAACGGGACTTGGAATCTGTTACTGGTGTTGCTTTGGAGGAGTTTTCTGAACAGAGAATCAGTTTGAGTTCAAGCACAAAATTCTGTAGAGGATATTTTGAAGCACAAACAAGGAGCTCTTCAAGGCCGTCAAAAATCAACTTCATCAGATTCTCGAGAGTGCAGGACCCCAGGTTCCACTCTTTTCTCTTAATAGTTTTAAATCTGTAAATGGAATAAAGAGGTGTGTTAAAATCAATCTCTGGTTGAAAAAAAAAGAAAATCTTCGGTGATTTAGATTAAAATGATTTCCTTGAGATTAGAAAATGAATAAACAGATAGACCTCCATTGAAAGCAACATTCTTGTTAAAATTGGAAATAATGCTTTGCAAACAAACTGAAAAGAAACTCTGTCTAATTCCGTATGAATACGCTTAATTTCTTCTGTTATTTTACTATGGAAAAGATCAATCTTTGTATTTTAATAAATTTGAAATTCCATTTTTATGATTATCTTTAATATGTATTTTAAATATGTGATGATTCCGTATTTTATATAGAAAATTGAATTATCTGTATTTATGTAATTTTATATTTATATATATTCATTGAAATATATATATATATTAAATATATATATAGTGAGATTTATTATATATATATCTTTGTATTCCTTTTTATTGAAATCTTTTGTTTGAAGTATTTATATATTAAAAAAAATGAAAACTGAAAATTTTGAAATCTGTACCGTGCGAATAAAGTTGTTTCATTTTCCGTGTTCATAGAAAAATTAAATAAAATTTTAAGGTTATTAGAAATCAAAATTTTATGCACTGTGTTTTTTTTATAAAACAATTTTCATACAAAAAGAAAGATTTAAAATTTTAACGAAATCGAAATTTTATTTTTAATTAAAAGTTTATATGGGAATTCGGGGGGGGGTCACTGGGCCGTACCCACCCCTTTTCACCCAGCAGACAAGGGGGCCGGGCTACATCTGTGATCAAGCGGGGCGTTTGTGGTTTTAAAAGTTTTTTTTTTTAATTTTAAATTTTAAATTTTATATATATATAAATATTTATATATATATATTTATTTATATATATATATAAATAAATATGTATATATATATATATATATTTATATATATTTAAATATATTTATTTTTTATTTAATATTAGTTTATTTTTAAAAATAAAATAAAATAAAATGTAATTTCTTTAGAAATAGAATATTAATGATTTTTAGTATAATAAAATTTAATTTGTTATAAATAATTTTATATATAAATGTTAATTGGCATGAATTGTTATTACATTTATTCAGTGTGGCTATATATATGTTTAGATATATATATATATATATATATATATATATATATATATATATATATATATATATATATATATATATTTCTTTATTCTATTATAATTATTTATTTTACTTTATTTTAAAAGGAATATTTGGTTGTATGGATTATTTTGGATAAAATTGAATAATAGGGTAAAATTATTTTATTATGAAATATTTATGGTAAATTTTATCATGGAAACTGAGTGCAAGTAATATATGAAAGTGGATTGTTTGTCTTGATGAAATGTGGATTATGTTGTTAATTGTGAAATCCTATGGATTTTTGGTTGTTCTTGTGCGTCTTGATTATGGTTTTCCTGTATCTGGTTGTGGTGTGGGAACCTTGTGTAATTGTGTATTCAGTTGTTATTTATCATGAACCCTTGTTCCAAAGGCTTGCTTAATTTTAATGTTCTCTTCATCTTGATTATACTTTTGGAAATTGATACTTAATGGTTTGTGTTAGGAAGGGTTGAGCGGTTTGTTAAGACTTTTGGTTTTGAGTTATCGCGAGAGGGTTAATGCCTCGCATGAGCTTGTTTTGAGTATTATGCTTTATATGTTTTAAGTTCAACCCTTGCCTAGTTTTGATTTATGTTAGGGGTCATAGGGAGAGTGGCTCTTCGTGGGTGTCGGCGCCTCGGGTAAGAGGAAGTGCTCAGGGGAACCCACGTAAGAGTAGTTAAACAAGTGATAACCTAAAAATAGAATTTAGGGGGATGGGTAGTAAAGCAAACAAGATAATAAACATTGGATTCCTCATCTATGCATTAGGGCTATCTTAGACTAATGATAGACTGAGTAGGCCGTGGTCGGAAAAGTCATAACCTCGTCTTCATGAGAGGTTATTGTCTCCGCATGAGCTACCCTATGGTGCCGACGCCTCAAGTAGGAGGAAGGGCTAGGGGATCCATAGATGGGTGCTGGCGCCTCAATTGGAGGAAGTTCCAGGGGATCCCATGAGAGCTATGCGATGACACTCTCCACTAGACACCCTTGTTCTTGTTTCTTGTCGCCTCTGGATTTCGTAATCTTTATGTTGTTTCTGACTCTTTTGAATTTGGTTTATGATTGTTATTTAGTTTCTTGTACAATTGGTGATACTTTGTTTAGTTGTGGTGAGTTTCATAGTTTTTACTTGTTATGTGATTGTATGCGTTGAGTTGTACTTGTTTTTGTGCTATGTTGTTGTTAAGTCAGTTTGGCATTCATGGTCGGGTTCTCTTCCTCATCACCTCTGAGCACGAGGGGGTGAGTTACTTGTAATTCACATGGTTGGGTGGAACGTGCTCCGCACCCGTTGGGTTCCCCATCAGCATCCTGTCTTCTCAGCATTTCCACAGTTGGAGTTGTACCAATATTCACTTTGTATTTCAGATTTCATTATTATTGTATCAATCCCCATGTTGGGAAATTCAATGTAATTCATTTATCAAGAGATTGTAATGTAACATTAAAATGATGATGTAATTGTTAGGATTATTTGTATCTTTATTAAGAGACTTTTATGGTTGCATTATGTGATGTTTATTATTCTCGCATCATGGTTAATGGATGTGTCCTTATTCTTGGTTATTATTATATAGATGGTTATGTTGTAATCTTTATCTTTATTTCTATTTAGTTGTTGCAATGTAACCTCGCGTGCCCCAAAGAACTAAGTGTGTTAATGTTATGTAATGTGTTATGTGATTATGGTATAATGTATTTGCATGTTTAATTTAATTATTTTAAATAAAAAAAATATTTGCATTGTGTGTGTTCTCTGGGGTTTGCACAACATGCGTTACAATTTGGTATCAGAGCCAAGGTTGCAAATTCTAGGGTCTTTGGGTAGTGTAGTCCATTAGGTTACCATGTGTGTGACTCTTGAGCTCATTTTGTACCTTTAGCCTGTTGCGTAGAACTATGCCTCGAGGTAGAGGATGTGGCCTTGCAAGAGGCTATGGTGCTGGTCGTAGAGCAAACCAGCGAAGCCCCTCAGTTCCTAGTTCCCATGGTTCTGAGCATGAGGAACAACAAAGTCTTCACAGCATTCCATCAGGTGGCTAGAATCCGACACAGCCTGGTCTAGACAGTCAGTTACAGCATATTCTTGGAGAGATTCTTGACTGATTGGGACCCAAGCCAGAGGAGGTGCACCAGGTGGAGAGAGAGAGAGAAAGGTCGCCGAGGCGCAGGGATACAGATGTGGTTCAGGATGCAGTCATAGTAGGCCATATGAGAGATCTGATGAGGGCACACCCTCCTACTTTTGATGGTTCTGGAGGAGGTCTAGAGGCTGAGACCTGGTTAGTTGACTTAGATCGTTGCTTTGCTATGCACCCCTATGGTAGCAATACCAGGCTTGGTGCACGGTTATGCATCTACAAGGCTTTGCATCTACTTGGTGGCGTCTTGAAGAACATATATTGCACCTTGATATCAATGTGGTTACATGGGAGTTGTTTCTAGACAGGTTCAGAGCTCGTTTCCTCCCAGACCATTGGAGGCAGTGCAAGGCTAACGAGTTTCACGATCTCAAGAAGTTATCTATGTTAGTGGAGCAGTACGAGTAACGCTTCTACGAGTTGAAGCAATATGCAGGGATTAGTCACGATGAAGGAATGTTGGTACAACACTTTGTTCGGGGCCTTAATGCCTGCATCAGTGGTGGTGTGCGAGTCTTCGAGCCGAAGACGGTGGAAATGGCAGTTGAGAAGGCCCGCTTGGTGGAGGAGAATTTGGCCATGGCCTTGGGTGGTCACATTGGAGTGCAGATTGGCAGTGCATCTACACCTAGTTATGGAACTCATGGAGGTCAGTCTAAGGGAGCAAGATCTTCTAGGAACAGGAATCCACCCTCTAAAGGGGGTTTGCATCAATAGCAGCAGCAACATCAACAGCAGCAGCATTAACAACAACAATCGCAGCCGAAGCAGGAAAACTTTCAATCTCAGCAGGGTGGATATTCGCAGATTTGTAAGGATCGGAATAGGATCAAGCACCAAATTCAGCAAGAACGTTTTGCACAGCCTGCACCTAGTTTTCAGTCAGCGCTGAGTCGAGGAAGCTTTCAGCAATCCAATGCTCCATTCGAGGGAAGAGGATTTGGCTGAGGTACTGGTTGCTACTCTTGTGGGAAGCATGCACATATCGCTAGATTGTGTCCACAAAAGAGCACTTCTGAATTTAATCAGAGACTTGCCACTTCTGAGTCAATGGTGGGAGATGCGAGTAGGTGTCATCAAGTGTTTTCCGTAGTTGTCGATCGCCAGGCTGGGTACTAGGATGCAAGTGTAGAGGTTTCTGGTAGAGGACGAGCTACTGGCTTAGGAGCTCGAGAGTGAGCTCGAAAGGGTTTGACCGTGTCCTAAACGTTGTGATCTTGGCGTCATGGGAGGATGTCTCCCGTAATTGAGAATCATATTTCTTTTATTTTTTATTGTTATTTTATGGCTTCCAGGAGTAACCCATGTCCTAGGGGGGGAGGATGTAATACCCCTCATACTGTTTAGACTTTTTTATTTTCTGTGCTTTGCTTGGATACTATGATGATACTATTATTGTTTGATTTGGTTAGTTAGATGTTAAATGATGTTATTCCTTTAGTGGACATGATCATTTGATATGACATTATGGCTGGTTATGTTAGTTGATTTTCATAATTATATTATGATGTAATGATTTAATGAATTATGTCATGAGATGAATTGTTAGTTTAGAAATGTTATTTTATCAGTTATATTATAATTGTTAGGATAGAGGTGATGAAGGACAGTGTAGCATCACTCGCTTGTGAGTGCTCTGTTACGCTACAATTCCTTCTCACAATGCAGTGCTTTGATTTAATGCTTTGATTTTATATATATGTATGCACACAATCTTCATTTGTATGCAGGGATTGCAGGTACAAGTCTCGATTCCACCTGCTTTGGCAGGACAGGGCAAGCACCAATAGCCCAACGGTTCTATGTTGAAACAGAGGTGGCAATGAAGTCATCTCATCTCATGATGTCAGACCATCTTGTTTGATTGGTATTGTTCATTTTTGTAATTGTTGTCGTTTGTGGCTTGTGTTTTGTGTTTTGTCGTATTTTGATTAATGTTGGTATTTTATATGTTGTGGTGTATTCGATTTAAATGATGAAAATAATTGTTTATTTTTAATGTTAGATTTAAATTCTATGTAAATATTTAAATGATTTAATTATTTTTGAAAGTCATGTGTTTCAATTAAATGATAATTAAATATTAAATGTTTTTGAATTATTTTAATCAATTATCTGGTGGAGGATAATTATTAGAATAAATTATTTAAATTAAATAGATAATGTGATGTGCAAGTAAAGTGGTAAAAATAGAAATTAAAACAATAAAAGAAATAAAAGAATGAAAAGTGGTGAGAACGAATAAGAATACAGATCTAATTAAAAGCTTGCTTTTAAAGAATTATTTTCTTTTATTTTTGATTTTTAGAGTTTTTGGAAAAAATGGACAATATCTTTTATTTTAATTAAGAATTTTTGTAAGTTTTTCACACACACAAAGGATTAGTGATACTGAAGTTGCACAAGTCTTTGGTTATGCATTTTTGAATCTTATGCTATAATTTGGAGGAGAGTTCTAGAACGGGACTTGGATTTTGTTACTGGTGTTGCTTTGGAGGAGTTTTCTGAACAGAGAATCGGTTTGAGTTCAAGCACGAAATTCTGTAGAGGAGATTTTGAAGCACAAACAAGGAGCTCTTCGAGGCCATCAGAAATCAACTTCATCAGATTCTTAAGAGCACAGGACCCCAGGTTCCACTCTTTTCTCTTAATAGTTTTAAATCTGTAAATGGAATAAAGAGGTGTGTTAAAATCAATCTCTGGTTGAAAAAAAAAAGAAAATGTTCGGTGATTTAGATTAAAATGATTTCCTTGAGATTAGAAAATGAATAAACAGATAGGCCTCCATTGAAAGGAACATTCTTGTTAAAATTGGAAATAATGCTTTGCAAACAAACTGAAAAGAAACTCTGTCTAATTCCATATGAATACACTTAATTTCTTCTGTTATTTTACTATGGAAAAGATCAATCTTTGTATTTTAATAAATTTGAAATTCCATTTTTACGATTATCTTTAATATGTACTTTAAATATGTGATGATTCTATATTTTATACAGAAAATTGAATTATCTGTGTTTATGTAATTTTATATTTATATATATTCATTGAAATATATATATATTAAATATATATATATAGTGAGATTTATTATATATATATCTTTGTATTCCTTTTTATTGAAATCTTTTGTTCGAAGTATTTATATGTTAAAAAAAACAAAAACTAAAAATTTTGAAATCTGTACTATGCGAATAAAGTTGTTTCGTTTTCCGTGTTCATAGAAAAATTAAATAAAATTTTAAAGGTTATTAGAAATCAAAATTTTATGCACTGTGTTTTTTTTATAAAATAGTTTTCATACAAAAAGAAAGATTTAAAATTTTAACAAAATCAAAAATTTATTTTTATTTAAAAGTTTATATGGGAATTGGGGGGGCCTTGCCACCCCCCCCTTAGAGACCGGCCAGAGACCGGTGAGGCCATAATGGTCTGTGGTTTTAAAAGTTTTTTAATTTTAAATTTTAAATTTTATATATATATATAAATATTTATATATATATATATATTTATTTATATATATATGTATATATATATGTATATATATATATGTATATATATATATTTATATATATTTAAATATATTTATTTTTTATTTAATATTAGTTTATTTTTAAAAATAAAATAAAATAAAATGTAATTTCTTTAGAAATAGAATATTAATGATTTTTAGTATAATAAAATTTAATTTGTTATAAATAATTTTATATATAAATGTTAATTGCATGAATTGTTATTACATTTATTAGTGTGGCTATATATATGTATATATATATATATATATATATATATATATATATATATATATATATATATATATATATATATATATATATATATATTGCTTTATTCTATTATAATTATTTATTTTACTTTATTTTAAAAGGAATATTTGGTTGTATGGATTATTTTGGATAAAATTGAATAATAGGGTAAAATTATTTTATTATGAAATATTTATGATAAATTTTATCGTGGAAACTGAGTGCAAGTAATAGATGAAAGTGGATTGTTTGTCTTGATGAAATGTGGATTATGTTGTTAATTGTGAAATCCTATGGATTGTTGGTCATTCTTGTGCGTCTTGATTATGGTTTTCCTATATCTGGTTGCGGTGTGGGAACCTTGTGTAATTGTGTATTCAGTTGTTATTTCGTGAACCCTTGTTCCAAAGGCTTGCTTAATTTTAATGTTCTCTTCATCTTGATTATACTTTTGGAAATTGATACTTAATGGTTTGTGTTAGGAAGGGTTGAGCGGTTTGTTAAGACTTTTGGTTTTGAGTTATCGTGAGAGGGTTAATGCCTCGCATGAGCTTGTTTTGAGTATTATGCTTTATATGTTTTAAGTTCAACCCTTGCCTAGTTTTGATTTATGTTAGGGGTCATAGGGAGAGTGGCTCTTCGTGGGCGCCGACGCCTCAGGTAAGAGGAAGTGCTCAGGGGAACCCACGTAAGAGTAGTTAAACAAGTGATAACCTAAAAACAGAATTTAGGGGGATGGGTAGTAAAGCACAAAAGATAATAAACATTGGATTCCTCGTCTATGGATTAGGGCTATCTTAGACTAATGATAGACTGAGTAGGCTGTGGTCGGAAAAGTCATAACCTCATCTTCATGAGAGGTTATTGTCTCCGCATGAGCTATCCTATGGTACTGGCACCTCAAGTAGGAGGAAGGGCTAGGGGATCAATAGATGGGTGCCGACGCCTCAGTTGGAGGAAGTGCCAGGGGATCCCATGAGAGCTATGCGATGACACTCTCCACTAGACACCCTTGTTCTTGTTTCTTGTCACCTCTGGATATCGTAATCTTTATGTTGTTTCTGACTCTTGTGAATTTGGTTTATGATTGTTATTTAGTTTCTTGTACAATTGGTGATACTTTGTTTAGTTGTGATGAGTTTCGTAGTTTTTACTTGTTATGTGATTGTATGCCTTGAGTTGTACTTGTTTTTGTGCTATGTTGTTGTTAAGTCGGTTTGGAATTCATGGTCGGGTTCTCTTCCTCGTCACCTCTGAGCACGGGGGGGTGAGTTACTTGTAATTCACATGGTTGGGTGGAACGTGCTCCGCACCCGTTGGGTTCCCCATCAGCATCCTGTCTTCTCAGCATTTCCATAGTTGGAGTTGTACCAGTATTCACTTTGTATTTCAGATTTCATTGTTATTAAATCAATCCCCATGTTGGGAAATTCAATGTAATTCATTTATCAAGAGATTGTAATGTAACATTAAAACGATGATGTAATAGTTAGGATTATTTGTATCTTTATTAAAAGACTTTTATGGTTGCATTATGTGATGTTTATTATTCTCGCATCATGGTTAATGGATGTGTCCTTATTCTTGGTTATTATTATATAGATGGTTATGTTGTAATCTTTATCTTTATTTCTATTTAGTTGTTGCGATGTAACCTCACATTCCCCAGAGAACTAAGTGTGTTAATGTTATGTAATGTGTTATGTGATTATGGTATAATGTATTTGCATGTTTAATTTAATTGTTTTTAAAAAAAAAATATTTGCATTGTGTGTGTTCTCTAGGGTTTGCACGACAGGCGTTACAAAGAGCATTTAGAATTTACATGCTTCTAGTGGCAGGCAGCCATAAAAGAGGTGGAAGGACAAGTGTAGCTGCCACAACATACAAGGGATACACAAAAAGATACATCAAACAAGTCTCCAATGGAAGAATTTCAACAAGTTGTTGATGAATTTCTTGAAAAACATGAGGAAACACTTAATGGAGTGGTCAATATTCCTGATAGTTATGATCAAGAATCTAAACCAGTGCCAACAAAAGATGAATTTAGGGAGTCTTCTCATTTATCAAATTTTGTTGATGAACTGCACAATGAAAATTCACAGCTTTTATGTATTAAGGGTGAGGTAGCTAATGTGGTTCATACTGATGTGCAGGAAAACATGAATGATGCTAAAAATAGTAATATTACAATCATAATTGATGGGCTTGATCACACTATTGTAAGTGAAAACATGTTTAAAGGTCAGTTTGTGATGCGTCTTAATGAACATCTTGTTGAGGAATTCACTGTGCATGGCGAAGCTTCGGTATTCTCATCATTGATACCTCATGAAGAAACACAAATAGGTGAAAGGTTCCATGATGTTAATTCTAAGTTTGTTCAATCTGAATTTCACCTTGGACTGCTTATTGATAACTCTAATTTTGTTTTGCATATTTTGAATGTGAGAGGAATGTTGCATCATCAGTGGAGACCTCCTAACAACATAGATATAAGCTTTTCACAATTGAAGGATGATAAAACATGACATTCAGTCTCAACAAGCAACACATCAGGTTGTTTCTTTCCTTACTGTGAATTTTGAAGTTTATCAATTTGATTATGGGAGTTTGGGGAAGACAACTTGCATATGGGTTAATTGTGGTCCTAATAATTTACCTCAGTTATTGATTATTCTTGATTATGAGGTGGAGTTTGAATGCTGCAATTTGGGGATTTATTTTGCTAAATATAAAGATGAATTTTCATTCTTGAGGACTATTACCATTACATTACTGCTTCTGCATGCATTGATCAACCATATGGGGGTAGGACTCAGTATACATAATGTTGATTTGAATAAATGCAACTTGCTCTTTTTTTCTTTTGCTTTAGTTTGTTTTTGTTTTCTTTAGGATAGATTGCTTTAGGATTAGTTTGCTTTGGTTAGTTTTGATGGCTTTTGGTCTACTTTCTACTTTTTGGTTAGTTTAGGTTTGCTTTAGTTTAGATGGCTTTGGTTTTGCGTTGCTTCTCGAGTTTGGGGTCCCTCTCCTTTTGTTGGGGATATTTTAATTTTCAAACCATTTTATTATCTGGGACTATTCTGAGTGTTTCATTGATGGACTTTAATCATGTGTCTTGAATGGATGGTCAATATTTTATGTTAGTGTCAAGTGGTCTGAATGTTTGATTTAAAGAGGATGGGTCATTGATTTGATTTGAACTTGAAGTATTCTAAAATCTTATATCTTTCATACATCCTAAGAATCCTGAGGTTGCATAGGGTCCTTGTGGGGTCTTGTTAGGTGAAAAATTCTAAATTTATGCTTTAGTGCCACTGTGGTTCTCAACCCTGAGTGTGAACTTCATTGTTCACGGGTTGAAATAAAAGTGGAAAGAAAATAATATCAGAAAAGAAAAGAAAAGGAAAATATTCAAAATCAAAAGAAAGAATTCAACTTATCAGGAATATCTGAATATCTCTACCGGGGCTATGGAGGTCTAGCTATAAGTAGAGCTATGTTCAGGAGAGTTACAACGATAACCTCATTGGGGCTATGGATGCCTGACTGGCAACAAGGCTCTATCCAGGTTGTTTTTGAAGTTAGAATCCTTTACGTAGCCTAACTTGACTGATTTTGGTTCCTATAGCAACTGAGGGAGGAAAATGAACTCACTTACACACACTGAGATTTTCAGGCTATGGAAGGTTTGGTCTACCTTTGGTCTTGATTCTTTAATCTTGCATTTTGATTTGTTTTCCTGAAAGGGAGATCGAAACTAGAGATTTTTGGTTCATGATTCCTATTCATCATCAAAATGCTTTGGAGCATTTTCCTAGCAGGAGTCACCATTTGTTGTGCACATTTTGCACACACACCCTACCGAAGGTGGGGACCCTCTTTTTTCTTTCTTCATTTGATCTCTTCTCCTTTAGGGTTTGGTTTCCTGCAATTTTGACTTTGCTTCACACTGAAATTTTGTGTCTTATCCACACCTGAGGTGTCTTTTGCAACATCATGATCATAGTCTGGATCTTAGAAGTTTTCCTCAACTTAGAGTTTCACCCAAGGGCTAAAATTGACTAAGTCAGGGAGAGGTTCAAAAAATCCAAGCTCCCTCGGATTTCTCGATGTTCAGTTTTCCCGGAGATTCCAGCCTACCTTGGATTTTCTGGCTTGAACTCATTTCGGAGAATCCAAGCTACCTCAGATTCCATGAAAACCAATTTTGAGGTGAATTCTCAATATTATATGAAAATCTTTTTTGCACCCGTGGATAGAGGATGAAAAATTAGGTCGAGTTGCTTTTTAAAATTTTCAAAAATTCCTTCTAGAAAAAAAGTTATGAAGTTTAGGGGATTTTCACCTGGCTTGGATTTCACGTAATACAAGCTACCTTGAATTTTCAAAAATTTCTTTTTTTGAAAAATCTGAGCCCCCTCAAAAATCAAAAAAAATTCTATAAATGGAATTTTTTTCGCGAAATGGAAAATTTCCAAAAATGGATTTTTTCCTTGTAATTTTAAAATGTTCTTGAAAATGAAAAATTCTTGAAATGGAATTTTTTTCTTCCGAAAATTAAAAATTTCCAAAAATGAAAAATTTTTGAGTTTAATTTGGATATTGTATGGATGGGATTTTTTTTAACATGTGAGCTATTGATGATTGTATTTATTTTTCAGGATTAAATTAATTAAGAGGGGACTTGCATATGGATTCGTGCCAGGAAAAATATATGGAAAATATTACAAATGAATATTAAATATGCACCTGCCTATGAATCTGTGCCACCAGTTGTATACCAATTGGAGAGGCGCCTTTAACAAGGAAAGACATGTGAAGTTGTATTTATTCTCCAATGAGGATTTTTTCAAAATTGATGTCATTGGGCCATAATGTAACTAAACGCAATTGATTGGATGATGATGTACCATGAGCTCCCAAATTAAATGTAACAACTTGATGCTTCTAGCAGTGCAATTGTAGCCATTGGATGAATTAAATCCTGGCCATTGGTTCAAAATGTAATTTTCTATAAAAGGCTAGTGCCTTCTCATTTGTAGAGGTTAGAGGATAGCTGATTAAAAGCTATAGAAAGCAAGAATTAGCTAAGTTAGGAGTTAGATTCTACAAGATAGTAACTATAGGAGAGGAGAGAGACTAAAAATTATTATGTAATGCTGAAGAAGTTAATGCAATTGGATTGTTGATTTGGAAAACTTTGTGCTACACTTTGACAGATTATGGTTTCTTGTTCTTAATTCTCAGATATTAGATGTTAGTTTTTAGTTCTTTCATGCCAATGTTGAAATGTGAATGGTGTTGACCAATCTTCGGTCCATACTTTTAGCAATTTGTTGATTGTAGGTTGTTGTGTAAAGTTAGTTTGGGCCCTATATTGCGCTTAGTTCAACTGTGGATGCTTGTTTACATTGTGCCAGTTAGTGGGTATGTGAATGAATATTCATAGTCTAAAAATCTTCAGTTTCCTTAGAAGATTGCACCATTTTTGTGGAGTTGTGGGCTTGTCCTTGGTCAAGTAGAGATTGGTTTTATTGGGGATCTTTCTATTTGTAGCATTCATCATTGTTGTGATTGATCTTAGGAGTTAGTTTAGAATCTCTCTCAACCCTTTCTCTTTTGCTATTTCTTTGAATCTGGGTTAGATTTAGGATTGAAAGCATCACCATATTGTTACATATGATGAAAGTACACTTCCAACATTGTTCATTTGTAAGGCCCCTTGTGATTACCAGCAATTTCACATTCTTTGAGTTGTTTCACTACATTTGTCAAAACCTAACATTTGAGATCTTGGGGTTATCTCTTGAGGCTTGTTGATAGAGATTTACCTTTCAAGAGAGATATGATACTTTTATTCTATCTAAGTTGTTGTTGTGGATAAAACACCATCAATAGATTTTCCATTTTTTTTAGTCTAGGTTCCTTCACATGTCTGATCCCAATTTTCGGTGATCCATCAAGATCAGGTATTGGATCAATACTATGGAATGTTAAAAAGGTTTTGAAAAATTATTGTTCTAATTCTCGATTTTGATCCCCGTATTAACATTGAGATCAGAAGTTGGGTCAACACCAAACCTTGGATACATCATTAAGTACTGTGACCAAATGAAATCTTGGTCCCGACTCCTGATATCTTATCGGGATTAGAACTTGGGAAGCTGCTTCCACCTATCATCATTTTGAGCTTTGTTATGAATCATGACTCGATCCCAACTTCCTATTCAACATCAGGATTGGAACTTAGCAAAATCCCTTCATTAACTCTATTGGTTAAAGTGTTGCTACCTGGCTAAGACCCGATCCTGATTCCCAAACACTGTGGGATTGGACCATGGAATTACATTTAACTTATTCATTAACATAGATATAGGTGTTGAGTCACAACTCAATCTTGACTTATGTTAGAGTTGAGTTTTATGCTTAAAATGGTCAGGTTCTTGGTTTTGTCCTAGACCCGAAACCAAAAGATCCTCAATTAACTTGTTGGATGGGATTTTGGCTTGAATTAATGTTGATATTATATGAATTCCTACATTAAATTTCTCTTCATATATGTCTTTTCTTTAATTTGATAATGGTTTCTAGTGCATGATAATTAATAAATTTTTTATTCATAGGAAGAGGTTCCCACTGAAGGAACATCTAAGGGAACAAGGCCAAAGGGTATGAATACTTGTTTCTAGATTCGATTGTGTAAGCTTTTTTGAATCAACGTTTCGAATCACACTCTGTGATCCATCATCAGGATAGAAAGCTTAAGGATATGAAAAGATGGTTTGTTGCAGACCCAACAAGTATAAAAAGAGGTAGAAGGATGTTAGAGGGATAGGGGGCACAAGGCCCAAGGGATGGCAAGAAAGAAAATTAATAATATTGAAAATAAAATTAAAAATAAAGGAGTCAATTGACCAATAAAAGAACAAATGACCATATAAAGAGATGCAAACAAATGAGAAAGAAGAAGCACCAAAAGACCAACTATATATTCTATATTAATATATCTTCATCAGTGTAAAGATATATTAATAAAGATGGAGGATAAAAATCAAACTTGTTACAATAAAGAAATTGATAAATATGGAATATATTAGTATAGTAAATATATTAATATTAAAATAATTTAATAAAGATGGAGGATTAAAAAACAATATAAGTATAACAATAAAAATATATTGATAATAAAGATGGAGAAAAAATCAAACTTGTAATAATAAAGAAATTGATAAAGATGGAATATCATTGGTATGAGTTTTCCACAGTCCATTGAAGATAGATAATATGCTTTTGGATTTAGCTGTGTATATTTTTTTCATCGACATTTTGAATCACACTCAGTGATCCATCATCAAGAAGAGGAAGAATGAAAAATAGGAGTGCAGATCAGCCTAATAAGAGGTGGGGTGGAGAAGAGGAAAGAGAAAACCATAATGATAATAAATAATAAAATAATAAATAATTAGGATAAAAAAATTTGAGATAAAAAATAAAAAAGTGGCAAGGTCACTTTATAATTGAAAACATAAAATAATACCAAATAATAATAATACAAACACTGATTAATAAAAACCAAAATAATAAATCAAAAACCAATAATAATAAATAAAAATAAAAATAAAAACCAATAATAATAAATCAAAATGCAAACGTAACAAAAAGAGGATCAATCAATATAATTAAAAACAAATATAAAAAACAACTCAATAATAATTAAAAAATAACTCAAGAAAACAAACGAATATTTAATTAAGAATTGAAAAACAAAAGATCAAAATTGAGATAAAAATAAATAACTAAATACAAGATACAAAATTAAGAATGAGAACCAATAATAATAAATCAAATACAAAAGAAACAAAAAGAGGATCAATCATTAAAATTAAAAACAAAAAACAATAGAAACTTAAAAATAATAACTTAGAAAACAAGCAAAATAACAAATAAAAATTAAAATAAAAAGAACTAAAATAATAAATTAAAAATAATTTTAATGGTGGTCAACAATTAAAAAATAGGAACAAATATGAAAATAAAAAGAAGCCAATAAAAGAAATAAAATAATAAACCAAAAAAAAATTAAAATAAAGAATAAAGAATAAAAGAATAAAAATTGTAAAAAGAAATAAATAAAAAACAATAATCAACAAGAATAAAAATAGGAAAAAAAACAAGCTCGAGGAAAAAACAAGAAAAAACAAGCTCGAAGAAAGTTAAGAGAAGGCGTCAGCGACGGCAGAGGGAAAGGGGGGGGGGAAGAAAAGAGGAGGGGGTGTGAAGGAGGAAAGGAGAGGTAGGAAGAAGAAGAGGAAAGGAAGGCTAGGGGAGGAGAGGGAGAACCCTAGTGGGGTGGGTTTGGATGCAGGGAGTTTAGGAGAGGTTGCCAAGCAGGGCTAATATGCCGACCTTTCTCGATTGAGATTGGAAGAGTGTTTTTTGATAGTGATGGCTTCTTGAAGTTTGCGCTTGAAAAAATAATCTTCCTTAATCACCACTTGGGCTTCTTCAAGGAAAATGTGGTGCTTGGAACGATGGGAATGCTCTGCTAGGGCTGATTTGACAATACGATCATGCCTAATGTCAGCACTATGTTCCTTGATCCTAGTGCTAATAGATCACCCTATTTCTCCAATATAAGGGGTACCACAAGAGCATTCAATCTTATATACCCCAGAGTGGAGAAGAGGAGGTAAAGGGTCCTTAGCAGAGGGGATGAACCTTCTAGTGGTGGAGATGGGTTTGAAGGCACAGGGAATACCTTTCTTGTGCAGGATTTTGGAGATCTTATTAGAAAGGACTTTGATAAAGGGGAGGGTAGCAAACGGGGAGGTTTTGGGCTCAGTGGGTTTGGGTAAGGGATTGGCTTGAATTTTGGCAAGCTTAAAAGATTTAAGGATGCACCTATGGCGATAGCCATTGAGTCTAAAGACTTGGTAGAGATGGGATAGCTCATCATCAATATGGTCTGTATCACATATGCGATAAGCTCGGGTTGCAAGTGTGCTGAGAACACCAGCTTTTTGAGTAGGATGGTGGTGGGAAGAGGCATGCAAGTAAAGGTCCGTGTGCGTGGATTTTCTAAAGACTCGGCGAGCAAGGGAGCCATCTCCTTTTCTAATAAGGAGGACATCTAAGAATGGAAGTTGGTTGTTACACTCAAGTTCCTTGGTGAATTGAATGCAATATATTAATAAAGGGAATATATTAATATTAAAATAATTGAATAATGATGGAGGATAAAAATCAGTATAAGTGTAACAATAAAGATATGTTAATAAAGATAAGAATCAAACTTGTAAAATAAAGAAATTTGATATATTCACTATATTCAAGAATTTGATAAACCAAAAGTAGCAAAATAAGGAAATCAGATGCATTAATATATTTAAATCATTTAAAATATTAATGTATTGATTAATAATTTTAAAAATAAAATATATTAATTAATATTTAAATATTTAATCTTTATTAATATGCTTTTTATTAATTAATATATAAGTATGTTACGTACATATATTTAAAGATTTAAATAATAATATGTATAACTATATGAGTGTATTGCACAAATTAAAAATATTAATATATTTAAGTATATTAATTATATTAATATATTTAAATAATTTAAATATGTTAATATATTTAAAATAATTTAAATATCTTAATATATTTTTAATTAATATTAGTATAATACACTTAAATATATTTATATATTAAAATATGTTAATATATTAATTAATATTTAATATACTTTAATATGTTTAACAATATGAATAAAATTGCACAAATTTAAAAATATAAATATATTTAAGTATATTAAATATATTAATATATTTAAATAATTTAAATATGTTAATATATTTAAATAATTTAAAGATGTTAATGTACTTAAATAACTTAAATATGTTAATATATTTAAATAATTTAAAGATGTTAATATATTTAAATTTTTTGAATATGTTAATATATTTAAATAAATTGAATATGTTAATATATTTAAGTAAATTGAATATGTTAATATATTTAAATAATATAAATATATTAATATATTTAAGTAAATTGAGCATATTAAACTATTTAATATTTCTAAATATAACAATATATTGAAATATATTAAAAATATTAATATATTTAAGTGTATTATATTAATGATTAGATATATTAAATGTACCAAAGTATTAAATAAATTAAAATGTTAAACAAATAAATAAATTAATAAAAAATATTTAATAGATTAATATATTAGAAATGACAATATATTAATATAGGATATAAGGAAATCAGATGCATTAATATATTTAACTCTAACAATAAAGATATGTTAATAAAGATAAGAATCAAACTTGTAAAATAAAGAAATTTGATGTATTCACTATATTCAAGAATTTGATAAACCAAAAGTATCAATATAAGGAAATCAAATGCATTAATATATTTAAATCATTTAAAATATTAATATATTTCAATATGCTAAATGTATTGATTAATAATTTTAATAATAAAATATATTAATTAATATTTAAATATTTAATCTTTATTAATATGCTTTTTATTAATTAATATATAAGTATGTTACATACATATATTTAAAGATTTAAATAATAATATGTATAACTATATGAGTGTATTGCACAAATTAAAAATATTAATATAGTTAAGTATATTAATTATATTAATATATTTAAATAATTTAAATATGTTAATATATTTAAATAATTTAAATATCTTAATATATTTTTAATTAATATTAATATAATACACTTAAATATATTAATATTCAAGTATTATTATATTTAAGTATTATTATATTTAAATATATATTAATATCTTAAGTATTATTACATTAATTAATATTAATATAATAATTTAAATATCTTAATATATTTTTAATTAATATTAGTATAATACACTTAAATATGTTGATATATTAAGATATTTAAATATTAAGATATGTTAATATATTAATTAATATTTAATATACTTTAATATGTTTAACAATATGAATAAAATTGCACAAATTAGAAAATATAAATATATTTAAGTATATTAAATATATTAATATATTTAAATAATTTAAATATGTTAATATATTTAAATAATTTAAAGATGTTAATATACTTAAATAATTTAAATATGTTAATATATTTAAATAATTTAAAGATGTTAATATATTTAAAAAAATTAAAGATGTTAATATATTTAAAAAATTTGAATATGTTAATATATTTAAAAAATTTGAATATGTTAATATATTTAAATAAATTGAATATGTTAATATATTTAAATAAATTGAATATGTTAATATATTTAAATAAATTGAATATGTTAATATATTTAAATAATATAAATATGTTAATATATTTTTCATATCCTTAAGCTCTCTATCTTGATGATGGATCACATAGTGTGATTCAAAACGTTGATTCAAAAAAGCTTACACAATCGAATCCAGAAACAACTATTCATACCCTTTGGCCTTGTTCCCTTAGATGCTCCTTCAGTGGGAACCTCTTCCTCTGAATCAAAAATTTATTAATTATCATGCACTAGTAACCATTATCAAATTAAAGAAAAGACATATATGAAGAGAAATTTAATGTAGGAATTCATATAATATCAACATTAATTTAAGCCAAAATCCCATCCAACAAGTTAATTGAGGATCTCTGGGTTTCGGGTCTAGGACAAAACCAAGAACCTGACCATTTTAAGCATAAAACTCAACTCTAACATAAGTCAATCTATTAATATATTAAATCATTTAAAATAAGTCATTTCTAAACCTTCTTTTGATCTGGGCCAACATCCATTGACCCTTTAGTGTTCAACCTAGGAAACCATCCCATCCTTGCAGCATAGTATATGACATATGAAGACATATAAAATGTCTTTTTTTCTGCTACTTTGACTAGTTGGTTATGTATATTATCAAAAATTATCTATCCCCAATCTAGAAATTGCTTCCCTTCCAAAATCAGTTGGATGAATGGGAACATCCAATGCTCAAAAAATTGAGAATTTTGTTTGCCAAATACCCTAGCCAATAATGTAATCATGTCTCCTATATCTTCAGAAAAATCCTACCTCTTAGGATTAGTTGGTAACTTTTTCAGTGATTTCTTCTCTACTTTTAGCCACTGTTTGTTGATAAGCTTTTTATTCCCTTCTACATATTTCTCCCAAATATCAAGTGCTTGATCCTCAGTCATGATCTTGAGATTGGGATAAGGGGGAGGATCAAAAACATTTCTAATCATTGTTGGGGTCAGATCAATTATTACATTTCCTTGTGCATCAATGCACTACCTTGGAATATGATTGTCTATTTGTGCAGTAGTTAGAATAAAATTAGAATAAAATCAAGACATTGTACATATTTATATTATTTAAATACATTAACATATTTATATTATTTAAATATATTAACATATTCAATTTATTTAAATATATTAACATATTCAAATTTTTTAAATATATTAACATCTTTAAATTATTTAAATATATTAACATATTTAAATTATTTAAGTACATTAGCATCTCTAAATTATTTAAATATTTTAACATATTTAAATTATTTAAATATATTAATATATTTAATATACTTAAATATAGTTATATTTTTTAATTTGTGCAATTTTATTCATATTGTTAAACATATTAAAGTATATTAAATATTAATTAATATATTAACATATCTTAATATTTAAATATCTTAATATATCAATATATTTAAGTGTATTATACTAATATTAATTAAAAATATATTAAGATATTTAAATTATTATATTAATATTAATTAATGTAATAATACTTAAGATATTAATATATATTTAAATATAATAATATTTAAATATTAATATATTTAAGTTTATTATATTAGTGCATTAATATTGTTATACTTAAATATAAAAATACTTGAATATTAATATATTTAAGTTTATTATATTAATATTAATTAAAAATATATTAAGATATTTAAATTATTTAAATATGTTAAGATATTTAAATTATTTAAATATATTAACATATTTGAATTATTTAAATATATTAATATTTTTAATTTGTGCAATACACTCATATAGTTATACATATTATTATTTAAATCTTCAAATATATGTACATAACATACTTATATATTAGTTAATAAAAAGCATATTAATAAAGATTAAATATTTAAATATTAATTAATATATTTTATTTTTAAATTTATTAATCAATACATTTAGCATATTGAAATATATTAATATTTTAAACGATTTAAATATATTAATGCATATGATTTCTTTATTTTGCTACTTTTGGTTTATCAAATTCTTGAATATAGTGAATATATCAAATTCTTTATTTTACAAGTTTGATTCTTATCTTTATTAACATATCTTTATTGTTAGAGTTAAATATATTAATGCATCTGATTTCCTTATATCCTATATTAATATATTGTCATTTCTAATATATTAATCTATTAAATATTTTTATTAATTTATTTATTTGTTTAACATTTTAATTTATTTAATACTTTGGTACATTTAATATATCTAATCATTAATATAATACACTTAAATATATTAATAATTTTTAATATATTTCAATATATTGTTATACTTAGAAATATTAAATAGTTTAATATGTTCAATTTACTTAAATATATTAACATATTTATATTATTTAAATATATTAACATATTAAATTTATTTAAATATATTAACATATTCAAATTTTTTAAATATATTAACATCTTTAAATTATTTAAATATATTAACATATTTAAATTATTTAAATATATTAATATATTTAATATACTTAAATATATTTATATTTTTTAATTTGTGCAATTTTATTCATATTGTTAAACATATTAAAGTATATTAAATATTAATTAATATATTAACATATCTTAATATATCAATATATTTAAGTGTATTATACTAATATTAATTAAAAATATATTAAGATATTTAAATTATTATACTAATATTAATTAATGTAATAATACTTAAGATATTAATATATATTTAAATATAATAATACTTAAATATTAATATATTTAAGTGTATTATATTAGTGCATTAGTATTGTTATACTTAAATATAATAATACTTGAATATTAATATATTTAAGTGTATTATATTAATATTAATTAAAAATATATTAAGATATTTAAATTATTTAAATATGTTAAGATATTTAAATTATTTAAATATATTAATATAATTAATATACTTAAATATATTAATATTTTTAATTTGTGCAATATACTCATATAGTTATATATATTATTATTTAAATCTTTAAATATATGTACATAACATACTTATATATTAATTAATAAAAAGCATATTAATAAAGATTAAATATTTAAATATTAATTAATATATTTTATTTTTAAAATTATTAATCAATACATTTAGCATATTGAAATGTATTAATATTTTAAATGATTTAAATATATTAATGCATCTGATTTCCTTATTTTGCTACTTTTGGTTTATCAAATTCTTGAATATAGTGAATATATCAAATTTCTTTATTTTACAAGTTTGATTCTTATCTTTATTAACATATCTTTATTGTTACACTTATACTGATTTTTATCCTCCATCATTATTCAATTATTTTAATATTAATATATTCCCTTTATTAATATATTCCATCTTTATCAATTTCTTTATTATTACAAGTTTGATTTTTTCTCCATCTTTATTGATATATTTTTATTGTTATACTTATATTGTTTTTTTATCCTCCATCTTTATTAATATATCTTTACACTAATAAAGATATATTAATATAGAATATATAGTTGGTCTTTTGGTGCTTCTTCTTTCTCATTTGTTTGCATCTCTTTATATGGTCATTTGTTCTTTTATTGGTCAATTGACTCCTCTATTTTTAATTTTATTTTCAATATTATTAATTTTCTTTCTTGCCATCCCTTGGGCCTTGTGCCCCCTATCCCTCTAACATCCTTCTACCTCTTTTTATACATGTTGGGTCTACAACAAACTATTTTTTCATATCCTTAAGCTCTCTATCCTGATGATGGATCACAGAGTGTGATTTGAAACGTTGATTCAAAAAAGCTTACACAATCGAATCCAGAAACAACTATTCATATTCTTATGGATTGTGGAAATTTAATAACATTGAAGGCCAAAGGGGTTAAAACCAGAACAAGTGGCTCTTACAATGAAGTACAAATTCCAAGGGAACCCAGTACCATCTAAGTTTGGGTCTAAGGTCATGAACATCACAGATACATTGGTGGGAAACATTAATTTAGAGAAATTTCATAGAAATACCTTTTCAAAATGTTTCCCCAAGGGAAAGGAGGATTGCAGAGTCTGGGCTAGTTCATGTGGCCAATTTTCCTATTGATGTACAATGTCTTGATTTTATTCTAACTACTGCACAAACAGACAATCATATTCAAATGTAGTGTATTGATGCACAAGGAAATGTAATAATTGATCTGACCTCAACAATGATTAGAAATGTTTTTAATCCTCCCCCTTATCCCAATCTCAAGATCATGACTGAGGATCAAGCACTTGATATTTGGGAGAAATATGTAGAAGGGAATAAAAAGCTTATCAACAAACGATGGCTAAAAGTAGAGAAGAAATCACTAAAAAAGTTACCAACTAATCCTAAGAGGTTGGATTTTTCTGAAGATATAGGAGAAATGATTACATTATTGGCCAGGGTATTTGGCAAACAAAATTCTCAATTTTTTGAGCACTGGATGTTCCCATTCATCCAACTGATTTTGGAAGGGAAGCAATTTTTAGATTGGGGATAGATAATTTTTGATAATATACATAACCAACTAGTCAAAGTAGCAGAAAACAAGACATTTTATATGTCTTCATATGTCATATACTATGCTGCAAGGATGGGATGGTTTCCTAGGTTGAACACTAAAGGGTCAATGGATGTTGGCCCAGATCAAAATAAGGTTTGGGAATATTATGACCATCTAGAGCTTAAGGAGGAAGAAAAACATTTTAAAAGAGTCAACGATGCATTTTTGTATGTTGTTATCAATCAACTCGCAGGTGACATTGGGTTCAGGTTGTCATGAGAGGCTATGGAATTCATTCAAGAATGGGGATATTGGTTTATTCAATACCCCAAGTCCACTTATTTTAGATTTTTTGGGTATGATGGTCATCCTTTTAAATTGTCAAGGTGTTGTGGTCATAAATGGCTATTAATGGAGTTTTCTCAACAAGTTGTTGAGGTAAATGCTAAATTTTTTGTACAACATAAGACTGTTTTTCATTCTTTCCCAATCAAGTTAGGATTTTATTCTTGTTCCTCTTCAATAATGGCTAAGAAAACAATGGAAGAATTTCATTCTATGAATTTCTAGCAACATGCTTACAAGAAATTCTTTGATCCAAGAAGGAAAATGTATGGGTTGTATGCTTCTCAGTTTCCCCATCATTAGCCACTTCTTGAGGAAATTTGGACCAATCTTCAGGATTAGTTTGAAGTTAGGAAAAGGGGGTATGAAAGATTAGCAATCCCCTAGATGAGATATTTTGAGGTTAAAATAGATATTCTGGAAGGCACTACTGATGATGGGATCAAACTTGATCCTAATATGAAATGGATAATGTAGCCACTAAGGATTTGGATCCCATCAATTGGGTAGAGAAATAGGAAACTAAGATCCATAAAATATCATGAGGAGTGGTGAATAGAAGTTTGAAATGGATTGAGCTTCAACTAAAATAGCCAAGGGTTAAGGATTCCAAGAAAAGAGGTTCTAGCAGTGAACCTGCTTCCTCCATAGAAACAAAACAATATAAAATATTGAAAAAGGGTGTTGTAGCAGTGGAGACTACTGCAAAAGGCCACCCTCAACAAAAGAAGAAGTTTTGTTGCAATAAATTGATGATGTTGTGCAAAAGAAAAAAGTTACTTTTGAGGCAGCTGCTGCTAGGGTTATTTCAGGCTTTGGTATGACACCCTTAGTTATTGTGCATCCTGGAGAACATGTTTCTCAAAAATCACCTTCTATTGTCCCTCCAAAACCAAGGATGTTATTCCTACCATGCCATCAACATCAGGAACAACAAAAAAATTTGAAGAGAGGAGGCCGCCTATGATTGATGTAACAGAATCACCTATCTAATTGGACTCTAAAAGAACTCTATCTTAGGAGGGAGAGAGACTAGAATGGGAAGAATAGCTAAAGAAGGTTGAAGAAGAGCCTAGAGAGGAAGAAACTGAATTTGAACCTAGGAGCTTATACACTGAGGAATTGGGATTGAATGAAGTTTTGACTAAAAAAGAGCAAGAGGAAATACTAGAAAGTTCCCAAAGGTTAGCTGTTGAACAATTAGCTCAAGAAGAAGAAGAGAAGAGAAAGAAACTTCAAGAGTTGGCCCAAGAAAAGGAAGTTGTTGAGGAACAAAGGAAACCAAAAGCAGAGGCTCTTGAACATGAATTGGAACAAAGACGAAAGGTTGAACAAGACAAGGCAGCAGAAGAAGAACTCCATGCTAAAGAGTTGGAACAACAAAGGTTGAAAGATGAAGAGGGAATTGCATGAAAGGAAGAAGAAATGAAGAATACAGCAGAAATTAGAGCCCAAAATGAGATGGAGCAAGAAAGGTTGCAAAAGGAACAAGAAGAAAAAAAGGCCTCTTCTTAGTCAACCGTTGAGGTAATCTCTTCCACACCTCTATCCTCAACACCTCCTAGTGCTCAAGAATTCACTACTTAGCTAGCTGCTCCCACTTGGCTCAAACTGAATTTAGAAAAGAGGTAGGAAGTGCAAGCTCAGCCAATGATGTGGGATGAGATGGTAACAAAGATTGACAAAGTGAAATCAAGGAAGAAGCCTCATGCTGTGCATCCCATGAAGTTAACTGATGAGGGAGATTTGATAGAAGAAATTGCTACTCCTATTGTTGATAAGGATAATGGAGAATTTTAGCCCGAGGATTATCAGATAAGCACTATTAATCTGGAAAAACATACATGGAATTAACACATAAACCTGATCAATATTGTTTCTACCACCACCAAGTCAAGCTTAATCAAAGATAAGCAAGCTAAAGATGAGCCTAAGGTAGAAGTAGGAAAGATCAAGAATTTTCTGAAGGATTTAATTTCATCCACACCTAAGTAGTCTACACCATCAGAGATCCCTATTTTGATGATCCACAAAGAGGTGGACAGTTTGAGTGAAATGAAAAAGAAGGCCACATGGTTTGATAATTGGTTTAATGTTTTTAGGTCCGATATGGATAAGAATTTGGATGAAGGTTTTAGACACTATGTTGTGAGCCTTACCTAGTCAAGAAGATAGAGGAATCTATAAGGAAATGGTGGGAGGAGGAAGAGAAGCTCATGTAGTATTTGGGAAAACTAAAGGTGATTGCTAAATTTTTTTATAAAGAATTGGTCCAATCATAGATTTTGGGTGATGAGAGCCTTGAATATGTTTCAAATTCTATTAATGTATCTATTTTCAAAACACTGAATCTTATTGAACAAAGAATAGCCATTCTCAAGGGAATTCATGAAATATGGGAACATGTAGGTATCTTTGAGGAGATTATTTCAAAACTCATTGATAAAACATTACCTCCAAAATAGAGAATTGAATGACTGGGGGAAATAAAAGATGTTTGGGAGGTAAGGCTTGATAAAATAATGAAAGAAGGAGATATTGTTGAGTTAATGCTTATGGATATACTACTAGACATCAGATGTGACATACAGTGGGAAATCACAGACATTGGTCAACTAAGGGAAACTCTTGTTGTAGTAGAGAAGAAATTTGAAGACTCAAAGTTTAAAGATGACTGGGTCAATGGACTTGATCATGATATGTTGAATCATATTTTCTCCAACTATGATGAGCATCATGGGATTCCTCATGAGGAGGACAAGTAGATCAGGAACCTTTTGAGAAAACAACGTTTCCATGATATTTTTTGAGTAGATGGAAGACTCCATATTAGTTTTGGTGAGTCAAAGATAAAGCATGGTGATCAATAGAGGAAAAAGATAAAAATTTCAGTCAAATTTTGGTTATATGGACACAAGGCGTACCCTTTCAGCACCTGAGTTTGGCAGAATATAACACTTGGAGTTAACTGGGTATCCCTATAATTGCGGATATGGGCCCTAGATTGTGGATCTTGATAGGAGGAATGTTGGATGAAGGGCACATTGAGAGGGGGGTGAATCAGTGTTCAATAGGTTTTACTATTCATATCAAATTTAAAACCATCTACAACAATGTAAGAACTTTGTGTAGTATTAGCAACATAAGACAAATATGAACATGTGCACACAATAATGAACACCATAACACCGGATATTTTTATGTGGAAACCCTATTAGGGGAAAAACCATGGTGGAGATTAATCCACAAATTTTTTACTATGTTAAAATTAAAGATAAAGGAGAATGCACTTGCATTCAGGCTCACTGCCTAGAGCTCACTGCTCAACAAAATAGAGGCTCACTGCCTACAATACATATGATAGAATGTTACTGCAAAATTTGAACTAATGGGACAACATCTTCAAATGCCAGAGTTCAGTTCCAATGAAGCACACAATCTTCTCTTTGATCACACTCTTTTCATGCTCTATTCTGCACTTCAACAGAAGTCTTCCTGCAACACATACAATAAATCACTTGATGATTTTATGATGTAGGATCATAGTACTATACAATGTTTTTGCATAAATACCATACACACTTTCCATACACACATTTTTCACATTCTTGCATACCAAAGATGAAATACTAATCTTCTCTATATATCCACTATCATCAATTTCACTATATGTTAGCTTGAAGCAAAATATAATAGCTTTCCTTGTGTCGGCCCAAAATCATAAATCACAATTTAGTGTGTACCTACATAATTCAGCTAAACTCATAGTAGGGATCCAAACAAAGGTTCAAACATAAGAAAATAACAAAACATTTACTCCATATACATCTGTGATCTGTGATATTGAACATGTCAGCCATAAGAGAATAATAGACAATGGGTTATACCACCAAAACTCTTAATTTGAGCTATGATAGCAATAATGCCACAAAAAATCTTCAGCAGAGTAAGATACGTGCTGGGAAACCTTCCTTGCAGATCCACATAACAAAATGATGATCCAGTGAGGTGACTGAATCAACAGACTAACTGTATGTCATGTTCAGCCGGTAAACTACGAAAACATAGATCTTTTTCCAGTATGATCATAACTGATACTGTGGACCAAACTAAAGACTTTAGTTACCATCAATGACAACACAGGCAGCCAAAAATCATGTCCACAACCATCATATGCTAACAATCTCCCCCTTTGGCATTGATGGCAACACTTAGTTAAAAATTTACTAAGTGCCCAAAACTCAAAAAGTATTATATCAAAATTGCTACTCCCCCTAAAGATGCCAGAAATTTTTTCACTCCATTTCTCCCCCTTTGACATCAATGACAAAAATTTATAGCATCCGCTCTATGCTTCTTTCCTTAACTTATTTAAAATACTGTACTAACATTTACTTCATTATTCAAAAATTTTACAACTGTTGCAAAAAAAATAAAAGATTATCTTATATTTAGCTTTCATTTCTGCAAATATTTACTTCCAGGAATCCACAAAAAATCCAATGGAAATAATCAAGATACTGTTCTCAGATGTCATGTTGATGATTGGATTAAGGTGCTCAGGAATAGTGATTTCCTATTGCATTTGCTCTCCTGATATGAGAATCTCAACCATCTATTACAGTCTACCTTCAGTTATATCCTTAACCTTCCAGAGTATGAAGAACTTTTGTGTGATCAACCTATAAATTTCTAACCTTCTTCAATTTTGAGAGAGATAACCTAAACTACATTTTTAGGTGAGAAATTATCTCTTCTTCTTTTCTTTCCGAGGACACAGATTCCATAGCTATCTTCACACACACAAGCATTTCATCCGAGAGAATATTCTATAAGCTTCCCAACTCCACATTCTTGTCCATAAAGAATCTTGCTAAAGTGTTTTCAATAAGGTCCTACTCAAAAGATGGTCTATCTAACCACATTTTAGATACCTTTTTTATGCTATTCTCTCTGCGAATGATCTCTAATATTTTAGATTTAAACAAAGCTTCTTCCTCATCACTGTCTAAATCAGCAACAACTTATGGTTCAACTAGTTTTGGAGGATCTCGCAGAATATACTCTTTAGAAGATTCACGCTTTATATCCACAACCACTTGACTTATTTCTTTCTTTTCAGTCTCTACAAGCTTGAGTGTAGAAGGAGTCACACCATCTGAAACTATTTTCCTTTTATGCTCTTTCTCTCCCTTCCCAGAAGATGATCCAATCCCAGTTATTCTTGTTGGGAGTGAAGCACCACCTTCTCCAAATCTCATTAATACTTTTCTAAATAAATTATCATATACTTGTTCACAGTTCTCAAAGGAGTTGTAATGATTGAATATTTGTTTGCAAATAGGTATATTTACTTTCCATACCATATTATCTTTTAATGGAAGACAATTCAGAAAATACATTAAAATGCATGTTTCCAAAGTACCAAACCTGAAAGAATAGTCAATGTCCCTAGTCAATTGGACATTTTCCATCATTTGTTCTTTCAACAGGCTACACAAGTCAAAGTTCCCGCCTTCAATTATCATCTTATGAGAAATATAAGTAGCACCAGCCGAAGTTGATCCCTCATGGTTCCTGAAATAGATTTTATATGAAATCCCATAAGCCACATACTTGGTTAGGCAGTCCTTGATTGGTGAAATTATCAGTGCCCTTTGATCTCCCCTGATTCTAGTTAGGGTTTTGACTTCCACATTTCTAATTGACTTTTTCTTTGAAATGTCACCATCTTTACATAGTCTAGTTAGATTCTTGATAACATCCTTAGTGATTTGATATGGTTTGTCCAATGTAATGGTGTCACCATCCAATTTATTCAAGAAAATCCGAACAATATCTGTATTAACAAAATGAGGGAACTCACACCAGATATCTAGATTTCTATGTTTAGATCCTTCAAGCCTTTTGCAATCCAAGAGCGACAACAATTTTTTCTCATCCCTAATCTTCTATCTATTATACTCATCTAGGGTTACAACATATTTTATTTTCTTCATGATTATATTCTGAACAGAAAACCATGAAATCCACAAAGATAATGATTGACGGAAATACCTTAAGATTTGCTACCCAAAATCCTTTCGATCCTTTGAGACGAGCAAAAAAATGCCAACAAGCTTGTTCTTCTTTAATACAATGTGCAAAAAATGAAGTTCAAAATTCTCTTATATAACTTTGGTAACTTTCACTTTTGACGCATTAAATTTTTAAATTTGTGACCCTAGAAGTTTAGATGAAACTATAGACTCAAACAGCAAGCGAAATATTTAGCTATAGATTATTCCAATTTCTTCCAGTTCATCATATGAATTCCAATACTTCCTTTTGAAAGTGACTCAATGACTGACAACATCCACTAATCTAACACTTGCAATACATAGGGGGTATAAGATATTTTTCATGAAAAACTCCCCCTAGGCCATTGGCCTGACATAAATTACTGGAAGGGCTATTGGTGGAGGCTTCTGGAGTAGGCTTATTCCCATCATCAGATTTGGTTTTTCTCCCCCATGTATTCATTTGATCTTTTATCTCTTCTACAAAATCTTTTGTCTTACCTTTGTTGTCTTTCTATGAAATCTTTCTTTGATAATCCAAGCTTCTTTTATTCGTATTTTTGTTCTAGCAGAACTTCGTTGTATGACCAGGATTGCTACAATTAAAGCATACCGAACCTCTCTGCCTATACTAGTCTCTCCATTGATTTCCACTTTCCCTGCACTGATTAGCAATATGTCAAAATCTTCCATAGGCATAGCATCTAATGTTACTTGTATTAATAGTTATTCTTCTGAATTCTAATGCTTTATGACCAAACTTCTTGTATTGAAAACATTGACTAGGAAATGATAAAATGCTAGGACTTATCTTTCTACACTGAGAAGCCATGTGTCCAAATTTATTACAAGCAAAGCAATATCCATTAAATATTTGAACATTAGGTTTCCTTACTGGATATCTTATTCCTCTGTTCTTCTTTTCAAGATTCTTCTGATTAGATTCAGAACATTCTCCTTCTTCATATCCAAGACCCCGATTATCATTTATATCTTTTTGACTTTTAGTTATTTCTTCAAGCTTGGTGGAGCTCATCTTAAATTTTTCTTTGAATTCATTTGTAGTAGCTAGCTCATTTGTTTGAATTACTATCTCTCAAGCTCTTGCTCGTTGCTTATGGATTGTAGTAGTTCCATTTCTATCTTAATGAATCCATTGTTAATTCTGGTGCATTCCTTAGTTTTATCCTTCAAGGATTGGGCTAGATTTTCCTCATTCTTCTTTCTTTGCTCAATTTCTATGGTAAACCTCATCGTCACTGATTCCATTTCAAGTTTTAGGCTTGCATTATCCTTAGCCAGCTTCTCACATTATCTTATTATCTCTTTTAGGGTTTGATTTAAATGCACATCATCCGAGCCTTTATTTTCTTTTTTCTTCAGTTGATCACATAGTTCCTTCCTCTTTTCTCTTGAACCACTTATATTATTTTTTAGTGATTGAATGATTTTTTCAGCATCTACAAGACTTTCTTTGAGTTCCATGACTTCTGCTTTGGATTTATCAAGATCATCAAGTGCCACCATCAACTATTGTTGAAGACCACTAGCATCCATTGTAATCACCAGATCCACCTCAAGTTGTTAGGCTTTAGAAGAGGAACCTTGCTCTGATACCAATTGTTGGATGTAGGGAACACTGAGAGGGGGGGTGAATCAATGTTCAATAGGTTTTACTATTCATATCAAATTTAAAACCATCTACAACAATGTAAGAACTTCTGTAGTATTAGCATCATAAGATAGATAAGAACATGCACACATAATAATGAACACCATAACACCATATATTTTTACGTGGAAACCCTGTTAGGGGAAAAACCACAATGGAGATTAATCCACAAAGTTTTTACTCTGTTAAAAGTAAAGATAAAAGGGGAATGCACTTGCATTCAGGCTCATTTCCTAGAGCTCACTGCTCAACAAAATAGAGGCTCACTGCCTACAATACATATTAAAGAATATTGCTACAAAATTTGAACTGATGGGACAACATCTTCAAATGTCAGAGTTCAGTTCTAATGAAACACACGATCTGCTCTCTTATCACACTCTTTTCATGCTTTGTTCTGCACTTCAACAAAATTCTTCCTACAACACATATAGTAACTCGCTTGATGATTTTCTGATGTAAGCTCACAATACTATACATAATTTTTGCATAAATACCATTCACACTTGCTATACACACATTTTTGACATTCTTACATACCAAAGATGAAATACTGATCTTCTTTATATATCCACTATCATCAATTTCACTATATGTCGGCTTGAAGCAAAATATAATAGCTTTCCTTGTGTTGGCCCAAAATCATAAATCACAATTTAGTGTGTACCTACATAAGTTGGCTAAACTCATAGTAAGGACCCAAACAAAGGTTCAAACATAAGAAAATAACAAAAAAATTACTCCATATACATCCACAATCTGTGATATTGAACATGTCGGCTAGAAGAGAAGAATAGACAATGAGTTATACCACCGAACCTCTTAATTTGAGCTATGATAGTAGTAATTCCACAAAACTTCTTCAGCAGAGTAAGATACGTGTTGGGAAACCTTCCTTCTAGATCCACATAACAAAATGATGATTTGGTGAGGTGACCGAATCAACAAACTAACCAGATGTCTTGTTCAGCTGGTAAACTAAGAAAAAATAGATCTTTTGTCGGTACAATCATAACTGATACTGTGGACCAAACTAAGGACTTAGTTGCCATCAATGACAACACATGCAACCAAAAATAATGTCCACAACCATCATATGCCAACAAGGAATTGGTGCTAATTTTTTCTATATTTTATAATTCTCTCCTCTTTGTAAAGGTCAGCTAATTGAAGTTAGATTGGCTATCTAAAAAGGAGATTAGATATAGTTTACAAGTTTTACTACTTTTATGCAAGATACTTAGACATTTTTACAACTTTAATGCAATTATTTTTATTTTCAAAATTTTGTTAGTTTAACGATGATGTTGATGAACAATGGTTATTCATATGCCAGTGAGCTTTTTTGTGCATAAATGTTTCTTATTTGATGGAAATGAATAGAAGAATCTGAATATGAAACCATTTTGTTGCATTATATGTGGATGATATTTCTCTATATTTGTTGATCTGTTAATTTTGGTAATGATATTGTGACATTTTGTTATAGAAAAGGTTTTAAAAAAAGTGATGATGAATGGTTGTATGCTCTAAATCTGCACTATGAATGGATGCAATGTATGGATTATTTCATGAATTGTGTTGTTACATGGTTTTAGTTAATTATGAAAATGCTCATTATAAGAATTGCATGTCTGAATTAAATGAAATTTGTATTCATGTTTTGATGTCCTAGGCCTTGATCTATCTTTTGATATTTATTTAAACCCCCCCACACGTTAGATAAGTTCATACTATCTAGTTTGTATTCATTTACCAGTAGGCCCCTTGAATATTATGGTTGCATGGACCGTTGAAGGATAAAAACATAGTTGAGAACCAACTATAGAGACCTTGGAAGATAGGTGGTTTTAGATCATTTATCTTTTTTTTTCAGGAGAAATAGAGTAGAAATATTCTATTTTAATATTGTCGTGTTACTTTTAACCATCAACAAAACTTGGCACTAGGAGGGACTAGAGGAACAAACTAGAGAAAATTGGGTCCTTTTCACCAGCTAGGTTTGACAAAGTTCTCAAATCTACTACTAATCTAGAACCGTTAGTTGAACTCCAAATCCTGATTAGACCCAGAGCCCATAGGGTATTAATCCCGCCACCATAAGCACCACCACTCACTCCACATAGATTTCCACCTATACCAAAACTGGCACAACCAAATCCACCACCACCCATTGCGTTCTTTGTGAATAATCCTTCACCATTGGGAACTATTCTCGATTGCATACACAAAATTCCTAAGAATCCAGAGAAATTTTGTCCCAGATACACCCCTAGAGAGTCACAAAGTGTTGAAGAGCACATATAGGCAATCAAAGATTCCTGTACTTGGGCTCAAATAGCTTATCATGATGTTGCATGTAGGTTTTTTCCCTATTCACTGGGAGATGTGGCCTACAATTGGTATTTGAACTTTCCTACCAGATCCATCTTGAGTTGGACAAATTTGGAAGATGCTTTTATCAACCAATTTCGGGTCTATGTCAACCCTACCATCTTATACCACCAGTTTTCCATAATAAGGAAGGAACAAAATGAACCATTGCCTTTGTTTAACACATGATTCTAATGGATGTACAGGAGGTTACAAGAACCGTACATGGTGGTTGAGAACATTTCCATTCAGGCATATCTAAAATCCATAGACCCATTGATTGGCTTATTTATGCAAAGAACCTACCTTGAGCCAGACATTCATTCCTTGCCTAAGGTGTATCACCTGGCCATCAAATTGTAGCAGTAGACAAGTTCACAATCAAGTGGCTTAGGAGTGGTTTTCTCTCCCCTAGGATATCCTCAGATGCCTAGTCTGACCCCTCTATTCAATACAGTCCTAGGGATGTCCCACTCAGCCTATGGGCCTTTGTCCTAATTACAATGTCCACCCCCACAACCATGGGTTAATGGTGGGACTTTGGATTCCTCCCAGCAAACTCAAAATTTCCATAATCATGTTGGAGGTTCTAACCCCATGACTCACTCATCAGCTATAACTACTACAAAAAGTGAGCGTACTACTCACTTGACAATAGAGTTAGAAACTCTATAGAAAAAATTATCCCAAGTGACCAATGAGATGGAACAATTCAAGTTTAACCCCCCTCAAAACCAAAATTAGAATCAGAATTATCAGAATCAAGGAGGGTATTCCAACCAAAACAACTACTCCAACTAGAATACCAACCAGAATCAAAGGAACTTTCAAAATTAAAACTTTCCTAATCAAAACTATCAGAACTAGAATAGGGGATACAACAAGAGACCGAATAAAAATAGGAAATGGAATACTAGAACAAAAAATGGAGGAGTTTCCCATAACTATCAAGCTAATGAAGATAAACCACACTGCAAATGTTGTAGACCTGAACTTCATGACTAGCTGGTGTAGGTTACATGACACTATAGCCCATTCTAAAGTTAACTGCCTAGAAATGGAGAAAGTGGTTAAGATTGTACAAGTTGACTCCCAACCATCACAAGGTGCTCCGAATAAAGGTGGTAGATCTATAGATACATCCATTACTTTTGAGACCTATGACAAGGGGTCTCCTTTCCCTAACCAAGAGAAAATGAGCTAGAAACTGATACATATGATGCTCACACTTTCCAAACCAAGGGAGACCATTTTCTTAAAAATCAGAACAAGGGGCCATTTACCACATCTACCCCTCCCAACACCATGGTTCCACCTAACCAAAGTGCTGAAAAAAATTTCCCTTTACCAAAGGGCCCCCTTGAGTTTCTAAATAGAGGTAATTCTACATTCGTTCCTAAGTTCTAGATGAATGATAACAAAAAATTTCATTTCATTTCATAAATGCAGAAGAAAAAAAGACCTCTCTGTCATTCTTTGACATTCTGAGGTGGTGCACCACCTAATGAGATATTGTGTTGAAGGCCTTGGAAGAGGAAAATTAGTTGAAAGGAAAGACTAAGGCAACTCCAACTACTAACATGAACATGGTCTTGTATAGAGGTAAGACGGGGACACCCCCAATTTCTTTTAAGTTTGAGAATCTTTGAAAAGAATCTACATAATCACCTTTTGGATTTTGGAGCCTTAGTTAATGTTATGCCTTTCTCTATTTGCAAAAAAATTGGTTTGATTCCATTTCAGACTCATAAGAAAGTAATTATATAGTTAGACAAAACTGAGGTTAATGTTGTTGGAGAACTAAAAAACGTGCATGTGCAGATTGGATTAGACCCATGAATCTAGACCTACATGGATATTCAGGTTGCTGATATCCTTGAAATATATGGCATGTTGCTAAGTTGGGACTTGATGAAAAGCATTAGAGGTTATCTCTCCTTGTATTTTTCACACAGGTGGTTACCATGGAAAGGGGTAGAAACTCAGACTAGGATTGAAAACAAACCCGGTCTGAAACATATGATCATGAAGTATGACTGTCCTAATGAAAAATCCTATTTTAAAACCAAGATAGGAGTGTATAGGAGGGAATAAATTATGACCTTTTTCAATGATTAATCCTAATTTTCCACAACCTTTAGAGCACAATGACCCTATGACCACTGTCAACCAAAAATTTTTAATTAGAAAATTGCAACAAGATAGGATGGTTTTGGGAGAGGAGGTTGATTTATGGATTTTTTTACTCCGGAACTAGTGTAGGTTCCATTACCAGAACCATTCTGAGCTGATGTGTCAACCCTGTATAGAAATTTTGAACCATGTTTGCTAGTTAAGAGAGACCTATGAACACCACCCTAAAACATCTCTAAATCAGTTTCCATTTGAGGCTAGAGACGTGACTATTTTGACATGGACCAATAGTACCCAAGAAGAAGTCTCCCCCCAAACTGGACAAACTCATATCCCATTTTTTGATCTACAAAAAAAGACTAAGGAAACTTAGAAATTGTCTAAAACACCCACTCTTGACAACCTTCCAATTCCCAAGGGGTTTCTCAAAAGGATAATCAACTATAAAATTTTCAATCAAGAGCAAGTGCAGGAAGTAGTTTCTACACATGTTTTAAATCTGAGTGAAACATTTGATGATCATCATTTACAATAGTATCTCGATCTCAATATCTTGAACTAGTCTGAGCCGCTACCTATTTCTCGCAAGCAATCACCCATAGATGATCCTAAGAAAGAAATCCCAGCCCAAGATCAATTGTGGATCCTTAAATTTGATGATTCCAAGTCCAAAATAGGGAATGGAGCTAGAGTTGAACTAACAAACCCAAAAGGGAAAACTTACTTTGGTTCTTACAGGTTGCAGTTCAGCTGTACTAATAATGTTGTGAAGTATGAAGCACTTTCTAGGGGGTTGATTTTTACACATCAAAAGAAGGTTACAGCTCTGACAGTCATGGGGGATTCTGAGGTCATTTTAAAGTAGGTTCATAGCCAATACACATGCCATAACAAGAGGTTGGCTTCATACAGGAAGAAGATATGGAATTTGATAGAAGACTTTGATTCTTTTGGAATCAAATGTATTCCCAGAGAGTATAACCAAATTATAGATGCATTAGCAGTTGCTACTAGTACCTTGGAACCCATGTAGGATTCTAAGTTGAAGAGATTGTTAGTGGAATTAGTCTCAATCCTAGCCATCCCAGACAACGTCCAAATTTTTTAGGTCTTTGATGATGATCAACATATACTTTCCTTCTTGGTGAGTTTAGATGTCTTTGAGGGGAAAATTATTGATGAATTGAATAGAGATAAAGGAGACTGGGATACTGAAATTTGTGACACAGAGGGAATAATTAATCTGAAAACCAAAAAAATTCCTAAGGGAATGGTAGCATTGGAAAGAGTTGTTACAAGTATGAATGAGTAATGTTGGTGTTGTCATTGATGTTGTCATTGATGTCAACACTATATAGGTTGTTGTAAAGAAAGGAATCAAGTATTCATAGGTTGTGCATGTATAGTTGAGATACTATTGAGATGTTGTGAGTATATGGAGTTATCTTTATGGTGTTGCGGGTGTGCTGATATGATGTGTTACCAAGTGCTTTTGAGAAAACTAATAAATAATGAAGGTAGAGTTGTGTGTATGTTTAGAATGTTCTCCACATTTCTTCTATGTCAATCCTATGCTTGTGTGGATCTAAAGTGTTGTTTATAGGCATCCTTGGGTGTTATATCCTAGTTTTTAGCTTCTAGTTTGATGAAGAGTGAAAGTTGAGTTCACCGGTTTATGAACTTGTATGGAAGAGTTGTTTGTCTGTGGATTGGGAAAACTACATCTACTTTGCAATCCTTTATTGGTTTGTTTCAGTTCTAGCAGATCTGGTAGATGGCTTGTAATAGTGTTATCTATGTTCTGTCTAAGGTGTTCATGGTTTAGTGCTCTGGAAAATGAGTTTCAGAGTTATTGTATGTGTCTATACAGTCCTCATGGACTAATGGAAAGTGTCCTATGTATGAAGGTTATTGAATTTTCTATGGATTAATCTAAAGGAATTTAAGATGTGTTCCAATGTATGGTGAAGCATGTTATGTGGTCTGCATGTTATCTTCTTGTTTTGGAAGCATGTACTTCAAAGTTCATTGGTGTTTTTGTTAGGTTTGTCTGACTTGGTGTTTACACATCATACAAAGGATAAGTATCAAGTGAGGAAGCATGTGATTGATTTGAGACGTTGTTTTTAGTCTTGGTTAAGAGTTGGTGTGGTCCACTCATTCTCTTCCACCGCAGGAATGTTAAGTTGCTGACCTAATTTGAATTTGTAAATTGAAGCGTGTGTAGCCAACCTTGGAGAAAGTTTCTAAGGTGTAAGATGGTATAAATACAAGGTGAGGTGTTAAGGTTCAGAAGCCACAAGCAAGCCACAAGCGTGAGAATCTAGAGTGTGTGAAGTGAATTAAGGTGGTGGTACTTTAATGTGTTAGGCTCCTAAAAGTAGTGAGCTGATAGTGTTTTGCAATTCTCTGATCAAGGCTGCAGATGTGTGGAAGTTGTTGTGGTGGATCTTCTGTTGCATTGGGAAAGTGTTCTCTATGTAGCATTCTTATTTCTATATTTCTATATTTGTAGGCAATGAGCCTCCCTATTGGATAGTGAGTACTATCTGTAGGAAGTGAGCCTCCTTCTTGGGCAGTGAGCCCTTTGGTAGTGAGCCTCTTTGTAATTAGTTTTGTAATTAATTTATATTTTGATTTAATCCTCACCACGGTTTTTTCCATATTGGGTTTTCCACATAAATATTGTGTTTCTTGTGTTGATATTTCTTTTTGTTATTTGCACTTCATGTTAATACTTAATAACAAATTAAAGCGGATGTGAAGTTAATAATTGTTTGATATTTGTAATTGAGATTGGTGACAACTAATTCACCCCCCCTCTTAGTTGTCTTGCACATTTCAAAAATTGGTATTAGAGATTTGGATCCTTGGACAAGAGCTTAACTGCTTGAGGTAGATCCAGTGGTGCACAAATTGACAATCCCTATGTTTGATGGATCTGATTACAGTTTCTAGAAAGTGCAGATGAGAGGTTACCTAGTCTCTCTTGGTTACAAGACTTGGAAAGTTGTTGAGACAAAATATGTTGCACCAGCAAGTGGTCCTTCTTCTACAAATGAGATTTCTTCCTATGAAGAAAATAGAAAAAGTAAGGTATGCAATCTATAGTGCTTTGTCTAAGCCTGAGCTAACAAAATTTATTTCTTTGGGCACTGCTTATGAAGTTTGGAAAAATTTGGAAGATATCTAAGAAGGAAATGATAGAGTGAAATTGTCAAAGAAGCTAACAGCTAAGAATAGATATGAGAAATTGAAAATGGAAGAAGGTGAAGACATTGCAAGCTATTTTTAGAGGGTTGATATTGTAGTAAATGAATTCAAAAATCAAGTTGGTACTCTGATAGATGAAGATGTAATAGAGAATATTTTGATGAATCTACCAGAGAGTTACAGTGATAAGGTCTCACCTATTGAGGAAGTCTATGATCCTACAAAATTTACTAAAGAACAACTATTTGGCACCTTGACTACATTTGAAATGAGGAAATTTGGGAAAGAAAAGGAGAAAACATAATCAGCCTTCAAAGATACAAAGACAAAAGATGATTTGAATGGTGATAGTCTAGAGGAATTGGAAGAAAATTTTACAAGGAAGTTGAAGAAAGGTACTGGTAAGTATAAAGGTATATTTCCTTTTAAATGTTTTAGTTGTGGAAATATTGGTCACTATGCTTCAAGATGTCCAAATAGAGATATTCACAAGAAGAGTACAAAAAATAAAGACAAAAAGGGAAAGAAGTTCAAGAAATTGTACTATGTTAGAGAAGATGTTTGAATTTATGATGATGAATCTGATTTTGAGGGTGATAATGATGAATGCTTGTTTCTAGTCTTAGAGAGTAAATCAGTTTCAACTAACTTTGGAAGATGTGCAAAGGTATGTGGTCTGGAAAACAAGAAGGAAGAGAAGGAAGGTACTTTGGTTACTACCTTTCATGCTAGACAAGATAAATATTATTGGGTGATTGACAGTGGCTTCTAAAATCACATGACTAGAGACAAAAGTAAGTTTACTAAACTTGAAAAGTATGATGGTGGATTAGTCATGTTTGGAGATGATTCTAGTGAAAACATTGTTGGAAAAGGAATAATTAGTTTTGATGGAGAACATAGTACTGATGATGTCTATTATGTTAAGGGATTAAGGCATAATATTTGAGTGTTGGAAAAATGTTAGCAAAGGATTTAAGCTTGTGTTTCATGATAACACTTGTGAGATCAGAACAGGGTCTGGAACTATGGTAGCTACAAGAAGAAGAACATATGGAAACATTTATATTAGATTAAGGGTGTTGATGGTCAGTGTTTTCTATCTCAAGTTAATGAAAGTTGGCTATGGCACCAGAGGATGGGACATCTAAACTTTGACAATCTAATTAGGATTAGTTCAAGAGAAGTTGTCCAGGATCTTTCTAAAACCACAAAGCCTACCAATACTATTTGCAAAAGTTGTTAGTTGGGAAAAAAACAAGATGTAGTTTTAAAGGAAAAGAACAATCAACTATCAGAATGTTGGAATTGGTTCATATAGACTTTTGTGGCCCCACAAGAATAGGAAGTCTTAATGGTGATAGGTATTTCATGCTTCTAATTCATGATTATTCTAGAATGGCATGGGTCACTTTTCTTAGGGAGAAATCTCAAGCTCTAGATAGATTCAAAGTGTTCAAGGCTATGGTGGAGAATGAAGTGAACTTGAAAATAAAATGTTTAAGGTATGATAGAGGTGGATAATTCACTTCCAATGAGTTTAATACATTTTATGAAGACCATGGCATAAAGAGACATTTTTCTACTCCTAGAATTCCTCAATAGAATGGATTTGTTGAGAGGAAGAACCAGAATATTTAAGAGGTTGCAAGGACTATGATGAAAGAGGAAAATGTACCTAATGTGTACTGGAGAGAAGAAATTCACATTGTTGTCTATATTCTTAATAGAGTTCAAATCAAAGTTAACAACAAAAGGACCTCTTATGAGTTGTGGACTGGAAAAATTCCTACTGTGAAGTATTTTAAGGTGTTTGGAAGTAGATGTTATATTAAAAGAGATTATGAGAACCTAGGAAATTTTGATGCAAGATGTGATGAAGGTATTTTCCTTGGATATTCAACCAATAGCAAGGCTTATAGATGCTTCAATAAAAGATTGAGAAAGATTGTTGAAAGTGAAAATGTGAAGGTTGATGAAGATATGCATAGATCAATTGAGATAAGTGAAGTTGAACCAGATGAACCTATCTATGGAAAATTACAAGAAGAGAATAAGAAAGAAGAAGAAGAATAGATTGAGGAAGAAGAAGCTTCGAAACCTTCTCCTAAGACCCCAAAATATGTATAGAAGAATCATCCTGAAGAATATATAATTGGAGACAAAAGTGAAGGTGTAAAGACAAGAAGTAAAGTGGTAGCAGTTGAGGTAAATTTTTGTTTACTTTCCAAGATACAACCTAAATCAGTGTGTGAAGCATGCAAAGATGAGAATTGGGTTAAATAAATGAAAGAGGAATTACAACATATAGAGAAGAATCAGACATGGGAATTGGTTCTTAGACCGATAAACAAGAATGTAATTAATGGGTGTTTAGGAATAAGCTGAATGAGAATGGTGAAGTTGTGAGAAACAAAGCGATGATTGTGTGCAAAGGTTACTCATAGGTTGAAGGAATAGACTTTGAGGAGATATTTTCCCTACTAGCAAGAATGGAGGCTATTCAAATGTTTTTGGCATTTTCTGCTCTCAAATATTTCAAGGTATACCAGATGGATGTCAAGTCTGCACTTCTGAATGGAGAATTGGAAGAAAAGGTGTACATGGAACAAATTGAGGGATTTCAGTTATCAGATAAACCGAACATGGTTTGTAAGTTGAAAAAGGAATTGTATGGACTTAAATAGGCTCCCAGAGCATGTTATGCAAGGTTGGATAGATATATAACACAACAAAGGTTTGACAAAGGCTCCATAGACAATAATCTCTATTTCAAGGTTGAAGGAAATAAAATGTTGATAGTGGCTGTGTACGTTGATGATATTATCTTTGGAGGAAATGAAGGTATGTGCAAGATATTTGTAGAGGAGATGCAAAAATAGTTTTAAATGTCTATAATTGGCAGGGTAAAATTTTCTTTCTTGGAATTCAAGTGAATCAAAGTGATAAGGGAATATTCATTTCACAATCAAAGTATGTTAAAGAGTTGTTGAAGAAGTTTGGAATGGATGACTCCAAACCGGTCTATACCCCTATGGTGACTAGATGCAAACAAAGTAAAGATGATGAATCTCCTAAAGTTAATAAGAGAATGTATAGATCTATGATTGGTGGACTCCTATATCTTACTGCTACTAGACTAGATATCATGCATGTAGTATGTTTGGTTGCCAGATTTCAAGCAGAACCTAAAGAAGCACATGTTACAATAGTGAAAAGGATATTCAGATATCTAAACGAAACTTCGGATTATGGCTTGTTATCCTAAGGATATTGATTTCACTTTGAATGCTTTCACTGATACAAAGGCTAGTTGTGTGGATGATCGGAAGAGTACAAGTTGTGGTGCATTTTTTCTTAGAGGAAGATTGGTTTCATGGCTAAGCAAAAAATAAGATTCATTTTATTTATCCATTGATGAAGCTGAGTACATTGTAGCAACATCTTTCTACACATAGGTATTATGGATGAAGAAAACATTGAAGGACATAGGAATAACGTGTGATGATCCTATCCCTATCTTTTGTGATAATACAAGTTCTATAAACATTTCAAATAATTCAGTAATGCATTCAAGGACAAAGCATATATCTATCAGATATCATTTCTTGAGAGAGAAGGTATTGGAGAATACAGTTAGGCTAGAATATGTGCCTACAAAGGATTGGATTGTAGATATATTTACTAAGGCTCTTCCAAAGGATAATTTTGAGTATCTCTGGGAGAAGTTGGGGGTTACTACCCGTCCTAATTTGAACTAGGTGCACATGGAGGTGCATCAATCAAGTGGATGTACATATTCTTCACTTGTTTAGACTGATGATTGGTGTCTACTCCTCAGAGGGTAGGACTGCAATATGAGATGTGTGGGTGCATTCCTAAGGAGGAGTGATCAGTTTTGTTCTTTGCAATTGATTTCAAAGGGGCAAAGAGAGTCATGTGTTTCCATCAATGACAAAGGGGGAGATTGTTGCAAGTATGAATGAGTATGGTGGTGTTGTCATTGATTTCAATGCTATATAGGTTATTACAGAGAAAGGAATCAAGTGATTGTAGGTTGTGCATGTATAGTTGAGATACTATTGAGATGTTATGAGTACATGGAGTTGTCTTTATGGTGTTACAAGTGTGTTGATATGATGTGTTATCAAGTGCTTTTGAGAAAAATAATAAATAGTGAAGTCAAAGTTGTGTGTATGTTCAGAATGTGCTCTAGTATGTGCTCCACATTTCTTCTATGTTTATCCTATGCTTGTGCAGATCCAAAGTCTTGTTTATAGGCATCCTTGGGTGTTATATCCTAGTTTTCAGCTTTTGGTTTGATGAAGAGTGAAAGTTGAGTTCATTGGTTTATGAACTGGTATGGCAGAGTTGTTTGTCTATGGATTGGGAGAAATGTGTCTCCTTTGCAGTCCTCCGCTAGTTTGTTTTAGGTCTTGTGGATTTGGTAGATGGATTATAATGGTGTTATTTGTGTTATGTCTAAGGCGTTCATGGTTTGGTGCTCCGAAAAATGAGTTTTAGAGTTATTGTGTGTGTTTGTACAGTCCATATGGACTAATGGAAAGTGTCCTATGTATTAAGGTTGTTGCATTTGATGTGGATGAATCTGAAGGAATTTAAGATGTGTTCTAGTGTATGGTGAAGCGTGTTATGTGGTCTGCATGTTATCTTCTTGTTGTGGAAGCATGTACTTCAAAGTTTATTGGTGTTTACACATCATACGAAGGATAAGTATCAATTGAGGAAGTGTTTGATTGATCTGATACATTTTTTTGGGTCTTGTTTAAGTGTTGGTGTGGTCCACTCTCATTCTCTTCCACTACAGGAATGTTGAGTTTCTGACCTAATTTGAATTTGTAAATTGAAGCATGTGTAGCCAACCTTGGAGAAAGTTTCTAAGGTTGAAGCTGGTATAAATAAAAGGTGAGTTGTTAAGGTTTGGAAGCTACAAGTAAGCCACAAGCGTGAGAAGCAAGAGTGTGTGAAAGTGAATTGAGGCAACAGTACTTTAATGTGTTAGACTCCTGAAAGCAGTGAGCTGATGGTGTTCTAAAATTCTTTGATCAAGGTTGTGGATGTGTGGAACTTGTTGTGGTGGATCTTCTGTTGCATTGAGAAAGTGTTCTCTATGTAACATTCTTATTTCTATCTTTATGTATCTATAGGTAGTGAGCCTCCTTGTTGGACAGTGAGTCCTATGTGTAGGCAGTGAGCCTCCTTCTTAGGTAGTGAGCCTTTTGGAAGTGAGACTCTTTGTAACTGGTTTTGCAATTACTTTATATTGTGAGTTAATCCTCATTGTGGTTTTTCCCTTATTTGGTTTTCCACATAAATCTGGTGTTTCTTGTGTTGATATTGCTTTATGTTATTTTAACTTCATACTCATACTTAATAATAGATTAAAGTTGATGTGAAGTTAATAATTTTTAAAGATTTGTGATTGAGATTGGTGACAACTAATTCACCCATCTCCCTCTCAGTTGTCTTGCACATTTCAATAAGAATATTTGATTTTGATCCTTGAGCTCATGAAATATTTCCTACAAAGAGTGGAGGGAAGTATGGATCATATAATTTGGAAGATTCAGGCCCAAAGAAAAATATATTCATTGGCAAGACTTTTCCTAAGGAAATTAGAGATAAAATACTAAAAGTTTTGAAAGTAGATATCACAACGATTTCTTGGGGGTACAAAGATTTGAAAACCTTCTATACTTTAGTAATAACACATACTATCCCCTTGAAACCTAAAGTAAATCCCTTCCATCAAAATTAGTTCCTAGTGAATGCCTTGATTGCACCTCTAATTCTTAAAGAGGTACAAAATCTGCTATCAGCAAGAATATTTTTTTTCGGTAAGGCATTCGACCTGGGTTGCTATTCTGGTTCCTATTCGTAAAAAGAGTGGGGAAATTATATTATGTGTTGACTTTTGGAATCTCGAAAAAGCCTCAAAGAAAGATAACTATGTGCTTCCTTCTCTTGATGAGGTGTTATAGATAGTCAATGGCTCGCATATGATGTCATTCTTGGATGGCTATTCAAGATACAATTAGGTGCTTCATTAATTATGAAGATAGAATGAAGACTTCCTTCACTACTAAATGGGGGACATTTGCCTATCAGAGGATGTCGTTTGGCCTTATTAATACTATATCCACCTTCCAGTGCACAATGGATGTCACATTTAAAGACCTAGTAGGTAAATGTATTATCGTTTACATGGATGATCTAATTGTGTTCTCCAAGAAGAAAGAAGACCATGCTATAGATTTTCCATAAGTTATGGGGTATCCCTTAATCTAAAGAAGTGTGTTCGAGGTTTTATAAGGGAAACTACTAGGTCACATAATATCAAAAAGAGGAATTTCAATCAACCTAGACAAAGTAGAATCCATTCTGAAACTAACCATGCCAAGCAACAAAAGGGAAATGAGGTATATCTTCGGGAGGATAAATTTTGTAAAGAAATTTATAACTAGGTTTGTAGAGATCGTCAAACCCCTTAATGAAATGATGAAGAAGGATGTGAAGATTGAATGGAGCAATGATGCTAAGTCTTCCTTCTCACAAATCAAATAGTCTATTTCAAAGGCACCGGTCCTAACCAGCCTTGATTATTTGAGGTATTTATACATTTATTCCTTCACATATAATCATTCATGTGTTGCTCTTTTAACACAATGAAAGGGTGAAGGAGATGAGAGGCTAATAGCTTTTATGAGTTCTCCATTCAAGAATGTTGAAATCAAATATCCACCCTTGGAGAAATAGGCCTTCAAGCTGGTATGAGAAGTCAAGAAGTTTCGACACTACATTCTCTGTAGTCAGATCACTACCATAGTTCTCAACCTTGCCGTGAATTCCCTTCTTATGAAAAGTGAGCTGGGAGAAAGATGAGGAAAATGGATCAAAATTTTGCAAGATTTCAACCTTGAAATCCACCTGATGAAGCTAGTCCAAGGACGAGGCTTATCTAAGGCTATGGTTGATGTTAACACCAAGATTACTTGCCAACAATATACTATGCAATCATTCACAGGTGATCCCCAGTATGCAGATTTGATCTTCTTGCTGCTGAATAAAAAATTTCTAGATGGAATGAGTACCACTCAGAGGAGAGCATTGAGACTAAAGAGTTCCCATTATATGCTCAAAGGAGATGCTTTATACAAAAGAAATTTTGAAGGTGTCTATCTATGCTTCCTTGATCAACAACAACCAAAACAAGCCATTGCAAATTTTCATGTTAGACATGGTACTGGGCATGGTTCTACTTGTTAGCTCTAAAAAACGTAGGCAGAATGCCTCAAGAGGCTGCCAATCTCTTGATACGCTTTAGGGTTACAGAGAAGGTCAAAAATCTTTCAACTTTCTACTCTTCAGGTGTTGTTAAACCTAGGCGGGTGTACCTTTCTGAATGAAGCAGACTTGACTTATGATTATCTTTCTTGCACAATGATTTTTCCACAATGGCAGATGGAAGTGAACAAATGAAACCAAACTTGATAGCAAAAGCAATTTTCTTAATCTAAATCCTAAAATGTTCAATTAACAGATGTAAAGAAACTCGAATGAATCAAATGATGAATTTGCAGAGACCAGTGCCTTATTGGGTATGGGGAGTCAAAAGAAACAGAAGTGGACAACTTATTCTAGCAGAAAATCAAATTGATGGCATATGATCTATTTATAACTTGTATAAACATGCGAGATTTTGACCACTAAGCTCTACTTTAATAATCCAGATGAATTCTCCTTGATTATTGTGATCAACAAAAAGGATTTAATCTTTGCTTGAGAGAACCAATAGATTAATCACACAGATACAACAAATGTGCACTCGTAAACTGAAAATAAGCTTGTTACTTCAATTTAAATAACAAGAAAGAATCAACTTGGAGACAACTTAGCAATACTTTTCAATAAACTCAACATACAATCGATACCAAAACTAAACTGCCACACTAGCTGAATTTCATTGAAATCACCATTTGAAAACATGCACCATAGTCTCTGACATGAGAAAATTACTCTACTATATCCATTCCTAATCTACTATATCTATTCTAAGATCTCTCCCTTAAATTACAATTGGGAGTGCATATTTATACACCAGCATTAGAAAACATATTGCTTCAAATTCATGTTGGCCAACCGTAATATTTAGGAAAATTTCATGTCGGCCATCAATTGCATTAAGAAATTCTCACATGTCGGCCCACGACATTTGAAAATTGTTAATCGCAAGTGAACCAGTAGCCAGGACAATCCAGTAGTATGTCGAAGGCAATTCAATCGCTAATCATTCCTTTGGTCTTTTTGTTCACCGTGATATCTTACTCACTTTCGTTGTGAATGTTTGTTCATTATGCCGAAGTCAAGAAGCATCCTCTTGTCCCCTTTGTGTTTCGCCATGACCTTCTGTCGTTGGTGAGATGTCATACAACATACATTATGTTTCACCAAGAGCCCCATGTTACATTCATTCCAATCGCTGAGACATAAGATATCTCTCACCGATGCGCCTCCTTTGTATCGTTCATAGTCGCCGTAACATTCTGACATCGGCAAGACCTGTTGAAGATTACTTTTTGTTATACCGAAACAATCGAGCACACACCTATTTGCCAAGAGAATGCTAACCTCTCGCCGAAATTCATTCATAAGACATAGTCGGCAAGACCCAACAGGTTCGTTATGGCTTATATCGATATCGTAACTCTTGCCAAAAAGCTCCTCCATCATATCGGTTGGCAAGACAAGGGAGCTTCGCCATGACATTGCATCAAAGATAATCTCTCACCGATAAGTCTATTCCCGACCACCGGTCCGTGAGACAATAAGGTCTCGCCAAGACCCAATGTGGAAAACTATAACTTTGGCCGAAGTAGATCCATACGAGCAAATCGGTAAAACACAACAAATTCGCTATGACCATATATCGATGGTATGACCTATGCCGATATGAATCTTTTTTGTTGCCGAAACAAAAGAAGTGCCCTGCCGATAGCTGCCAGTGAATAAACTTCAGTCACTGTGACACAGGAAACGTCTTGCCGATAGGCAACACAAACGTTTACAAGTAGAAGAATGGATTGGGGAACCTTAATACTATCACGCTGAAAGGAACAAAAATTCAAAAAATATAGACCGATGGAAACACGAGATAAAGTGTGCAAAATGTAAGCCGAATGTCATGATGGAAGGGAAGATGTGCCTATGACAAGGACTCATATGGGAACCCAAGGGAATGAAAATTAGTGAAAATATGCAAAAATTTATAGTCCCAACAGTGGCTCTGTCTAGGGATGAATGATAGTAAGATCATTGCAAGGATCTAGAAGCTTTGGATGAGCAAACCAGACCACACACAAAATGAGCAAAATGGAAATGGGCAGGAAGCAAGACAGAATGGATGCAAAATGAATGCAAGATGGAGGTGAACCAAAACCCTAAACTACTGTGCATGGAATTTTTTTTAAAGAGGACCAACAAGAGTTGTCCATGCACTGGCAACCCTTAATCCTCTGTGTTCCAACTTTGCCTATTCTGAGCTGTTACAATCTGAAACTCAAACAAGACTTTCCCCTGTCAAATACCTGGTTTTGTGTTGAGTTCATCAGATTCTTCCTGAAGACATTCATGCAATCTACCCTGTCACTATTATTGCAAATTTTTAGAAAATCACTATGTTGATCTTGGCCCAAATCTCCTACAGTATTCAGTAGTTTAAATTCTTCATCACGGGACAAACCCCTATTTTATTCAACATACAAAATGCATGCACATTCAATGCAAAATTTCTCACTATCTTCGTCATTGTTATGTATTATGAAACATTCTCCCAGCTGTACTAAAAATTGACCATCAGAGTACTTCTCTTGAGCAACAAATTTTTTTGTCATATCAATATTGTCTGAAACAAACAAATCATAGAGTTTTTTCACCTCATTGACACTACCATTTGGAGTCAACACTAGATTATAACTCATATTTTCAATATCATGTATATGTGAACCAATAAAAGCTGGAATTCTATCATCCTTGGCATGCAAATAAACATCTTCTCCACATGAGTTAAAAATTTCAAAATCACATACCTCTTCTTGATTGGCCACAGGATTTTGATCAACACCAAAAGTTTCACCATCATTCAAAGAAATGCACAGGGATTCATAAGAATCCTTACACAAAGATCTTTCACTGTCAAAACAATTGTAAGCTAGACACAAAACTTCAAAATCATATTTGTGCACACATCTCTAATATTCAAAAGTAATCAAGTCTAAAATTTGCTCACTGTTGAATAAACAAGTCTCTTTATTTTCAACACTATAGTTGCATTCTTCATTTTTATCATCGTCAAAAAGAAGTCCAAGATCATCAGGGAATGAAAAATCAAAAACATTACCAGCACAATCATTTATTCCATCACTTTGCATGTCTGAAATTATCTCCTCTTTTTCATAAAGTGGATTTGAAAATACCTCTTCTTCATCAAATGTGTCTTCATAGCTTTCAACTTGCTACAGATCAAAATCCATGAATCCATCTACACAATCTAAAAATTCACTGGATTCCTCATAACATACACTGCTTTCCATGTCACAATCTGCTATGCAAGAAAAATCTCTTGTACCTCCATCTTCCTCATAGGAATCATCTTGACTTGCACATGTCTCATCTTCCATTGGATGCATCATCTGATCATCATTTCTATACTCATCAGAAATACAACAATTGGATTCAACATTGATAGTTTTCTCATACCTTATTCCCTGGGATAACGCTTGAATGAAGTCAAAAGAGAAGCCTTCTACCTTAATCCTTTTCTTCTGCTCCAATGTTTCTCCTTTGTTTTCTTCCTTCTGATCAGCAACAGTTAGTCTATCTATCTCTTCTTCAGTAAGTCTCTTCATACTATATTGAGCAGGCACCTCAATAGAATGTGGCTCTGTAAAATCATCCTCAAAGTTAGAAAGGACCTGCTGTTCAGCCATATGGACATTGTATTTCTGATTTGAAACATCATGCTGATAACCTTCATCCTCTAAAGACAAGTACCTCCCCACAACATGGTGAAAGGTATTTGAAGTCAAATATACTGTGTGATCTTCTCCATTGTTTCCCATCAGCATTCCCTCCTCCTATATTCTTTGGGCTACAACACAATGATCTGGGGAATGTGGCCTATCACAAAATTCACAAAAGTAATTGTTACTTACCATATAGGTTCCTTTCTTGCTCAATGGATCAGGAGCATCCTTGCCTCTAGGCCTAGCTGTTATAGGTTTTTCATCCTTCTAGTCTGTATTATAAGGCATGTCATGCAACCTCGGCCTCGACCTTTCATTCTTGTATGTGTTCTCCTATTTGTACTAATAATTGTCGCTTTGCTTAGGATTGTATCTTTTATCAATTATCCCTGCAGCCCTCCTATTGTTTTCAATTGTCTATGCCATCTTCTAAGCCTCAGCCAAATCTCTTGGGAATTTATTTCTCAGTTCATACCCTATTTTAGGACCAAATGCATTCAGATAAACACTTAATGCTACAGAGTCTGGCAGCCTTGATCCAAGAGGTATCTTATTCTACAACTTATTGAATCTCTGATTAAAATCATAAATTGTGTCATTTCGATCTTTCTGAATCCGTATTAATTCATGAAGAGTAGCATCTAGTGCATTTGGATTCCCATATTGCTTGAGGAAACGATCCTGAAACCCTTGGAGAGAATCAATAGACACTGCAGGAAAACTGTTGAACCAATCCATGGCATCTTCAATAAGTGATATCATGAACAACCTCATGTGTAAATCTTTAGATGGCACATCCAAATCCTGGATGAAAGCATTGAAACTTCTTAAGTGCTCCTCAACAGTAGTTTCATTACTCCCTGTAAACTTTGGAACAAGACCTCTCCAACTGCCATCCATTGGATAAGGGGATAATTGAATCCCTGCCAAATCAAACTGTCTGATCATTGTTGTGTGTTGCTGAGGGGGGGCGCCAGGTGGGTATTGATGCTAGTATGATGGACCATTGAATTTTGTATGATAATATGGCACATATTGCTGACCATGATGTGGCTGTGCTGAGTGTATATTCTGTTGTGCATGATATGCATTGCCTCCATTGTGAAAATTTCCAATTGTACTACCAGGAATTTGAGAGGTCCAATGCCTGCCTATATTTGTTCCATACATAAATTCCATCCTTCATCAAAAAAAAATTTAGAGTCGCCACCTTCTTTTCTGAAAGTAGGAAAATGATTATTTCTGATCTTCTTTCCAATGGAATCACTCTTTCTAAAAATTTTCAAATTACAACTTCTTCTTCAATGACTCTATATGTTGGTCTTCAACTGAATCTTCTGATGTAATCCCCAGTAGATTCTCCAATTTGTTAGCTCTCAAAAACGTAGGCGAAATGCCTCAAGAGGCTGCCAATTTAGGGTAACAGACAAGGTCAAAAAGCTTTCAACCTTCTACTCTTTAGGTGCTGTTAAACCTAGGTGGGTGTACCTTTCTGAATGAAGTAGACTTGACTTATGATTATCTTTCTTGCACAATGATTTGTCCACAATGGAAGATGGAAGCGAACAAATGAAACCAAACTTGATAGCAAAAGCAATTTTCTTAATCTAAATCCTAAAATGTTCAATTAACAGATGTAAAGAAACTCAAATGAATCAAATGATGAATTTGCAGAGAGCAATGCCTTATTAGGTATGTGGAGTCAAAAGAAATAGAAGTGGACAACTTATTCTGGAAAAAAATCAAATTGATGGCATATGATCTGTTTATAACTTGTATAAACATGCGAGATTTTGACCACTAAGCTCTACTTTAATAATCCAGATAAATTCCCCCTGATTAGTGTGATCAACAAAAAGGATTTAATCTATGCTTGAGAGAACCAATAGATTAATCACACAGATACAACAAATGTGCACTCGTAAACTAAAAATAAGCTTGTTACTTCAATTTAAATAACAAGAAAGAATCAACTTGGAGATAGCTTAGCAATACTTTTCAATAAACTCAACATACAATTGATACCAAAAATAAACTGCCACACCAGCTGAATTTCATTGAAATCACCATTTGAAAACATGCACCATAGTCTCTGACATGAGAAAATTACTCTATTGTATCCATTCCTAATCTACTGTATCTATTCTAAGATCTCTCCCTTCAATTACAATTGGGAGTGCATATTTATACACCAGCATCAGGAAACATATAGCTTCAAATTCATGTCGGCCAACCGTAATATTTGGGAAAGTTTCATGTCAGCCATCAACTGCATTAAGAAATTCTCACATGTCGGTCCACAACATTTGAAAATTGTTAATCACCAGTGAACCAATCGCCAGGACAATCTAGCAGTATGCTCAAGGAAATTCAATTGCTAATCGTTCCTTTGGTCTTTATGTTCACTGTGATATCTTACTCGCTTTCGCTATGACCATTTGTTTGTTATGCCGAAGTCAGGAAGCATCCTCTTGTCCCCTTTGTGTTTCACCATGACCTTCTTCTGTTGATGAGATGTCATACAACATACATTATGTTTCACTGAGAGCCCCATGTTACGTTAATTCCAATCGTTGAGACATAAGATATCTCTCACCGATGCACCTCCTTTGTATCGTTCACAGTCACTGTAACATTCTGACATCGGCAAGACCTCTTGAAGATTACTTTGTGTTATACTGAAACAATCAAGCACACACCTATTCGCCAAGAGAATTCCAACCTCTCGCTGAAATCCGTTCATAAGAAATAGTTGACAAGATCCAATAGGTTCATTATGGCTTATATCGATATCGTAACTCTTGCCGAAAAGCTCATCCATCATATCGGTCAGCAAGACAAGGGAGCTTCGCCATGACATTGCATCGAAGATAATCTCTCACCGATAAGTCTATTCCCCACCACCGATCGGTGAGACAATAAGGTCTCACTAAGAGCCAATGCCAAAAACTATAACTCTGGCTGAAGTAGATCCATACGAGAAAATCGGTAAAACACAACAAATTCTCTATGACCATATATCGACGGTATGACCTATGCCGATATGAATCTTTTTTGTCGCTAAAGCAAAAGAAGTTCCCTGCCGATAGCTACCAGTGAATAAACTTCAATCGCTGTGACATAGGAAACATCTTGCTGATAGGCAACATAGACGTTTACAAGCAAAAGAATGGATCGAGGAAACCTTAATACTGTCACGCCGAAAGGAACAAAAATGCGAAAAATGCAGACCGATGGAAACACGGGATAAAGTGTGCAAAATGCAAGTTGAATGTCATGATGGAAGGTAAGATGTGCCTATGACAAGGACTCATATGGGAACCTTGGGGAATGAAAATTAGTGAAAATATGCAAAAATTTATAGTCCCAACACTACTGATTCCATGGCACACCAAATTTTTAGATCGGGTTATTATTGGACCCATGTGTTCCGCGATGCTCACCAATGTGTTATGACATGTCATACATGTCATAATTCAACATCTAGGGAACACAATCTAGTGATGACCCTACAACCAGTATATGAGGTAAGACCATTTTCCCAATGGGCATTAGATTTTGTTAGGGTGATTAATCTAATTTTTTTCTATAGTTTACAAGTTTATTTTGATGGAAACAAATTATTGTACCCATTGGATTGAAGGTCAGCCTTGCAAGAACAACACCACTAAATTCATTATCAAGTTCCTTAATGAATACATCATTACCAAGTTTGGAGTAGCATTCGATCTGGTATGTGATAATGGCCCTGCCTTTTCTCTTGTAGAATTTTTTCAGTGGGCGTATGAGCATAAAATTATGCTGAAATACTGTTCTATTTACTATCTATAGGGTAATGGTGTAGCAGAGTCTACTAATAAAAAATTGTTGGAGTTAATTAAGAAGTTACTAGAGAGTAATCCTAGGGATTAGAACACACAACTGAGATTTTCCTTATAGGCAGATAGAACTAGAATCAAAGCCACCTTAGGAAACTCACCGTTTAAGTTAGTCTATGGCCAAGACCCAGTTTTCCCTATTCATCTCCAAATACCCATTCTTTGGTTCATGCAAGAGTTTTACTCTAATGATGATAGGATAGAGGTTTGACTGACTAGTTTACTCAGTATGGAAGAACAAAGAGATGTTGCTCTCCAACAGTTTTCCAAACATTAGGCTAGATCAGCTTTCCTCTCCCTAGCTTTGGAAAACTGTTGGAGAGCAACATCTCTTTGTTGTTCCAAGTTCAGGCTTCGAAGTGGCATTGACACTTGTTACTTTCCAAAGTATAAGTATTGTTTCATCTACCGATCCCAATTCTCATGCTTTGCCTTGTATTTTTTATTTTTGTGTCAAAGTCAGGTTTTGGTTCAGAAGCGTTACCTTGCACCATTCAAGGTGTAAGTTCTTTTTTTCTTCCTGATCCCAACTTCCACCTTTTTCCCTTGTGTGTTTTGTTTATGTTGGAGTCAGGCATCAGACCAGAACTGGAACCAAGAACTTTTCAAAGTTATTGTTCCTATTTCCATCCTGATCCTAACTTCCAACTCTCTTTGTGTTTTTTGGGATCAGGCTTCAGACCATGACTTGCACTCAGAAATTTTCAAAGTTTTGGTTTCATCTCTCGACATGATTCCAACCCCCCCTGATTTTTCTTATTTGTTTGTCAGGTTTCAAACTGCCTACTGTCGACTGAACTTTGCACTTTTTGAAAGATTGGTCTCATTCCATGTCCTGATCCTGACCCTCGCTTATCTTCATTCTTGCAACCCCGCATTTATGAAAACTGCCCTGATCTCGAGGCCTAATTGAATTGCATTTAATGTTTAACCATTCACATGCATGAACGAGTTTTTATTCCACCACTCCTTGAATTCTATCCATTCTACCTCGAATAGTTTGACAGAGTGAACAAGAGTAGTGTGGAGCTAGGGTTTGGAGAGGTGCTTCAATTTTTCAGCATTCTATTAGAATTCTTGGTTGTGTTTAGAGGTTGGTGTTTTTCTTGCATTTTCCTTCCTTGTTTTTCATTTTTCTTGTGTTTTCTTTAGGTGTTTTTTTGCTTTCTTTCTTTGCTTGCTCCTAGTTAAATTTCGTTTCATCTTTTTTCCCCGTTCTTGAACCCTTTGGTTCCTATAGCATGCTTTTATTTTTCTTGCATTGTTTGTTTTTATTTCTAGTTGTGGGATTTTTCATCTTGTTGTGCCCTAGTTTTCTAGACTTTTGTTGTACTATCAGGTTGGAAGGTGTTTAAAATGCTAAATTTAAAATTCTGACCATTTCAATAAAAATATTGGTCCCAAGCAATAATCCAATTCTGAAGGTACCGTTTGGAGATATTGTTACATATAATTTTTCCTTTGTTATTGTTACTTTTTGATTCTCAATTCCTACATGTATTTCAGAGTCGAGAATCAAAACTCCACTCAGGGTTTGTCATTTTTCTAAGTCTAGATTGCTTCACATGTCTAATCCTGATTTCTGATGATCCATCGGGATCAGGCATTGGATTAGTACCATGGAATGTTAAAAAGTGTTTAAAAAATTACTATACCAATTCCTGATTTCGATCCTTGCATTACCATCGGGATCGAAAGTCAGGTCGACACCAAACCTTGGATACATCATTAAGTACCGTGACCAAATGAAGTCCTGGTCCCAATTCCTAATATCCTATCGAGATCAGAACTTGGGAAGCTACTTCCACCTATCGTCATTTTGGGCTTGGTTACAAATCGTGACCCTATCTTGACTTCCAATTCAACATCAGGATCGAAACTTACCAAAACTACTTCATAAATCCATTGGTTAAAGTTTTTCTACCTAGCTAAGACCCGATCTCGATTCCCAAACACTACGGGATTGGACCATGGAATTACACTTCTTCATTAACATAGGTATAGGTTCTAAGTCACGACCCGCTATCAACTTTTGACAGAATCTAGTTTTGTGCTTAAAATGGTCAAGTTCTTAGTTTTGTCCCAAACCTAAAACTTGAAGATCCTCAGTTAACTTGTTGGATGGTATTTTGGATTGAATTAATGTTGATATTATATGAATTATTGTGTTAAATTTCTCTTCATATGTCTTTTCTTTAATCTGATAATCAGCAATAGTGTAGGATAATTAATAAATGTCCGGCTTAGAGGAAGAGGTTCCCACTGAAGGAACATCTAAGGTAATGAGGCCAAAGAGGTTAAAACCTGAACAAGTGCCTCTTACAATGAAGTACAAATTCCAAGGGAACCTAGTACCATCTTAGTTTGGGTTTGAGATCATGAACATCACTGATACACTGGTGGGACACATTGATTTAGAGCATTTTCACACATATACCTTTTCATAAGATGTTTCACCAAGGGAAAGGAGGATTGTAGAGTCTGGGCTAGCTCATGTGGCCAGTTTTAATATTTTTTTACAGTGTCTTGAGTTTATTCTAACTACTGGACAAACATACAATCCTATTCAAAGGTAGTGCATTGATGCACAAGGAAATGTAATAATTGATATGACTCCAGCAATGATCAGAAATGTTTTTGATCCTCCCCCTTATCCCAATCTCAATATCATGACTAACAATCAAGCACTTGATATTTGGGCTAAAGATGTAGAAGGGAATAAAAAGCTTATCAACAAATGGTGGCTAAAAATAGAGAAAAATTCATTGAAAAAGTTGTCAACTAGTCCTAAGAGGTCAGATTTTTCTGAAGATATAGGAGACTTGATTACATTGCTAGCTAGGGTATTTGGAAAACGCAATTCCTATTTTTGTGAGCATTGGATGTTCCCATTCATCCAACTGATTTTGGAAGGGAAGCATTTTCTAGATTGGGGATAGATAATTTCTGATAATAAACATAACCAATTGCTCAAAGTAGTAGAAACCAAGAAATTTTATGTCTTCATATGTCATATATTGTGTTGCAAGGATGGGATAGTTTCCTGGGATGAACACTAAACAATCAATGGATGATGGCCCAGATCAAAAGAAGGTCTAGGAATTTTATGACCATTTGGAGCTTAAGGAGGCAGAAAAACATTTTAAAAGAGTCAATGATGCATTTCTCTATGTTGTTATCAATCAGCTCACATATGACATTAGTTTTAGGTTGTCAGGAGAGGCTAAGGAATTCATTCAAGAATGGGGATATTGGTTTATTCAATACCCCAAGTCCACTTATTTCAGATTTTTTGGGTATGATGGTCATCCTTTTAAACTTCCAAGGTGTTGTGGTGATAGATAGGTATTAATGGAGTTTGCTCGACAAGCTGTCAAGGTAAATGCTAATTTTTTTGTACAACATAACATTATTTGTCAATCTTTCCCAATGAAACTAGGATTTTATTCTTGTTCCTCTTCAATAATGGCTAAGACAACAACTAAAGAATTTCAGTCTATGAATTTCCAACAACATACTTACAAGAAATTCTTTGATCCAAGAAGGAAAATGTATGGGTTGTATGCTTCTTAGTTTCTCCATCATCAACCACTTCTCGAGGACTTTTTCGACAATCTTCAAGATTAGTTTGAAGTGAGAAAAAGGGGGTATGAAAGATTAACAATCCCCTAGATGAGAGATTTTGAGGTTAAAAAAAATATTTTAGAAGCCACTACTGATGATGGGATCAACCTTGATCTCAAATATGAAATGGATAAAGTAGCCACTAAAGATTTGGAACCCATCAATTGGGAAGAAAAAGGGGAAACTAGGATCTATAAAATATCATGGGGAGTGGTGAATAGAAGTTTGAAATGGATTGAGCTTCAACTAAAATAGCTAATGGTTAAGGATTCCAAGAAAAGAGGTTCTAGCAGTGAACTTTCTTCCTCCATAGAAACAAAACAATATAAAAGATCGAAAAAGGGTGTTGCAATAGTGGAGACAACCACAAAAGAGCCTCCCTCAATAGAAGAAGTTTCATTGCAGAAAATTGATGATGCTTTGGAAAAGGCATAAGTTACTTTTGAGGAAATTGTTGCTAGGGTTACTTCAGGCTTGGGTGCCACACCCTTAGCTATTGTGCATCTTGGAGAAGAATTTTTTGAACAAGCATAAACTACTATCCCTCCACAAACCAAGGATGGTATTCCTACCGTGCCATCAACATTAGGAACAAAAACAACTATTGAAGAGGGGAGCCCCCCTGTGATTGATGTAATAGAATCACTTGTCTCCTCAAAATCTAAAAGAACTCCATCTCAGGAGGGAGAGAGACTAGAATGGGAAAAATACCTGAAGAAGGTTGAAGAGCCTAGAGAGGAAGAAACTAGATTTGAACATGGGACCTTATACACTGACGAATTGGGATTGAATGAAGTTTTGACTGAAAAAGAGCAAGAGGAAATAGTGAAAAGTTCCCAAAGGTTAGTTGTTGAACAATTAGCTCAGGAAGAAGAAGAGTAGAGAAAGAAACTTGAAGAGTTGGCCCAAGAAAAAGGAAGCTAATGAGGTACAAAGGAAAGGAGATGAAGAGGCTCTTGAACATGAATTGGAATAAAAAAGGAAGGATGAACAAGACAAGGCATCAGAAGAAGAACTTCATGCTAAAGAGTTGGAATAGAAAAGGTTGAAATATGAAGAGGAGTCTACAAGGAAGGAAGAAGAAATGAATAAGATATAATAAATTAGAGCCCAAAATGAGAAGATAGAGCAAGAAAGGTTGCAAAAGGAACAAGAATAGCAACAAAAGGAATCTTCTCATTAGACCATTGAGGTAATCTCTTCCACACCTCTATCCTCAACACCTCCTAGTGTTCAACAAGTCACTACTCAATAGGATACTCCCACTTGGCTCAAGCTAAATTTAGAAAAAAGGAAACAAGTGCAAGCTCAGCTAGTGACGTAGGATGAGATGGTAACATAGATTGACAAAGTGAAATCAAGAAAGAAGCCTCGTGTCATGCATTCCAAAAAGTTAAATGAAGAGGGAGATTTGATAGAAAAAATTGCTACTCCTATTTCTGATAAGGATAATAGAGAATTGTAGGTTGAGGATTATCAGATAAGCATTGTTAATTTGGGAAAACATACAAGGAATCAACAAATAAACCTGATTGACATTGTTTCCACCACCACCAAGTCAAGGTTAATCAAAGATAAGAAAACTAAAGATGAGATTAAGCCATAAGTAGGAAAGATGAAGATTTTTCTAAAGGAGTTAATTTCATCCACTCCTGAGTAGCCTATACCATCAGAGATCCTTATTTTTATGAGTCATGAAGAGGTGGATGGTTTGAGTGAAATAAAAATGAAGGCCACATGGTTTGATAATTGGTTTAATGTTTTTAGGTTTGATATGGATAAGCATATAGATGAAGGTTTTAGACACTATGTTGTGAGCCTTACCTTGGTTAAAAAGATAGAGGAATCTATAAGGAAATGGTGGGAGGAGGAAGAGAATCTCATGTAGTATTTTGGAAAACTAAAGGTGATTGCTAAAAAGAAATGATGAAGAGTTGGTCCAATCATAGATTTTTGGTGATGAGAGCCCTGAATATGTTTCAAATTCTATTAATATATCTATTTTCAAAACACAAAATATTATTGAACAAAGAATAGCCATGCTCAAGGGCATTCATGAAATATGGGAACATGCAAGTATCTTTGAAGAGATTGTTTTAAAACTCATTGATAAAACTTTACCTCTGGAATAGAGACTTGAATCATTGTGGGAAATGAAAGATTCTTGGGAGGTAAGGCTTGATAAAATAATGAAAGAAGGAGATATTGGTGAGTTAATGCTTATGGATAGACTGATAGACATCATATGTTACATACGGTGGGAAATCATGGGCATTGGTTAGCTAAGGTAAACTATTGTTGCAGTAGAGAAGAAATTTGAAGACTCAAAGTTTAAAGCTAACTGGGTTGATGGACCTGATGATGATACCTTGAAGCTGATCTTCTCCAATTATGATGAGCATCACAGGATTCCTCATGAGGAGGATAAGTAGATCAACCACCTTTTGAGACATCAACATTTCCATGACAATTTTTGAGTAGATGGAAGACTCCAGAATAGTTTTGGTGATTCATTGAAGATAAATCATGGTGATCAACAAAGGAAAGAGATAGAACACTCGGTCAGATTTTGGTTATATGAACACAAGGCGTACCCTTTCAACACCTACATTATAGTAGAAGATAACACTAGGAGTTAACTGGGTGTCCCAATAATTATGGATCTGGGCCCCAAATTGTAGATCTTGATAGGAGGAATTGGTGATAATGTTCTCTATATTTTAGAATTCTCTCCTCTTTGCAAAGGTTGGATAATTGAAGTTAGATTGGCTACCTAAAAATGATATTAGATACAATTTACAAGTTTTTACTGATTTTATGCAAGATACTCAGGCATTTTTATAGCTTTAATGCAATTAGTTTTATTTTCAAAAGTTTGTTAGTTTAACAATGATGTTGATGAACAATGGTTATTTGTATGCCAGTGAGGTTTGTTGTGCATAAATGTTTCTTATTTGATGGAAATAAATAGAAGAATCCAAATCTAAAACCATTTTGTTGCACTATCTATGGATGATATTTTTCTATATTTGTTGATTTGTTAATTTTGGTAATGAGCTTGTGACATTTTGTTATTGAAAAGGTTTAAAATAAAAGTGATGATGAATGGTTGTATGCTCTAAATCTGCATTGTGAATGGATGCGATGGCATGTATTATTTCATGAATTGTGTTGTTACATGGTTTTAGTTAATTAGGAAAACACTCATTATAAGAATTGCATGTCTGAATTAAAAGAAATTTGTGTTCATGTTTTGTTGTCCTAGGCATTGGTCTATCTTTTGATAATTATTTAAACCCCACAAAATGTTAGGTTATTTGGTATTGTCTAGTTTGTATTCATTTACTAGTAGGCCCCTTGAATATTAGGGTTGCATGGACTATTGAAGGATAACAACACAGTTGAGAACCAACTACAAAGACCTTAGAAGATAGGTGGTTTTAGATCATTTATCATTTTTTTTCAAGATAAATAGAGTAGAAATATTTTGTTTTAATTTTGATGTGTTAATTTTGACCATTAATAGTAACCAAGTTGAATTTGAAGAATTGAAACATCCAAACCCTTGTAGGATAGCATGGATTTAGGATAAGCATAATATATTGGTGAATTAATAATGTTTGGTAAAATTTCATATAGGATCATATAGGGATGAAGTATTGTGTGATATTATGCATATGGATGCATGCAATTTATTCTTAGGAAGACCATAGAAATATGATAAGAAATAAATTCATGATGGAGGAAGGAAAACCTATACTCTGACTTCAAATGGAAAGAGAATCAAGTTGATACCTTTGGAGGAAGATGATAAAAGTGAAGTTTGTAGCACTATCAAACTATGTTTTGTAGGTGGTAGAAATTTTTTGGATGGATTGAGGCATGAAAATATGTGTTTTGCACTGATTTCAAAGAAGGGTGGTGATTCAAAGGTAGAGAGCCCTACTGTAAAGAATGGAGAAGTAGCAGAGTTGACAGATTATGGAGATATAATATCAGAGAATGTACCAAATGGTCTACCACCACTCCAAAGAATTAATCATCATATAGATCTAATACCAAGAGCAAGTTTTCCAAACAAGGCAGCACACATAGTGACACCAACAAATAATGTAGAATTGAACCAACAAATACAAGATTTGTTGAAGAAAGGATTGATAAGAGAAAGATTAATCCATGTGCAGTACTTACTGTACTTGCATTGAAGAAGGATGGAGAGTGGAGAATGTGTATAGAATCCAGATCAATCAATAGGATCACAGTCAAGTATATATTTCCATTGCCAATAATGGATGGCATTATGTAATATTTGAGTCGAGCAAAGTATTTCACAAAGATTGACCTAAAGAGTGGATACCATCATATCAAAATCAAAGAAGGAGAAGAATGGAAGACTGCATTTAAGACAAATGAAGGATTGTACGATTGGTTAGTGATGCATTTTGGATTGAACAATGCACCTAAAAATTTCATGAGATTGATGAATGAGGTACTAAATAAATTCTTGTGTAAGTTTGTCATTGTTTACTTGGATGATATTATTTTTTTTTAGTAAGACTAGAGAAGAACACTTGTGGCACATCCAACCTATATTGTAGAGGGTGAGAAAAGATAAGTTGTTGATTAATGTCAAGAAGTGTAGCTTTATGAATACATAGTTGGTATAATTTGGTTTTGTTATTTCTATTGAAGGATTGAAGATGGATCTTGAGAAGGTTAGAACAATAGTTGATTGACCTACACTGGTAAACATTTGAGAGGTAAGATCATTTCATGGATTGGCTAGTTTCTATAGGAAGTTTATTAGAAGCTCTAGTAAAATATGTACACCTATGACTGAAACAATGAGAGGAGATAAGGAATTTAAGTGGACATTCAAAGCACAAAGGATTTTTGAATTATTGAAGCAAAAGGTGACAGAGTAACCAGTGTTAGCAATACCTAATTTTGACAAAGTATTTCAAGTTGATTGTGATGCAAATAGAAATACAATAGGATCAATGTTGAGTCAAGAAGGAAGACCTATAGCTTATTTTAGTGAAAATTTGAATGATGCCAGAATAAGATATTTAGTTTATGATCAGGAGTTCTATGCCATAATTCAAGCTTTGAAGAAAAAATGACATTATTTGTTTCCTAAGGATTTTTTGTTGTACACTGATCATCAAGCTTTGCAGTATTTGAACAGTCAATGGAAGTTGAATCAAAGACATATGAGATGGGTTGAGTTCTTGTAAATTTATACATTTGTATTGAAGAATAGGAGGGGCATGTTAAACAAAGTTGTAAATGTATTAAGCAGGAGAAGGAATTTTTTGATAGAGATGAGGATACAAGTATTGGGTTTTGAAGAACTGAACCACATGTATACGGATGATCTTGATTTTTCTAAAGCTTGGAGAGCATATAAGGAACTGATAGTGATAGACCATAGCCAATGGTTGGACTATTTCATTAAGGAAGATATGTTGTTCAAAGGAAACTAGTTGTGTATTCCAAAGAGCTTGATAAGGGAGAATCTAATTAAGGAGAAGCATAGTGGAGGATTAGTAGGAAATTTTGGAGTGGATAAGACAATAGCTTTGGTGAGTGAACATTATTTTTGGCCACATATATATAATTATGTCAGGAAGTATGTACAAAATTGTAGGAATAATCAAGTAGCAAAAGGGAGTGGTCAAAATAATGGATTGTACAAACCTTTGGCAATACCATAGAGACCTTGGGAAGATATAAGCATGGATTTCACATTGGGATTTCCAAGAACACATAAAGGATATGATTCTATAATGGTATTTGTAGATAGATTTCTTAAAATGATGCATTTCATTCCTTACAAGAAGACTAATGATGTTGTGCATGTTGCTGACTTATTTTTTAAGGAGATTGTGGGATTGCATGGATTAACTAAGAGTATAGTTTTAGATAGAGACACTAAGTTCATTAGGTAATTTTGGAGAATATTTTGGAAGAAGATGAAGATAGATCTAAAATTCAATTCAAAATATCACCCATAGATAGATGGACAAACAAAATTGGTAAATAGAATTTTTGGTAACTTGTTGAGATGTTTGGTTGAAGGTAAAGTAGGAAATTGGGAGATGGTTCTACCACAAGAATAATTTTCATACAATAATTCAGTAAACTAGAGTATAGGGAAGAAACCATTTGAGATTGTGATAGGAGTACACCCTAGAAGGGTTTATAGAGATAAGAGATATTAGTATGGAAAATAAGCAGAGTGCAGTGGTAGAAGAATTTGTAGAGCACATGGAAACATTGCATAATCAAGTCTAGAAGCATTTGGAGGACATGGATAGTAAGTATAATGAAAAGGTAGATGAGCTCAGGAGACATAAGGAATTTGTTGTTGGAGATGAAGTGATGGTATATCTAAAGAAGGAAATATTGCCAGTGGGAGCATAAAGTAAGTTGAATATGAGGAAGTTTGGACCATGTAAGATTCTTAAGAAGTTTGATGTGGAAAAATGCATATGAAGTGGAGTTATCAGAGGCCTTGGGTATATCACCTATTTTCAATGTTGCAAAAATATATGAGTATCATGAAGGGTAGTCAAGAAATAGTAGCAATGAAGTAGATTTGAAAGAGCAGTTACCACATCAACCATCAAAGGAGATTGAGAAAATCTTGGAAAGGTAGACTAGTGAAATGGAAAGGTAGACTAGTGGAGGATTCATCATGGATTTATCAGGTTAAGGTAGACCACTTTGGTTTCCCTCTAGCCCATAGAAAGTGAGGGACTCACTTTTCTTCAAACCTCGGGTGTCTAATGCAAGAGCATTGTTGGTTGTAAAGTAATCCTATATCAACAAAAAAAAATTCTTTTCTTGCATTTTAATCTATAGTAATTTCAACATTTCATTTTGCATTTTTCCACATTATCATTTCTCAACTCATGAAGTAGGATATAGTATCTACATGAGGTCATCTACATCATATCCAAATTTATGATCATTTACATTTGTTTTCAAAAAGTTATCACTCTCATAATTTCACTATAATTCACTATCAAAGCATTTGGGGCTGACTTGGTCCAGATTTCATAGTGCAGACCTATTCTAGAGTGTTTGGAGCTTAAAGGAACATCATACAATAATTTTGGTCCAAGTGGATCTTTATTGGATATTAAAAATTCATTTCATTTCATGAAGGATTGTCTTTCATATTTTAAGACTGACCTACATGCTTGATAATTCATCGGGTTTTGTAAACCTTTGAAGCTAACACAAACCTTTTTTGGAGCTAGAGAATCATATTTAAGATCATTGTAATGATTTAAATCATTCATCAATAGTATTATTTAGTAGTTCAATATATACTTCACAAGTTACTAGGATTGGTTATTTGAATAAGGCCTTTAGCTAGTTGTAATGTTAAATTCCCTTGCGGTTGGCCTATGAGCCCTAGTTATTCACCCATGAGGAATATATTGCATGTTATATTTCCAATTCAATAAAGATTCATATTTTTAGAATAATTTCTTTTTTTATTTATACTATGTTGACTCTAAGCTACATGTTTTGGACTATTCTTTTTGAACCCTCCATCTATGACTACACCAACAACTATCATGCCAAAGATTTTATCCTTCTTAATCACAACTCATTTTTTAAAAATTGGAACTCAAGAAAGATATATATCTAGGGGAAACATACTAAGCACATTCAATGACATCATTTTTAAGATGTCATCTTGTATGCACCACACATAGGATGAGGAAGTGGTAGGTGCAAACTAGTCTAATAACAACCATTTCTATAACTTCTAACCTTCAATGCATCTAATTAATCTAAAAGAAAGGACCTCAAGGAGAGGATGCACATCCATGAATAATTTTATATATTCTTAACTAGATATTTATCATTAAAACTAAAGGTAACAAGTGAATTGATAACAATATATGTTCAAATCATTCTAATCAAACAACTAAGGACTAAATACAATTAATCAATATTCTAGAATTATATTAAAACAATCAAAGTCCTATTCACACTATTTATTTAAGTTTATTTAGCATACATATAAGACACTTTTCAATTTATGTCTCAAGTCATAATATTAAGACACATTTCATAATCTAATTTAATCTTATGTCTCACCTTGGTTTGTATAACCAAGGGGTACCATTTGTATTTTCAATTTGTCATCATTATATATCTAAATCCATTGATAAAATATCATTATTATCTCATATATTTATCTTTTTGTTCTTTTTTTTTTTAAATCTCCTAGATGTTTGCTAGCTACATATTAAGCCAAATATTGCATGCTATAGAACATTATGTATAAAAAAATACAAATAAATTTGATGTTGTGGGTTGGAAAAGTGACCTACACATCAATAAACATCAAGATTAATAAGAGTTTTTAAGGGGTCTTCCATAATTATTCTCAAGTTTGGGTGATCAACCTCTTACATATAAATTGGAGGTATGTTTAATAGGTTTAAATTAGGAGGTGATTTCATTTTCCATTTCTTTTTTAAATTCTATTCTACATATTTATGGTACACACCAATCAACCATGATGTATCAACAATTTGATAGGCTAGATTATAGGAGCTTAAGATTACATTAGATTATGAAATGTGTCTTAATATTATGACTTGATACATAAATTTAAAAGTATCTTATATGTACCCTAAATAAACTTAGATAACTAGTGTGAATAGGACAGAGGTTGTTTCAATATAATTTTGCAATATTGATTAATTTTATTTAGTCCTTAGTTGCTCGATTAGAATGAGTTGAACATGTATTTTTGTCAATCTCCTTGTTATCTTTAGTTTTAGTGATAAATCTCTAGTTAATAATATGGAACTTATTCATGGATGTGCATACTCTCCTTGAGGTACTTTATTTTAGATTAATTAGATGCCTTCAAGGTTAGAAGTTATAGAAAGGGATGTTATTAGACTAGATTGTACCTACCACTTCCTCATCCTACATTTGGTACATACAAGATGAAATTGTTAACTTGATTTCATTGAATGCGCTTAGTATATTTTCCCTAGTTATATATCTTGCTTGAGTTCCAATTTAAAAAAATGGTTTTGGTTTGTGATTAATAAGGAGAAAATTTTGGGCATTTGTAAACTATGTAAATGATAAATATGGACGTTTGTAATTGTACATAATTTTATTTATTTATAAAAAATATTCTAGTTATATGCATATCTCTATACTTTTACTATTTTCACAATGTTTAAGATAGTAATAAATGTTATTTTTTAGATATTGTAAATATTATTTAGTAATATATCTCATTAATGAGGTATGCTTCTAAAGTTTAAAATGAATAAGTTGTAATGGCCCAGCTAGAGGCAATATAGAAAAGTTCAACTCCATGTTATCTCATGGATGAATTTGAATGTCAAAGACAAAAGAGGTTTGATCTCATTTTTTGTTAAAATGTTATTTGAGATGTTAATATAATATTTTAGCAATAATATGAAATTGATTGAGATTGAGGGAAATTAACTTATAATTATTGGGAGCATGAAGATGAGGTCAATTATCCATCAGTTTTTAAAAATATCTTAATAAAAATACAAAAAAAAGGGATTAAACTTACTTCTCTACCCTAACTCTATATTTATTGTTATTGTAGAACCAATTCTACACCCAAAAAAAATCAATATTAAAAATTTCAATGGGCATGCCATTAAATAGTGCTACAATGATCTCACTCATCTCAAAACTCACCACCACTATTATATATGTAAACATGTAAAAAATGACCTAACACATATCACATATCATAAACTGCATTTTTCCATTATCAACATCATTTAACATCATTTGCATCATTAACCCTATTTCCCTCTATTAATTAAATAATCTAAAATTATTTAATTAATTCACCATGTCATCATCTAACTTAACCTTATTCTTCCTGATTAATTAAATAAACATAAGTTATTTAATTAAGTCACTAATACTAGTTATTTGTCTAAATTAATTAAATAGTTATCTTTAATTATTTAATAAAGCCACTTTCCCTTCTCTAAATTCGAATAATTAAATCAATTATTCAAAATCACTCAACATGGTCAACAAATAAATATATCTTTATTTGTCAAAATTCAAATGCAACTAGCACATTCCTCTCAAACTTTAATTAACTATTAAAATTAATTAATAAATCCTCACATATGTTGATTGAATAAATCATGACCATTGATTTTTCAATCTATTTCCCATTTCCACTAATTATGCTAATCCCACTAAACAATCAACCTAAATTCTTCAATCCCACTAAACACTCAACCTGATTTCTTCAATCCCATGAATCATTCCAATATAATCCCACCGATTATCTAATTGAAATTCTTAATTGGATCAATCAAAGGGGTTAATTGATCAATCTATTTCCTCTCAACGGTACTTAATTGTTGATCACGATATTTCATTGTTGAATCTCAATCATTCATCTAAAACCTGAAAAATCTATTATAAAAACCTTCTTCCTTCTAAAAAATGATCAAAGAATCTAGAGAATTTTTGTGAAGAGGTCATGCTAAATTGAGTATTGAAGCATATTCAGTACATACTTTCATCTTTTATCACCATTAATATACCTTTTGAATATTTTTCACAACAATGGAGGCTTCATGTTGATCCAAGAAATATGACATTGATACAAATATACTTTTTGACATGGGATGGTAACATTGTAATTCATGAATTCCATATATGCTCTCTTTCATGATAGCATTGCTTGTTAAAATCATTGTTTTAAAATTTCATTTCATGAGTAGGTTGGGATTTACCTTTGTTTTGATCTCATTCATTTGATTTTGTTTCTATTTCCTTATGCTTACTTTTCCCTTTACAATAATTGGCATGCTTGGCGGGACCTAGGTCCTTAACTTTAATGTTTTTGTTGAGTTTGGTTAGAAATTGCAGGTTTTCAGTCACAGATGCCCTTCTCAAAGATCACTTTTGCTAGCTCAAACATTTTTTCCTTAAATTATGAACGTGTCTATTGCTTCTATTTTTTCTCTATCAACCCAAATTTGGAATTTGAACTAACATTTATAGAGACACTTTCGCACTAAACAAAGATGATTTTGTCCTAAAAAACCACTACTATCATATGGAAAAGCCACTATCACACTAAAAAAAGGATTGCTATTGTAGGTAATATGTCCACTATTGACTTTTTTTTTTTAGTTTGTCAATTTTACAAACTTTCTTGAATTCTTAGATTATCTTTCACTAACCACTGATTATTTGTTGTGCTTGTGATTTTTTCTAACATTGTTTGTGCAACCTTTGTTGGGTTATGGCATGTTTTCATGTGACTAACTAATTGTTTACTTGTAGAGTTGATGAACAGTCTAAGTCCTTTTAATTTTCAAAGAATTTTTAGTTAAAACATTTACATTTGGTGCTCATAAAAAGAACTCACTTTCTTTTGGTGCATTTAAAATTGATTTCACATTTCATTTTGGTGTACCAAAAAAGAACCTACAAATCCACACTTCATTTTGGTACAATAAAAATGAACAAGGCAACTTGAAACATTTACTTTGGTGCTTTTAAAATGAACTCATTTTATATTGGTGCAATAAAAATGAACAACTCATCTTTTCTGATTGCAATAAATTTTTTTACGAAATTTCTTGCTTGAAGTCTCAAATATTTGAATTTGGTGCATTTAAAAAATGAATTGTTATCTTTACATGCTACATTTTTGGGCTTAAAATCAAATTGTTATAAACTATTCACCATGTTCACTGTGTTTGGAAAACCAAGTGTGTATTCTCTCCCCCTGTATCTTTGGACAATCCTGGGTGACAAGAAACACCTTGGGTTTCACATTCCTTTTTGCATCATTACCTTTAGATTGGGCCTTCCTAGGAGATACATCCCAAAAGGAGAACTTGAAGGCAACCCAAAGAGAAGTTTCCCTCGAGATGCTATATAAATAATTTAGGTGAAATCCAAGATTTAACTGGAATTAGCCTTTTCTAAATAGTTCCATTCTGAACGGGGAGGTACCCTTGTGTATAAGTTCCCCTAGTAGGGTTGGTTAAGGCCTTAGGTGGATTGTTGCACACTAACAATGTGTCAGTCCCTTAAGAAATGACTAAATACCTTAGAGTAGAAAGGAACCTTATTTATTGAGATATTATACTTGGTGACACATTTTTGTGCAAGGGATGCACACCATAACTTGAAGATAATTTACTCACAATATGAATTCCCTTGAGTTGAAATAGAAATCTATGACTTAGCCTAAGTTACTTGTAGCTTTCTAGAGAAAGGGTGATTTGGGTTATCCTTCCATTCTAGGAGGATCCTATTTGTCCACTCTCAAAAGACTTAATTGTCGACATCCCTTTGGATTTCCCTACCCTTGAGTTGAAGGAGCTTTCAAGTTGTCAACTTAAAAGTATTGTCATTGGCCAATTTGACCTTAGGGATAAAATTGCCTAAAATGTTTTTGATGTAGTTACCAGTTTAAACTTAGGCTAATTTTGGCCTCTTATCATTGAAACATACAGATGGTTTATACACTTTTTTTACGTGCTTTATCACTTTCCATATCTAGAACACAATTTTAAAATCAACTGATCAAACAAGTGTCTCAAAACTTGCTTACTTATCCAAAAAAGTTCCATCACGAAATTGGAAACAAGTGAAAAAAAGTTGCTATTGATAAAAAATTTTGCTACTATCTCAAATATTACTACAGTCAACCCAAAATTTTCTCAATTTTTATCACATCAACAAGTTTTGTTGTCTCTAGTTTATGATAGTCACTGTCAAAAGAGTTTCTTTTGAGAAAATTGGTCGTAGTTTCCTTGAAAAAAGAGCTATTATCTGTTGGATGTTGTGGTTGTGTTGCTGATATGTGGTTGTCATTGATGTCAACACTATTGGCCTTGAATTCATTAGAAGCTATATATGTCACGGATATTGAGAAAATTGTAATGAAATAAGTTGCAAGTTCTTAGTAGTGAAGTGAAGTTCAGTCTGTTGGCGAGCTCAGTACGTTGATGATCATAGGTTGTGTATTAAAGGAATTTTTTTTAGTATATCTAGTTTATCCACGTTAAGTTTTAGAGATCCACATGAAGATTTGATCAAGTTATGAGCAGTTGTATTCTGATAGTCATTATGTTGCTTCAGTTGGTGTTTCTGAATGAAAATGGTGTGATTCTAGTAAGTTCAGTTGTTTTGGATGCTTCTCTAGTGATTCATGATGTTTGTGGATGTTTCTAGATCATTCTCTATATGTTTTGCACGCCCGCATTGATCGTGGTGCTCGTGATTGGATATTTTCTCTTGCGTGTTCATGTTTTTCATGTTCTTGGCCGACAGGGTGTTGTAGCGTGTTGTGGATCTTCAAGGAATAATTGTTTGAAGTTTTTTCATGTTTGAGTATTTATTTTTGGTCTTCACTATGTTGTGGCCGACCTTGGTCAATTCGCATTGAAATTTATCTGTTGTTTTGGGCCGACAGTTTGCATATGTTTTATTATTTTATTGAGGCCAACATGTAGCAATGTAATCTCTTGTTGTGGATATATATGAGCTATTTTTTATTCCATTTGAAGGAATGAGTATGCGAAGTGTGTGAGTACTATGTGCGAATAATTTCCTAATCATTTGAAGGAAAAAGCAGAGTGTTTATTCCATTTGAAGGAATGAGTATGCGAAGTGTGTGAGTACTATGTGCGAATAATGTCCTAATCATTTAAAGGAAAAAGTAGAGTGTGAATAAGTGTTCATGTGCTTAATGGGAATTGTAATCAGGCATTAGTAGATGCTATTTTCTTAGTTCAAAATTCTATGGATGTAATCCAAATTTTTTTGTAAGACAATGAGTTTTACTTTCTATAATTGTGCAGTGAGCTCTAGGAAGTGTTCTTGAATGCAAGTGCATTCCCCATTTCACATTTATTTATACTTTTAACAGGGTATAATCTTGTGGACTAACCCCCACCGTGGTTTTTCCCCTAACAAGGTTTCCATGTAGAAAAATATTGGTGTTGTGTGTGTTTCTGATGTGGTGTTGATTTATGCTTTCATGGTTATTGATCAGATCTAAGAATAAAGTTTATAATATTAACAAGTTTTGAATTTCTGTGACAACCGATTCACCCCCCCTCTCAATTGTCTGCCCATGTGTTGCCAGCAATTGGTATCAAAGTAGGTTCCTTGGAAGAATTTTAATAGATTGAGGTGGTCTGGGATGGCGACATACAAGAAGGATAGTCTGAGATTTGATGGAACAAATTATTCTCTATGGAAGGCTCAAATGGAGTGTCATCTGAGATGCATTGGTGAACCTTAGTGGAAAATTACAAAGAATAGGTATATCATTCCACATAATGGTCCTTCTATTGCAGATGAGATTAAAGAATTTGAGACAATATTAGGGCTAAGGAAGCATTGTTGAGTGCTTTGACTGATTCTGAGATGACAAATGTTATGGATCTGATGACTACTTATGAGATCTAGAAAAATTTGGAAACTTTGTATGAAGGTGATGCTAATGTGAAGATTTCTAAGTTACAAAGGGAAGTATGAAATGTTGAGAATGGGTGATGATGAGAACATTACTTCTTTCATGTAAAGAGTGAATGAACTTGTGTGTGGTATCAGATGTGTTGGTGGACAATTGGAAGAATCATAGATTGTTGGTAAAGTGATTAGATCCTTTCTTGCTGCATACAAAGTCAAAGCTACTGCTATTGAGGAGCTCTAGACTATAACAAATGTAACTAGAGATATGTTGATTGGTAAGCTTACTGCTTTTGAGTTAAGTGAATTTGGTGATGCTCTTCCTAAGATAGAATCTCGATTGAAAGATACTACTTCTAGAAGAGATAAACAAAGATATGATCTGGGAGAAAGTTCTTCTAGAAATGTATTCAAGTATGAGGAGGAAATGAGAGACATTGAAGAAGAGGAGAGAAAACTAGAGGAGATTGAAGCACTTATTGTCAAAAGGAAAGCCAGAGGAGAAGGTAAGTATAAAGTAAAATTGTTGATTAAATGTTTTTCTTGCAATAAGATAGGTCATTTTGCATCAAGGTGTCCAAAAAGAGTTCCTAAGCTAAAACCTAATAAACCTAGATTCCAAAGAAAGTGTTATTATGCTACTGATGAAGGTGTGATAGATGATGAATTTGATAAAGGGAATGCAAGTGAAGATGAATGGGTATTTATTGCTATCAAGGAAAATGATCTTGTACCTACTGAATCTATTAGTTACTCAAATGTGGAGAAAGCTCTAGCAGCAAAAGTTGAAGGAAAAGATGAATGGGTGATTGACAATGGATGCTCTCATCACATGACATGTGATAAAAGTAAATTTGTGAGCCTGGAAAAGTATGATGGCGGTGTTGTAAGATTTGGTGATGACAAAGATGGTGTAATCCATGGTAGAGGATGTATTTCTCTTGATGGTAAGAATAATACTAATGATGTTCTTTATGTGGAAGGTTTGAAGCATAACCTCTGAAGTGTTGGATAGATGGTTGACAAGGGATACAATCTTCAATTCAAGGATGGAAAGTGTAGAATATTGGGAAGTTCTAGAAATGTGATTTCTTCAGGTACAAAAACAAAAAAGTAACATCTTTCACCTGAATGCTACTGGTAAAAGTTGTTTGATTGCTCAAGTTGATGAAAGTTGGTTGTGGCATAAGAGAATGTGTCATGTAAAATTTGACAATATTATCAAGATAAGTTCTACTCAGGCAGTGAGAGATCTTCCTAAGTTGGTAAAGCCTACTAATAATATATGCAAGGAATGTTAGTTAGGGAAGAAAACTCGAATTTCATTTATGAGCAAACAACATTTTTCAAATGAAGTGTTGGAGCTTGTTCATACTAATTTTTGTGGTTCTTCTAGAATCATAAGTTTACAAGGAGACAGGTGCTTCATGTTACTTATTGATGATTACTCTAGATTGATGTGGGTTACTTTCTTAAGGGAAAAATTTGAAGCTCTAGAGAAGTTAAAGATTTTTAAGGCTATGGTTGAGACAAAGATAGGTCTAAAGATTAAATGTTTGAGATCAAATAGAGGTGGTGAATTCACTTTCCATGAGTTTAATTCTTTCTGTGAAGTGCATGGGATAAAGAGACAATTATCTGCCCCGCGAACCCCTTAGCAAAATGGAGTTGTGGAAAGGAAGGACATGAAAATTCAAGATGCTGCTAGGACTATGATGTTGGAAGGAAATGTTCCTCATATCTATTGGAGAGAAGCTATGAGTACTACTATTTACATTCTCAACTGGGTAGAAGTCAAAGGTGATACTGGTAAGACCCCTTTTGAACTATGGTTTGGTCACAAGTCTACTATTAGATATTTCAAAATATTTTTGAGTAAATGTTATATCAGAAGAGATTAAGTTATAAGAAAGTTTGATGCTAGAAGTGATGAGGGAATCTTTCTTGGTTATTCTACTAAGAGTAAGTCCTACCAGTGCTACAACCAGAGATTTAGGAAAGTAGTTGAAAGTGAAAATTTCAAGGTTGATGAAGACATAGCTAGACCATCTGGAACCTGTGGATATGATTTAGATGATCAAAATAATAGTTCAGTCATAGGAAAGAAAGTTCAAACTCAAAATCAAGTTCAGATCATTCTAGTGAATCAAGAAAATCAAGAGGAAGGAACTAGTGAAAGTGCAGAAGAGAGATCACAAGAGCTAGAAGTTCAAGGACATCCTAAGACTCCAAGGTATGTAAGAATAAATCATTCAAAAGATCATATTATAGGTGATAAGAACAAAGGTGTTTAGCCTAGGAGAAAAATTGTAGAATATTGTTTTATTTCAAAGACCGAGCCTAATAGTGTCAATGAAGCATGCAAAGATGAACATTGGGTGGAAGCAATGAAAGAACTACAAGAAATTGAGAAGAATAATACATGGATTCTTGTTCCTAAACCTAAGGACAAATATGTAATTGGAACTAAATGGTTCTTTAGAAACAAGCTGAATGAGCAAGGTGAAGTTATTAGAAACAAAGCAAGAATGGTGTGTAAAGCATATTCTTAGATGGAAGGAATTGAATTTGAAGAAAAAATTTCCCCTATTGCTAGGATTGAAGCTGTGAGACTATTTCTTGCTTATGCTTCTTACAAAAACTACAAGGTTTATCAGATGGATGTCAAATCAACATTCCTAAATGGAAAATTGGAAGAAGAAGTGTATGTTGAGAAACCTAATGGATTTCAATTGACTGATCAGGGAGATATGGTTTGCCGATTGAAGAAAGCATTGTATGGACTTAAGAAATCCCCAAGAGCATGGTATGCTAGATTGGACAAGTATTTGTTGAATCTTGTATTCAATAAAGGTATTGTCGATAGTAATCTATATTTCAAGATTGATCATGATAAATATTTGATTGTTGAAGTCTTTGTTGATGATATATTTTTTGGAGGAGATGATAGTTTGTGCATGAAGTTTGTTGATGAGATGTAGAATGAGTTTGAGATGTCTATGATTGGTGAGATGAAATTATTTTTGGGATTTCTAATTACTCAGTTAGATAAAGGGATCTTCATATCTCATTCCAAGTATGTGGAAGAATTTCTAAAGAAGTTTGGTATGGAAGATTCAAAGCTAGTTGGTACACCTATATGGTGACCAGATGCAAGTTGACACAAGATGATGATTCTCTGAAAGAAAATAGAACTAGATACAAATCGATGATTGGTGGATTGCTTTATTTGACTCAAACTAGACCAGATATCATGAATGTTGTATGCATTGTTGTAAGATTTCAAGCTGATCCTAAGGAATCTCATGAAACTATTGTGAAGAGGATTTTCAAATACTTGAAGGGGATAGTTGATTTTAGGTTGTGGTATCCTAAAGATGATGATCTTACCTTGAGTGCTTTTACTGATGCTGATTGGGTAGGTGATGTGAATGATAGAAAGAGTACTAGTGGTGGTGCATTTTTCTTGGGTAGGAAGTTGATTTCATGGTTAAGAAAGAAGTAGAATGCCATTTCTTTATCTACTATAGAGGCATAATACATTGTTGTTGTTAATAATTGTAGTCAAGTATTATGGATGAAGAAGATTTTGAAAGATATCATAGTTGTGTATGATGAACCTATTGTTATATTCTATGATAATTCAAGTGCAATTAACATTTCTAAGAATCTGGTGTTGCATTCAAAGACCAAGCATATATCTATCAAGTTTCACTTTTTGAGAGAGAAGGTGAGTGAAAAGGAAGTCAGATTGGAGTATGTTCCTTCTAAGGAACATATTGTAGATATCTTTACCAAGCCTTTTCCTAAGCATAATTTTTAGTATCTCAGAGGGAAGCTAGGGATGATTACCCATCCTAATTAGAACTAAGATGCATTGAATTACATCAATCCATGCATTTCATAGTCATATCTTGATTCAGATTGATGTTGTGGTGGCTGCTACTTAGGGGGAGTAGTAAGATGTTTAGATATGTGGTTCAGAGCTTGTGTGGAGAAATGAGATCTTTATCATTGATTTAAAAGGGGGAGAAGAGTCATGTGAAAAAATGTGAATTATCTGTGGAGAAGAATCATGTGGGGAGAAGAGTTGTGTGAAAGATTTGAGGAGAAAAGAGTCAGAACCTAAGGGTGATAAAGTGCTAAAGATAGTTGCATTGATGGTGTTTTTCACATCATGTGTTGCCATCAATGCCAAAGGGGGAGATTGTTGGATGTTGTGGTTGTGTTGCTGATATGTGGTTGTCATTGATGTCAACACTATTGGCCTTGAAGTCATTAGAAGTTATATATGTCAAGGATATTGAGAAAATTGTAATGAAATAAGTTGCAAGTTGTCAGGTGTGAAGTGAAGTTCAGTCTATAGGAAAGCTCAGTACGTTGATGATCAGAGGTTGTGGATTAAAGGGTTTTTTTTTAGTATATCTAGTTTATCCACGTTAAGTTTCAGAGATCCACGTGAAGATTTGATTGAGTTATGAGCAGTTCTATTCTGACAGTCATTCTATTGCTTCAGTTGGTGTTCCTGAATGAAGATGGTGTGATTATAGTATGTTTAATTGTTCCAGATGCTTCTCTCATGATTCATGATGTTTTTGGATGTTTCTAGACCATGCTTTATATGTGTTGCATGCCCGCATTGGTCATGGTGCTCGCGATTGGAGATTTTATCTTGTGTGTTCATGTTTTTCATGTTCTTGGCTGACAAGGTATTGTAGAGTGTTGTGGATCTTCGAGGAATAATTTTTTGAAGTGTTTTCATGTTTGAGTATTTTATTTTGGGTCTTCACTATGTTGTGGTTGACCTTGGTCGATTCACATTGAAATTTATCTATTGTTTTGGGTCGACAGTTTGCATATGTTGTATTATTTTATTGAGGTCGACATGTAGCGATGTAATCTCTTGTTGTGGATATATATGAGCAATTTTTTATTCCATTTGAAGGCATGAGTATGAAAAGTGTGGGATTCCTATGTACGAATAATTTCCTAATCATTCGAAGGTAGAAGCAGAGTGTGAAGAAGTGTTCATGTGCTTAACCAGAACTATAATCAGGCATTAGTAGATGTTATTTTCTTAGTTCAAAATCTTGTGGATGTAATCTAAATATTTTTGTAAGATAGTGAGTCTTCCTTTCTATAATTGAGTAGTGAGCTCTAGGTAGTGTGCTTGAATACAAGTACATTCCCCATTCAACATTTCTTTATACTTTTAATAGGGTATAATCTTGTGGACTAACCTCCACCGTGGTTTTTCCCCTAATAGGGTTTCCAAGTAAAAAATATTGGTGTTATGTGTCTTTTTGATGTGGTGTTGATTTATGATTTCATGGTTATTGATCAAATCTAAGAATAAAGTTTATAAGATTAATAAGTTTTTAATTTCTATGACAACTGATTCACCACCCCCCTCTCAGTTGTCTACCCTTGTGTTTCCAACATTATCATCCAAAAAATTGTCACTACTATCCTAAATAGAAAATTCTATTTTCATGCATTCTAGTGCATATCAAAATTGGTCTAAAACTGGTTAATCCATCACACTCTAAAACACAAACAACTAGACCTTCAAAAAATCATATTAGCATCTTTTCATATCCATCAACAAATTAAAACATCAACATAGGTTTTAAGACACATATCAAACACAACTTGGATTATCCTCTTGCTATTATTTTTCTAAGGTATTAACATCAACCTTTTCTTGCAACCTCATATCTAGTTCAAGGAGAGAATCCACACATCCTCTAAATATAGAGAAAAATATCCGTCCAAGTCTTGTACACCTTGCATCTTAAGATTAGTGTCATATCAAAACATTCAACAAATCCCTCCTACTCTTATCCTAGGGTCTTGAGAATAAAAAATGTAATCCATATCAAACCATCAAAAAACTTTGATCAAAAGGTTTTCAAACATCATCTTCATATGTTGTTTTAGCAAAAAATATGAAAAATAAAACACCATCCCATTTTCATAAACTAGTTATTACAAAACTTACCAAGGTCTTGAGCTTGTTTATGACTACAACGAGATCTCAACACAAAAGGAAAATCAAATCCAACAAGAGTAGTTCTAGTGCACCAAAGATAGGAACCCCTAATGAGGAATCTTGACCATGGGTTTATGATCCAAATGAACTCTCAACTCTTAAAGGACCACCCACATTTAAAACTCAACAAAATCAACCACCTAGTGAGGATGAAATAATTCTTGGACATCAAGAAAGATTTTATAGACAAAACCAACCTCCTAGTTCTCAAAATTTCATCATAGAAGAATATGATAGTGATGTGGAAATTACCGATGAAAAACTCATAGAGTACTCCCAAGAACCTAAGATTCATAAACTTATGGAAAAAATGCTTGGGAAGAACACAAACTTGTATTTCATTACACTAGCACAAAGTGGTGCCAAACTACACATATACTTTAATGTGGAAATTCTTAAGGAACCTAATCTCATTACATTAGGAAACCAAACAATGATTAGACAAATACCAAAACCAATGGTGGATCCCAAGATACCACCTTTTTCTCAAAAAACAATGATCAATCTAAACCACAACCTATGGATAACCCATTGTATAGGCAACCATCACAAATTGAGAAAGTAGTGGTAGCTCAACAATATCAAGGAAATTCAATTCAAAAAATTCCACCACACAACATTATGCAAAACATTGGAAGCCTTCCAACAAGACCACCACAACATGTAGTGGACCAACAAGGTAACATCCCATTACAAGGACAATACATGCCACAAAAAACATCATATTATGACCCTTAAAATAGCACACAGTACCTGTTAGTGTAATTAATATTTAATTACGCTTGCATAGGTTTACTTAGGTAATTATTTAATTCCTAAGTTATAGGTTTTCATCTTTATCTTATCGAGCTATCTTGTTACTCAAGATAAGATTAGGTTTAGCAATCTTTGCTTTTATAAAGAAAATTATCTATTGTAATTAATGTCTTTTCGAATATATCAAATTGCATGTTTTTATGCAAAGCTTCTACTTTTTCATTTTCCTCTTCTGTGGAAGGTCTATTTTGGTTTGCAATCAGAGCATGGGTTTCTAACATGGTATTAGAGCCTCGATTTGCAGCCCCTTCTCAGCATTTTCAGAGGAATACACTGTAGAGCTCGTTCGAGGTCCCTCAAGGGTTTCAATCCTTGAGTATCTTTATGCAGCGTCTTGGATCAGATCGAGGTTTTCTGTTTTATTCAAAGCGCTAGAAAAAGTCAGAAATGACTTTTATTTCATTTATTTTCATCATCGTTTGCCAGATCTACGAGGGTTTCAAGCTCGGTGATTTATCTAATAGATCTGGAGGTCACCTAATTTTCAGAGCACTTTGGGCCCAAACGGACCTTGCCGTTGGATTCGCAATGCCCAGAAACCCCTATTTCCATATAAAATTTGTCTAGTTTGGGAAAAATCATCTAGAGAGGCAAAAAAAATTTACCCGAGGGTCGTACGACCCCCAGGCACACATTCCGATGCACGTTTTATGAAAAAAATTAAAAAATAATTTAAAAAATATCAAAACATAAAGTTTTTTCTGCGCTACTAGTTATGGACGATGGCGCTGCCCCCACACTACCGAGCGGCCATCGCCACACCACCGGGTGGCCACTGCCACCAGTAACTTCACCTCCTGCTCCGCCAACTCACTCTCAGCCCCCGCGGCTTTCAACGCTGCCATATGGAGATCCGCGGGCCATGCTTCAGCCCTCGTTGGGTTCTTCAGCCCCGGGCCAGGTCCTATTGGCGACTGGGGGCCAAGCCCAATGCCCAGCCGACAATCTCCAGCCCCAGCTCTAATCACATGGGTGACCAGGGGCTCCACCCTAGAAGCCTGCTGCCAACCCTTGGTTCTGCATGTGACCAGGGGCCAATTTTTTTTAGCCCCTGAGGGCTCTACATGGCTGAATTAGACAATTTTTGAGCACTTTCACAGAAACAATCATAACTTTGTCATACGGCGTCGTGTTTTTGCAAACAAGATATCGCCGAAAAGCTGTTTCTAAGCTCTACACAATGGTGTAGGTGTGGTTTTTTGGTTTTTCTTTTTTGATTCCTTTTTCTGCCTCAGAAGTCTGATGTTTCCTTTTTCACTCTGAGAGACGTATCTTGTGACTCGCTTATCCGATTTTTCGTGATTTTTGCAGCATCGGAAAGTTGGTTTCAGCCTCTATGCAGATCTAAGGTCATTTCTAGAAAATATGTAACTTATTTTATGCATGCATTCATTTTTGTTTTATGTGCTAGGTTTTCATTTTCTCTCATGTTTCTGTAGTTTTGCATTATCTCCTTATGCAATCATTGGCTATTGTAATAACGAACTGATATAAAGTTCCATTAAGGGGGGTTCTTACATCCATCTTTCATTTTGGTGACAACTCGCATGAGTTTGTTTGGTTTCTATTGTCCCCTTCTAGCTTCTTTCTGGCTTAGCTGGACACATTGTTGGTTTGCTTTGGTTCACACTTCACATTGGGATTTTATAGTTCTTGATCCGCATTGGTTCAGATCTTTCTCATTTGAGGGCCATTTTTTTTTATGGTTAATGTTCCAGAATCTTGATGGTACTCATCCTATGGGAAGTTTTAGTTTCAGTTTGGCATTGGCTTCGTGAGACACAACTTCCAGATTTGTCATCATTATGGGTCCATTCATCTTTCATCTACTGTTGCTTACAGATCCTAGGGTTGATCCAGTATGTGAGTTTCCAGTGTTCCTTGGCATCGGGTCTATTGTTGCATTTGTGATTCCGATTGGTATTTTGCAAACAAAACTATCTTTCCTTGTTTTCCGAATTTGGGGTTCCAGTGCTGCTACATCAGAGTTCTTCCACTGCTTCTTTGCAGTAGTTCATCTCTTTGAAGGGGGGGTTTTTTCCACTGGGTTTTCTCTCTCTTTACATTTTTACATGAGTACCTGATCAGGCCTTGTTGTTGGGACTCATATTTGCATAATAATTTTCTTCTCCCTAAGTTGCACTTATGGGGGGTGTTAGTGTAATTAATATTTAATTACGCTTGCATAAGTTTACTTAGGTAATTATTTAATTCCTAAGTTATAGGTTTTCATATTTATCTTATCGAGCTATCTTGTTGCTCAAGATAAGATTAGGTTTAGGAATCTTTGCTTTTATAAAGAAAATTATCTCTTGTAATTAATGTCTTTTTGAATATATCAAATTGCATGTTTTTATGCAAAGCTTCTGCTTTTTCGTTTTCCTCTTCTGTGGAAGGACTATTTTGGTTTGCAATCAGATCATGGGTTTCTAACAGTACCAACAAGGGAAATTGAAAAAAATATCGAACATCAAGGCATACGCCAAATGCACTACCAAGGTAATCCTCAAAATCAACAACATCAAGGTATACCCCAAACACATCATCAAGGTATTCCTCTGGATTAACACCAAGGTGTACCCCAAATTGACTACCAAGGTACTCCTCAAAATCCACAACATCAAGGTGTACCCTAAATGCACTACCAAGCTACTCCTCAAAATTACCAACATCAAGATTTACCCCAAACCTACTACAAAGGAACTCCTCAAAATCCACAACATCAAGGTGTACCCCAAATGCACTACCAAGGTACTCCTCAAAATCCACAACATCAAGGTGTACCAGAAATAAACTAACAAGGTACTCCTCAAAATCCACAACATCAAGGTGTACCCCAAACACACTACCAAAGTAATCAAAATCCACAACATCAAGTGTACCCCAAACACACTATGAAGGTACTCCTCAAAATCCATAACATCAAGGTGTACCCCAAACGCACTACCAAGGTACTCATAATCTACAACACAAGGTATACCCCAAACACAAAAACATGCTATTCCACAAACCCAAAGTTAAACTCCTATTCCACAACAATAAGGTGTACCTCAAATGAAATACCATGGTATCCTTCAAAATCGATATCAAGGAGTTCCACACAATCAATCCCAAGGAGAACATCAAAATCAATATTAGGGTGTACCACAAACTCAACATGTCTATAATACACAACAAGGACTTAATCTTCCTTACACAAAACATGGTCATCAAGGTTCCATACCTACACAACATTCCATTTATGACCAAATTTTTTTTATAGTACAACAAGGATATAACACATAAAATATTCAATCAAGCACATTAACTAACAACATAACCATGCAAATGTAAACCCTCAACCAAAGAATACCGAACTTCCAAATCAGAAAGCCAAAGAAGAGCTATGCTCTACAAGATGTATGTCCATATCCCTTTGATCAAATATTATCTTTGATACCTTTCCCCAAGAACTTTGAAATACCAAATTTTAACAAATATAGGGGAAGAGGGGACCCAATAGAGCATGTGCAAAAATTCTCAGTAGTTTGCATGGATTTTCAATGCAATGATACCTATTTAATGAGGTTTTTCCCATGAAGTCTTTATTGGGAAAATGTGTCTGAAACTTGCAATTATATATGGTTTATTGTTGATAGGATGTATGTTGGTATGTGGTCACTGATCATGCAAATATTGTACACTCATAACAAGATATGGGATTTAGGGCATCGCCCCAAAAAAAAAAAAATTGTTGACATGTCAAGGTTTTTCCATTGACACGCCAAGTTTTTTTCCCACTTACACATCAAGGTTTTTTCGCACTGACATGTGAAGGTTTTTCCATTAACATGTCAAATGAAAAATGATCTTGTAAAACCCTAATTATAGAAGTTTCCAAAAATATTTTTATAAGCGGTTGGGATGTATGTAGATTTTGGTGTATTCTGAGAGTCTGATAGTGGTCATGTTGTCTCTTGATCTCTGGTGGTGATACTCCTATGAGAAGCTTTCTCTACAAATATATTGTAATCTTTTGATTTTTGAATAATATATTGGGTGGCTTTTGGAATGTGGAGTTTTTCTCCCAGAATGGTTATCACCACATAAATCATTGTGTTGTGGTATGCATGATATTTTTGTTTATTTATATTTAAGTTTTGTAACTATTAAAGATCTTTAATTTTTTTCATTTTTCTCCTCTCAAGATTAGTGTAGGAAGTTGTTCCAATTCCTTATCTTCCTTATAAATGGTATCAAAGCTTGATCACCTTTGGTTTTAGTTGTGGGTTGTTGGGTTTTTTGAACTAATCCAGATTTGAGTGGGAGATTGTGTAGAAGACACTTTGTGATCTTCTTGCAGGAATTTTCAGATGGAAATTTCATAAAGGAGAATAGAGGTTGAGAAATTGTTTGGAAATAATTTTGAGATGTGGAAAATAAATATGGAGGATCTGTTGATAGATCAAGATCTATTGGGTTTTGTTGATGAGAATGTTTCAAGGCCTAGAGATCCTACTCAAGCTACTCAATATGATGTTATGGACCGTAAAGCCAAGGGTCTAATCAGATTGTGCTTGGAAGACTCTATTTTAATTAATGTCCATGAAGAGACCTCTACACAAAACTATGGAAGAATCTTGGTGAGATGTATCAAGCTAAATCTTTAGGTGAACAATATTTTCTTGAGGAAGAAGTTGCATTCCTTGAGAATGGAAGAGGGTGGAAGAATCATAGACCACCTAGAAGCATTCAATATGATGGTGGCTCAATTGGCATGAGTTGGTGTCAAAATGGATGAGGAGGAGAAATGTCAGATCTTTCTTTGTTCTCTACCTGATTCGTGGGATTCTCTTGCTATGGCTATTGGGAGTACTTCTATTATATTGAAGACTGAAGATGTGGTGGGTTATTTTCTTTCTAAAGAGATGAGGAGGAGGGTATCCATCACTTCTAAGGAGGCCCTAAATGTTTTTGGAAGACCTAAGCAAAAAGGAAAGAAGAATGAGAAGCATGACAAATCCAAGTCCAAAGGGAGATCTAAATCTCTAGGAAAGTCCAAAGTTATTTGTTGGAACTACGGTAAGCCTAGACATGTTCACAAGGAATGCAAAGAAGAAAAGAAGAAGAAAAATAAGAAATTTTATTATGATTATGAGTTTGAGAAGGAAGATGGTGACACATTCATTGCAGCTTTGGTAACTTGTGCAAGTAATGATGCATGGTTAATTGACTTAGGTGCATATTTTTATATGAACTTTAATAGAGATTATTTCTGTGAATATGAATAATTTGATGGAGGTAAGGTGTACTTGGGTGATGATTCTCAATTAGACATTGTTGGCCATGGTAAAGTTAAAATCAAGTTTCTTGATGGTAGAATAAAAAAGATTAATGGTGTGTTGCATATCCCTGGATTAGCACAATTTTTTTATTTGTGGGAAAACTAATAGATGTAGGTGTGTAGATAGTATTTTCTGATGTAGGATGCAAGATGGTTAGAGGTCCTATGGTGGTTACTAGAGGTGCTAGTTATGGGACATTGTATAAGATTGATGCATGCACTACTGAGTGAAATAGTACTTTTGTGAAAATAAAGTTTGTAGAAGTGAGGGTTTCACATTCAGTAGATGGCCATGGCTTTTGGGTACCCAAGGGTGCTCTTTCTTCAAAGAAAAAGATACCTATAGAGAAAACTATGTTATGGCATCAGAGACTTGGCCACATTGGAGAAAAGTGTCTAAGGACCTTAAAAAATAAAAACATTGTTGAAGGTTTTTCTAATTGTAATCTTGAATTCAATTTATGTGAGAATTGAATTTATGGAAAACAAAACCATGTTCATTTTATGTGAGCATTGTTGAGTGTAATAGTACTTTTGTGAAAATAAAGTTTGTAGAAGAAGTGAGGGTTTCACATTTAGTAGATGGTCATGGATTTTGGGTACCCAAGGGTGCTCTTTCTTCAAAGAAAAATATACCTATACAAAAAACTATGTTATGGCATCAAAGACTTGGCCACATTGGAGAAAAGTGTCTAAGGACCTTGAAAAATAAAAACATTGTTGAAGGTTTTTCTGATTGTAATATTGAATTCAATTTATGTGAGCATTGCATTTATGGAAAACAAAACCATGTTCATTTTATTCAAGTTCTCATAAATCTTGTGGTGTATTGGATCTTATTCATTCTGATGTATTTGGTCATGTAGATGTTCCTTCAATTGGTAAATCCACATATTACGTTTCATTTATTGATGATTATAGTAGGACATGGCTATATTTTGTAAAGAGTAAATTTGAAGTTTTTAGTTGATTTAAAGAATTTAAAGCAATGGTCGAGTTGCAGACTAGAAAGAAAATAATTTTTTTGAGGACTGATAACGTTGGTGAATTTTGCACTAATGATTTTGATAGATTCTATAAATATTGTGGTATTCATAGACAAAATACAACTATGTATTCTCCACAATAGAATGGAGTTGGAGAAAGAATAAACAAGACAGTGATGGAGAAGGCTAGGAGTATGTTGAGTGGTGTTGGCCTAGAAATTTTTTTTTGGGCTGAAGTTGTTGCCACTGCTTGTTACCTGATTAACAGGTCTCCTACATCAACTCTTGTTGATAATATGCCTATGGATGCATGGCTGAGTTGCAAGCCTTCATTAGGAAATCTTAGAGTATTTGGTTGCAAGGAATATGCACATGTACCAAAGGAGAAGCAATTTTTTTTTGAGAACAAGGTTGTGAAATGTATATTCATCAAATATAGTTATGTTGTGAAAGGATACAAGCTTTGGGATCCTATTGCACATAAGGTAATACATATTAGAAGTGTTTCTTTTAGAGAAACTAAGCCTTCTTTTGTTACATTGCATCCAAAACAAAGTAAATAGGAAGATGTGATTCAATTTCCTTCTACACCTAAGAAAGTTGAATCAAGGCCCAAGGATAGACAAGAAGTTGAGGAGAGCTTTTAGACACTGAAAAGTGTCTTAGTCTATGAGTGTCATTTTTCTTGGTCTCCATCTCCACATAATTAAATAATTTTAATTATTTAATTATTCTTGATCGCATTCTTCTATTAATTAAATAATTTTTAATTATTTAATTAATTCACTTCCTAACCTTTATTTTGTCTTGATTGATTAAATAAAATTAATTGTGTCACTAACACCCCCTTTTTGCTTCAATAATTAAATAAATAATTATTTATTTAATTATTCATCTTTTATCATTCACCTATAGTCAAATAATATTAATCGTTATTATTTGTCTATTCATTGACCTTTCCCATTCCTCAATAACTAAATAATTGTTGAAATTATTTAATTATCTCTTTACATTCCTTTCCTCCATTAAATAATTAACATAAATTAATTATTTATGTCTCATGTCCATTTTCCCATTTAATTAAAATTGATTCCATAAATCATTTTAATTAAATGTCCACTTTCTCCCACTTGCCTTTTTTCTCAAAATAAATAATTTGGAAAAATTGTTTGTGCCTCCACTTGTCCAAAGATTCCTTCCTCATGAGTTAATTGATTTCCAGTTTTTAACTTGACCATTATCCATCCACTTTCTCATCTTTGAATCTCAGCTGTTGATCGCCTCTGGTCTCTTTTCGATCTTGATCGTCTATTTTTTAACCTCCTATAATGTCGAAAAAAGGGTCCTTTGAAATTTTTGCACTCGTTTGAGTCCTCCTTGTGGATTTTGGCTTAATGTTGCCTTGATTTATTGTTTTAATGTGGATAACACACTCACATTAGGTCTTGGGCCCTTGTGAACTAATGGAATTTAATGGTGCCTTGCTAAAGTGTTGTGAAGTGTTTTAACACACTTTCACACTTTTCTAGGGTTTTATCAATTAACTAAACATAATAAACATACTTTTAATCATAATCAACATTAATCTTGCCTTATTTGGAGTGTTGTAAAGTGTTGTAATACACTTTCACATTCCTCTAGGCTTGTCATTAATAATTAGGATTTATTATGCTTTAATTGGCCCCATCTTGCATCCACAAGCCTCATTTATTGCATCTTTTCAAGGATAATCTTGTCACCAATCATTGACTAATCATAATTCAGGTGTTCCTGGCTTGTGTGGCCTAGATTTAGTGTCTGGGACTCATTCACCACCTTGGGTGAATGAGTCCCACCTAGGTCTTTTTGACCCCGATGTAGGTTTCATATATTTCTAGGCATTTTGCATTTTTGGTCCCATACATTATGTGTGATGGGACTCATTCGCTATCTTGTGCAAATGAGTCCCATGTGACCAAAATTCAAATTTAATTCAAATTTTTGGTGAGATTTTATTCTCCTAGATCTAATGTCATCTTGTAGTGATGTAATTTCAAGAATTCTTGCATAATTAAGTATAAATACAAGGTTCTTTCACTCATTTTCATCCCAAGTATTGAAGTATTCATACCTAGCATTCAAGAGATCATTTAGAGAGTTCACAAGAGAATATGAGTATTCACAAGAGCTTTCAAGGCATTTTAAGGGAAAATTATCAAGCATTCAAGAGCATTATTCAAGTGTCATTCATCATGTCAAATATCACATTCTTCATGTTCATTATTGTGCTAACAATTGTGATGTAGAGTTCATGATCCAAGAAAGTGTTTCAAGCAAGATCAACATCATTCAACATAGATTCAAGAATCACATCCATTGTAGCCATTTCAAGCATAATAATAGCATCGTATTGCTAGGGTTTAGTGAGTTGCAACATTATCTTTTCTTCATTCATCATTCTCCTTTTATATTCCCTTTCATTTCAAGGTTTAATTACCCACAAGGGGTTTGACCAAGGAAAACCCCTCTTCACTAACCCCCACAAAATTCTTCCCTCTTCTTGTGTGATTTGCATGGCTAGGCTATAGATTTACCGATAAGCCAAGTTGGAGAAAAGTTGTCAAATCCCCAAAAATTTTAAGGCTGTCATCAAGCCTTGAAGAAGCTTGGAGAAGGTCTATAGGTTGCAATTTGTAGTTTCGGATCTGGAAACTAGTCAAGAAGAGTAGAGAAGACCAAGAGGCATAAAATCTAGTTCAGAACTTCCAAAAAAGTAGAAGTGGACTGATTTTCCACTATTGGAAAATGAGTCCCACTGTACAGGCCTGAAAAATATTTTTACATATCTAGATACCCTTTTGGCTGAAACTTGTTCCTACACATTTTCTTGGAAAACTTGATAGATTCACCCAGCTTGGCGAATGAGTCCCATTTAACATCAATAGCAGATTTCTTAGTGATCTAGACCTCCTTTCTATCTTCTTTAGTCTTTTAGGTGCACACTTTAAGTTTCATAGCTTTTTATTGCATTTTGTTCACTTTCTAAGGTCATTTAGGGTTAGTTTGCATTTCACACTATGCTTTCCATTTCATTGTCTTTTCCAAGTTTACACTTGGTGGTGAGCCCCGCATTAGATATTATTCATCCCATAGGACATCCCTTTGCAATATTTCAGTCTCCTTTGCATTCAAATATCAAGGGTTTGTTCTTGAGTGAAAAGTAAGGAAATAACCTCTCTCCTTTTAGGTCCAAAACCCTAGAAGTGAAAGAGAGCCCCCCACCTTTTTCCTCTTTTCATTTTGGTGAACCTATATTTAGATCATCATAATTCTGATTTGGAGTGCATTTACATCCTATATTTAGCTTGCATTAACATTTCATTAGGTTTTGCATTGGTTAATTTGCATTCTAGGGCTTCAAAATTTGCATTAGTGAAAAGCTCATTTAGCTTGCATTGTTGCATCTAATTTCATTGGAAATCAGTAAAATTCATTTTCATCTTAGATTTGCATTAGAAAATATAAAAATCATAAAATTAAATTCTAAAATTTTAAAAAAAATCAAAAAAATTAGTACCTGGACTCATTCACCACCTAGGGACAATCAGTCCCTTTGCATATTTTCATTGCATTTTCAGGCATTTACAGTTCAATTTCTGATTTTTTGTTTGTTGTTTATGCATTTCTATTTCACTTTCTAGAAGTTCAATTATAATTGTTTCATTGTTCTTAGCTTACATTGCATTTTCATTCACCCCACATTTAGTATCCTTTGCATGAGTGTTTGGTGTCTTATTGCTAATACCATAGTGAGAAGAAGTTTGAGACTCATGTCATCCTGCGATAGCACAATCATTGTGGATCTTGGGTTAGCTAGAGCTTCCACTCCTAGTATTGAAACTAGTACACTAGGAATGGATAACAACCTTAGCAACTCCTTTCCTTCAAGTAGCATACACATAGAACCAAGGAATGACAACATCCCACAAGTAAACATAATTCAAATTCATGAGGACCTAGAAAACTTACAACATCAAATAAGCCTTGAAAACATTTCAACCATTGCAATTCCTACCATAGAAAACATTCACCGCATGCTTGAAAGTGAAGATAGCCTTGGCCTTGTGCAATTTAACATAGTTAAAGTATTTGGAAAACATATTCCCTCAACCACTAGTTATCCTTTGTCAACAAACAATGTTACAAGTCAAGGAGGAACTCAAATTCCTCCTCCCACAACAATATCCTCAATACCTACCTACACCAACCCTCAAGTCACAACAACAATGCAACAAGTTAGTAATGTGATTCCTTCCCTAGGTAGTCCTGTTAGCATCCCTAGTTCCTATGTGGCATCACAATTTATATCTCCTACCTTACCACCTATAAGAATTCCATTCACTTGTCCTATGACCACATACACTCCATCACCACTATCACTTCCATCTTCTAACACAAGCAATGAGCCTCTAATTACAAAACTTTTCCAAACTATTTCATCCCTTCAAAAGAAAATTTCAACCACAAACCAAAATCAAAATGGTCCACCTACATATTATGTCAAAATTAGTCCATTTTCCTTGGAGATATTACGAACACTAATGCCACAAGGTGTAGAGGTGACTAGATTTGAGAAATATGGATGAAGGGAGATCCTTCTAACCATGTTAATTCCTACACTACCTTATGTAGTGACTTTGTCCTTACGATAAATTGTTGGCAAAAAAATTTCCTAGGTCTTTGAAAGATACTACCTTGGAATGGTTCTCTTCTTTACTGGAAAAATCATTTTTTTCATTCAATGAACTTGTCAAGGAATCTATAAACCATTTCCAAGTGCATATAACTCCCAAGATGACCTTGGCCAATTTGATGAGATGCAATCAAAAATAAGAAGAAAAGATAACTAATTTTATCTCACGCTATCAATTGCTATATTCCCAAATCAATGTCAAGGTTCCCGACCCACACCTTCAAAATATGTTCATAGAAATTTTTTAAAGTAAAATCCAAGACAAGTTGACTATGATGAAGTTTCCATCCTTCATGCACCTATGCACTACCCTCTGTGATTATCAAAATTTGGTTAGCAGTCAAGATACAGGGTCCACTTCTAGCCAAATTGAGAGATATGGGCCCACAAACCAAAACCATGCCCAAAATTTTAGGAAACAAAATAAAGGGTTCCTTAAAATTCAATCCCCCTCAATAACTAACTCAAAATCTCAATAACCAAGTAGCTATTGTCAAAGCCACAGTCCCCTTTAGTTATGGAGACCCCAAAAGATAATTCACTCCCTTGCCCAATACTCTTCATAACACAATGTCGCAACTTCTAGAACAAAATATGATTACCCTACCACCCATCAAAACACTTGACCCTAATAAGCCTTTACCCTTGAGATTTATATAAAATACTTATTGCCACTATCATCAACAAAATGGACATGACACACAACATTGCAAGTTTCTTGAACATCTTATGCAAGACCTCATTGTTTTCGGTTGTCTATCCATTGGAGGTTTTAGTGATCAAGGAAATAAGTTTGTCGCACCTCCTAACCAAAACTTGCAAAATTTCACCAAACCAATGCCCAAACATAATATTTCATTTTCTAAAGCAAGTGAAACTACAAAGAATGATGTGATGACTGTTGATACAAATGATGAAAAAATGATTCTATTCTAAATAATGGTATCAATGTCAATCCTATAGATGAAATGGTAGAGATGATAGATGTCATCCCTCGTAAGGGCTGACCTAAGAATTCTCTTGAAATTTCTTTCTCTTATAAGGATATACTTAAACATTTTCTCAATGGTCCTCTCTACATAGTCGGATGTATCTATGACAAGCCCACTAATGGGATATTAATAGATCCCACCTATGGAGAGAACATGATCACCAAGGAATTTTTACTTTTGCATGAAATTTATCAAGATGAATATGATAAACCAAAAGCATGGATCAAGATACACAATGGTTTTGATTTCCCTACGATAGGATCGATCACCTTACCATTGCGAATAGGACCAAAAATATTATGTCACATTCTTCATCATTCCATAGTTAGTTCAATTTGATGTGAAGTTAGGCCATCCATGGCTTCGCTCCATGAAATTTGTACCTTCGGTTGTGCATAGATGTTTAAAGTTTCCCTTTGAAAATGAAATATTCACTACCCACCATAGTGGCTTTAACCCCTTGTCTTCCAAAGGAAACTTTCCCTAGATGCCTTTTTCCCCGAACCCATGGAACCTATAAAGCCTCGAGAAGACTTATTTTTCTTGTCCTGTCAAAATTTCAAGGCAAAGAAGATAGCAAAACTATCTCTCTAAAACATGTCCCCATCAACCTCTCAACCTACCATCCTTGATGAAACCATGCTTGAACCTAAACAAGAACCAAACAATCAAGACTAAATGAGAGAAAAAACTTCACCTACATCCAAAAAATGACCAAGAGAAAATGAAACCAACCTCATAACACCTCCTAGAATAAAATAATTTTACAAATCCAAAGAGAAAGTGGTTGAACAACCTCCTATGGTTTCTTCTATTCCTCCGCTTAGGGAAGAATAGAAACCTATGATTGATCAACCTGCTCCTACACAAATGCAACTTGAGAGAAAAATAAAAATAAATAGAGGTGCTAGAGAGTGTAGGAATCAATATCATTCCCTTTCTCACAAGTTGCATGAAGAATTAAACAAATAAAATAAAGATCCAAACATGACTAGAGAAATGCATGATGACCCTCCTCTCCAACCGAAGAAATACAATTCAATGCAACCTCCAAAATAAGAGTTGAACTCTTCCATGGACATTATCCTTCAACCTCCTATTGTGATTAACTTAGATGATGATGGCGAGGTTGCTAAAATTGACAAAGAGGTGCATAATGAACTGAGTACATTGTTTTCCTCTTCCATGATCTTAAATGACAAATCTCCTATAAAGAGTTTTGAACTTTGTGCTTCTCCACTTGCTCTTGTCCCTTTGGATAGTTTCCCACCTTCAGTATACATAGAACATGATTGGGAGGTAAATTAATTTCTCATAGGTTGACTCACATTTTCCTTACTAGTCTTTTGCATTATTTCCTTTTTTTTGTTTATGATTGCATGCATGCAATGTGATCCCCTGTGACATTTTTTTCTATCTTCTCTCTCTCTTTGTAACATTCCTCTATCTGTAGCTTCATTCTTCTCTATTTCATCCATCTCTTTCACTTTTTGTCTTGTGTTTCCTTTTGGGGATGATGCAAGGCATTGAGACACCCTGTGTCTCTTCCATGTTGACCCAAAAGGATTTTTCTTTTTCTTTCACCATTTCAATTTCTCTTTTTCATTTGTCTTGTATTTTCCTTTTGGGGATGACATAAGGTATCGAAACACCCTATGTCTCTTCCATGTTGACCCAAAAATTTTCTCTTTTTTTTTGCTCTCTTTGTGTCATTCTTCTAGTTCTATGTGTATTTTGGGGATGATGACAATTCCAAGCTCTCTAACATTGTAGCAAAGAACATACTGACCCCAAATCCACATATCCCTTATGTGTTTGGTTTTTTCATTTTGGGGGAAACTTCGTCTCTTTTCTTTTTCTCTTGCATGATGTAGCTTTACTCAGAAACATATGACTTGGCATAGGGCTTTCCAAGTTGGCTCTCATGTCTTCTTTTTCTTGTTAGCATTTTTCATTTGCTACTTTAAAGTAATTGCTCATAGTATGGTGTCTAGCAATTTATTTAAAGTGGGGGCATACATTGGCATTATTATTTTGCATTTTCCTTTTTCATGGTTCTTAGTGCAACCTTCTACTTCATATGATGTGTTTGTCTCTTTTTGGATGACATCAGGTGTAGTGTCCTTTAGGAGAATGATATCTCTTAGCATATTGCATTCCTCTTAGTGGCTTGATGTGATGCACTACATCCCCCAAGTTGTGAATTTTATATTCTATTATTGGTCCTCTCCTAGAGATATTAGGCACAACGTTACCTAAGTTAAAGACCTTGCATGAACTAAGCATGACTCCTTTGAACATTCTTTGCATGTTGCATGTTGCATTTGTTGTTATATGACCACCTTGCATAACACAACTTTCATTCCTATAGTTCCATCCTATTTGTTCATGATCTCCAAGCATATGAAGTTTTGTTTGCCTCATGAAGCTCGAAAATCATTTTTGTGTGATGCCTTATGAAAGTTATCAGGATGTATAACTTTGGTATGGTTGAGCAGGAAGCCCAATCTGAGGCATGACTTTCCCCATAGCCACTTGTGTGTGTGTTATTGTATACTATCCATGAGCGTATGTTTCTCACCTTTTAGGATTTCTCACCCAATGGAAAACCAGGAGTTCCATTGCCTTAGAATGAGTATGCATTTTTTGCACAAACAACCTAGATCTGATCCACATAGTGATAGAAAAAAAGTCGAAGCTTGATCCAATTCTTTTATTTAATTTATCTCCCTCTTTTTCTTCTTTGGCAGTGTATGCTTGTCCTTGTCATTGTTCTTTGTATCATTTTCATGTGTGTTCCTTTATGCTTACATTGGTTTTTTATGGGATCTTGATCCTGGGGGCTTGATCACCCCTCTTGATTGTTGTCATCTCATCTTGCTAGCATTAGTTCATTGGAACCCCTCTTGGTGCATGTTTGTCTACTTTAGTGTGAGTTTGAAGCAGGTTCATCCTCTCACTAAAGTGGCGGCTAAATGTAGTGACAAAAAAAGGGTCCTTTGACATTTTCGCACTCATTTGGGTCCTCCTTGTGGATTTTGGCTTAATGTTGCCTTGATTTAGTGTTGTAATGTGGATAACACATTAACATTAGGTCTTGGGCCCTTATTAACTAATGGAATTTAATGGTGCCTTGCTAAATTGTTGTGAAGTGTTGTGACACACTTTCACACTTTTCTAGGGTTTTATCAATTAACTAAGCATAATAAACATAATTTGAATCATAATCAACATTAATCTTGCCTTATTTGGAGTGTTATAAATTTTTGTAACACTTTCACATTCCTTTAGGCTTATCATTAATAATTGGGATTTCTTATGCATTAATTAATCTTATTTTGCATCCACAAGCCTCATTTATTACCTCTTTTCGAGGATAATCTTGACACCAATCATTGACCAATCATAATTCAGGTGTTCTTGGCTTGTGTGGCCCAAATTTAGTGTCTAGGACTCATTTTCCACCTTGGGTGAATGATTCCCACCTAGGTCTTTTTGGCCCCAATGCAGGTTTCACATATTTCTAGGCATTTTCCATTTTCGGTCCCATACATTATGTGTGATGGTACTCATTTACCACCTTGGGCGAATGAGTCACATGTGACCAAAATTCAAATTTAATTCAAATTTCTAATGGGATTTTATTCTCCTAGATCAGATGTCGGCTTGTAGTGTTGTAATTTTGGGAATTATTACATACTATTAAGTATAAATACAAGGTTCTTTCACTCATTTTCATCCCAAGCATTCAAGTATTCATACCTAGCATTCAAGAGATCACTTACAGAGTTCACAAGAGCATTTGAGCATTCGCAAGAGATTTCAAGGCATTTCAAGGGTAGATTATCAAGCATTTGAGAGAATTTTTCAAGTGTCATTCATCATGTCAAAGATTGCATTCTTCATGTTTTTTTATTGTGCTAACAATTGCGATGTAGAGTTCATGATCCAAGCAAGTGTTTCAAGAAAGATCAACATTATTCAATCTAGAGTCAAGAACCATATCCATTATAGCCATTTCAAGCATAATTGTAGCACCTTATTGCTAGGGTTTGGTGAGTTGCAGCATTATCTTTTGTTCATTCATCATTCTCCTTTTATATTTGCTTTCATTTCAAGGTTTAATTACCAACAAGGGGTTTGACCAAGGAAAACCCCTATTCACTAACCCCCACAACATTTTTCCCTCTTCTTGTGTGTGATTTTCAGGGCTAGGTTATAGATTTACCAAGAAGCCAAGTTGGAGAAAATTTTTCAAATCCCAAAAAATTTCAAGGTTGTCATCAAGCCTTGGAGAAGCTTGGAGAAGGTCTACAAGTGGCAATTTGCAGTTTCAGATTCAGAAATGAGTCAAAAAGAGAAGAGCAGACTAAGAGGCATAGAATCTAGTTTAGAACTTCAAAAAAGAAAAAGTGGATTGATTCACCACTATTGGCGAATGAGTCCCACTATATAGGTTCAACATAGATTTTTACAGTTCTAGATACTCTTTTGGCTAAAACCTGTTCCTACACATTTTCTTGGAAAGTAGATTGATTCACCCAGCTTGGAAAATGAGTACTAGTCAGCATCAATAGTAAATTTTTCAATGATCCAAACCTCCTTTTTGTCTTCTTCAGTCTTCCAGGTACACACTTTCAGTTTCATAGCTTTCTATTACATTTTTTTCACTTTCTTAGGTCATTTAGAGTTAGTTTAGATTTCACACTGTGTTTTCCATTTCATTGACTTTTCCAAGTTTACACTTGGTGGTGAACCCCTCATTAGATATCATTCAGCCCCTAGGAAAACCCTTTCCAATATTTCAATCTACTTTGCATAGAAATCTCAAGGGTTTGTTCTTGAGTGAAGAGTAAGGAAATAGCCTCTCCTTTTAGGTCCAAAAACCTAGAAGCGCAAGAGAGCCCCCCACTATTTTCATCTTTTCACCTCCATCTCATGAATCCTTATTTTTCCATCTTGGCATCTTTCTAGAATCTCAATCTTGACCGTCCATTTGAATGGCTATCTATGAAGGAAGCCTTTCTCCATTTTTTCTTGAACATTTACTTGTCTCCAACTTTCTTGCTTACAATTTGTAGGTATTTGCACAAGTTAAACTATGAATTTAAGGGAATATTTGTAAAAGGAGAAGGAGAGACAAGAGAAGTGATTCAACTTCAATGGGGAGTGTTTTGTTTCTTTTTTTTCATTTTGCTCTCTTCATTTGATTGTTTTCTCTTGTTTAGATTAGGTTATTAGCTTAAAGGTTTTGTGGTTGTCACTATTATCTAGGCTAGCTTGATTTTCCCCATCTTACATTTAGTGAACCCAACGTGAAGACAAGATTTTGCAAGATTCGTATGGCTTTATTTTTGTTTTTTGTAGGTTTTCCTTATGAAATGATACAACTGAGATGCGTAGTGACGCAACTGCTAAGAAACAATGCATTTGATAAGAATAACAACAACTATTTGGAGGGTAATCAGATTCAAAATAATGACGCATTTGTGGAAAAAATCAATGCAATTGTGGGTGAGAGATTTTAATTTAAAAGTGTGACATAACTGTTCTGGTGTGATGTAACACAGTGACACATCTATAGTCTTGAACGATGTAACTTCCTGTTGGGTTTAAACTTTTCTTATTTTTTTTTGCTTTCAATTTTATTTTTGGGTTTTCGAGTAGAGTAGAGTTTTTGGTTGCTAACTATCTATTTTCAGCATGTGGATTTGGATTTAAAGAGTTCCCAAAAAATTGTTTCTTCTGAAACAACAAAAAAATTGAGCTCTTTTATTAGTTTAGATTTAAGCTATTTTCTTTTTGTTTGTTTCTCCAACTACAACTTGCATCAGGATTATAAGGGTAAAACGAACTTGCATATCTCACATATAAGGATTTAAAAAGAACAAAAAAATGCATCTTTTCACTCATGGGTATTAAAATGAACTTGCATCAAACATCATTGGTGTAAAAATAATATAAGTTTCTTCAAATCATAAGCAAAGGGTTAAAATTTGCAACTGTATTTTGTGTTTTGTGGTTAGCAAACTGTCATAAAGTGTGTATGCTCTCCTCTTGTGTCATTTGGAAATCTTGAGGATCAAAATCATTTCTTTGGAATTTGTACAATCACACCCCACATTTGGATGTTGGGATTAAAATGAACACCATGTGAGTGTGAGGCGAATATGATTGCATATACTCTCTCCTTGCACTCTGTGCGATCTAGGAGATAAAAAACAACATACTTCCTCACTATTGTGTACCTTTATTTTAGAGGGCCTACCACCCTACTTTGAAAGGTGGGAAAGACCCAAGTAGTAGAAAAGCTAATGCCAAGCTCTTCCGAACCACTATATAAGAAAGGTGCTTCTTGATGAAATTCATTTAGCAATAGGTACAGATGTGTCATACTGAAAAGTGCCACCATTAGTAGCCCCATGAGCTATGCTAAAATACTTCCTTAGGGAAAGGATTGGGAGTCCTCTTGAATGACCATATTCTTGAGCTAGTCTTGCCACATGTATGGCCACCTTGAATGGATTCCCTTACTAAGAACCAGTTTGTGTTAGTAGAAAAAAACCCTTTTATATGCTCTTTGATCACAAGAGGTCATACCTCTGAAGGCACCCCACGTCTTCACTAAGCATGTGTAGAGACAAGAATTCCTCCTTGGGGGATGAGAATTGGTGATCCTGAGAAGTGAGTATTGTGGAGGGGAGCCAATGCCACCAAGTCTCTAGCTTTCTGCCTTGTTTAAATGGCTGGAGAAATCCAAGTGGGGATATCAACTAGTGGTTTCCTTGCCAACCATAAGGATTGTGCATTTTTTTCTATGTGTGTTTTATCTTGATATCGAAATATTTTCACATTCAAAACTAGACCACAAACAACTATTTGTGACTATATTATATGTTTTCCAATCAAAATTCATTAAAACTAGTCAAAAATCCACTCAAAAATCAAGTCAAAACCATCAAAACTACAAAATCAAGTCAAAACCATCAAAACTACAAAATCAACACTTTGTGAACCACAACTATCAAGAACAAAACCACAACTGATATTTTGAGCCATAATTGATCACTAGAAAATGAAAACTATTACGGGTATGTGTAGGATCATCATGGAAAAAATATTCCCTTAAGTGGCGATGAAAATGCAGAAAAATCAGAGTTAGGCCACTTGAAGTAAAAATTTGAATAAGTTATCTATATTATTTAAAAAATATGTAAGAATAGAATATGTAGCAAATTGAATGTAGTTTCTAAACTACTAGTTTTTTTTTTTTAAATCTATTTGGTGAAAATTTGAAATTTTAATAATTTTGGAAAAATAAGAAGTAAATTGACCACTAAACAATAAAATGAATATTTTTAAAATATTTTAGATATAAGTAGAGGACTCATGTCCCGATGTGATGCATATTTTTTTGTATTTTTTTTCCAAGTAAATAATTAATTATGAAGTTTCTTTTACAACTTTTAAAAATATAAAAAATTGTATGTCTAACCACCTTAACTTGGTCAAAACTTCATGAAATTCATTTTTTTTAATCCTATAGTATGCAAAGCATAGAATGTGATGCATGTTTTAGATTCAAAAACTGTGATACTGTTTGAAAGCTACAGAAATTTTTCAATCATCCTATCAATCAGGACTTTAGTCATAATTCAAATAGAAAATGAATAATAATTATTTATTAAATTCAAAGTAAAGCATAATTTATATTGGTGGAAAGCTAAGAATCTCCTTTAAAAACCCTTTTTGTTTCATCAATTTTGCGTAAAAAAAAGTCTTCAGCCACATACCCTACACATACCCATCATATCGCCACTTTTTGGCCGATCATGATCCTGCACATACCCTTATATTGAATTGCATTTTTAGAAAAAGGATCCAAAACTATCATACTGAACCATAATTACATGTTGGAAACCGACAACTTGAAATGAAACATTTGTAGAAAACAAAGCCGCAATTGCTTGATAACCAGAAACTCTCAAAATCCTTGTCTAAAATATATTCAATTCATTTCATGATTACCCTAATGGCTAAATCAGAGACTAGTAGGACTTTAATAGTTCATCCAAGCCTTATCATTTAAGAGTTCATTGCATTATAGGTTACCTTCCCTATCCCTTGCATTACATAAGTCAATCTTAAACTTTAGGTTGCATCTCCCTTTCAAATTTTAGATATAGGAAGACTATTAAACTTTTAGATAGTCCTTGGTTTCCTATCCAATTTGTCATTGACCTTCATCCTTAATTTTATCAACCTTTCTCATTATCACCTTTTCAAATTTGAGTCTCATGCTTGTGTCCTAGCCTTAACTCAACCTTGTCAAAATTATTCTCTTAATCATCACAAAGGTCAATGACATTTGGGTTTGTTATCTTGGACCTACATTAGCTTGGTTGCCATCCTTTGTCTCAAATTTTAGAATCAATATCCTTAGAATTACCATAGTCTCATTTAGATTCATATCATACCCCTTTGACCATACCTTTAATTATTATCCTATCAATTCTTAGCCTTGCATTTAACTTGCACTTTCACTTTGCATCTTTATCCCAAAAAATACAAAAACATAGTTTAACTTTAACCTTAGTTGTACCATTTCCTTTTATCATTAAACTTATCATCATTTAGTCTCCTTATCATTATCCTTGGTCATTATTTAGTCAACCTTCAGTATCCTTTAACATCCATTAGCTTCATTTAGCTCGATCCTTTGGTCATTATTATCCTTGCATATTTTCCTTGCATCCTTATATTCAAAAAAATAAAAAATAAAATAGTTTAGCTTCATTATCACCTTGCATTACCTTCCCACTTGCAAGTCTCACATGGTTAAAACAAGCTCACAAACAAAAAGAAAGGACATGGATTTCTCAAGTGATCCCTTTCATGACACCACCCTTGGAACAAACTCAAATCATTCCATACCTCAAAGAGAGACACCACAAAGAGACCAAACTAACACATGGGACAACCTAAACCTAGAAGAATTCAACAAGAAATTGAAAGAGCTTACCAAGACCCAAGGGTCTTGAGCATGGTTGATCAACTCATTGGTGCCAACCCTAATAGATTCTTCTATGCACTAGCTAAAAATGGTGCCAAACTCCCTCAAGGATTTGATGTATCCATCATTGTAGAAGAAGATACCTAAAATCCATTTGCATTTGGCATACCCTCTTCACAACAAATGTTAACTATTCCAATTGGGACAACTACACACATGACCACCACTACCAAACACATCCCTAGAATCTCTACATTTGGAAATAAGGTGACCCATACTACTACACAAGGACAAAATTTCACATTTGGAAGTTCATCAAATTCCATGGGTAAGACGTTTACAAATCCCCTTTTCCAAAACACAAATCTAGGTCCTATATCACAAGGTCCCACACCTTTACTCCAAAATACAAATCAAGGTCCTATACCTACACTTCAAAACACAAACCAAGGTCCTTTATTCCAATTTCAAAGTACACCTTGATCAAATCAACATCCACCAAATAAATCTAGAAGGGTTCACATTTCCTCATGAAGAATACCAAATCAAAACACCATTCAAGATCCCACTCCTACTTAGCAAGGATCTACGTTCTAAAAAATTAATCCAAGGACCTACCCCATCATTCCAAGGTCCTACCATATCATTCCAAGGACCCACCCCATCATTTCAAGGGCCTACACCATTATTTCAAAATTATAATCAATGATGTACACCATCTTTCCAAAATGCAAATCAAGGACCAACCTTTCAAATCCAAGGAACAAATCAAGGGTCTACACCTCAATCATTCCAAACCAAAAAAATACACATCAACATGGTAACCAAGGTCCCACGCCTCAAAATACTAATCCTAATCCAAGTCTGACATATGACCTTAACAGCAACACCATGGCACCATATAAAAACAATGCAACACCATCCCTTGTAGATACTTTGATGCAAAAATTACAGGCCCTCCAACAACAAATGACAAACATACAATTGGGGACCAACAAGAAGACCTATTTCATGGAGGAATTTTTCCCCATTCTATTTGAAAAAATTCTATACATTCCACCCTTTCCCCCGTATTTCACAACACCACCTTTTCCTAAGTATAAGGGGATAGGTGATCCAATAGAACACATTCTATAATTCAACACATCATGTATGTAAGTCTCATATGATCCTACCTATTTTATGAGACTATTCCCATGGAGCCTCATAGGGCCAACCCTAGATTGGTTTGCACATATCCCTCCATGAATTAGAACATGGGGTGAATTGGCTGACAAATTCATTAATCACTTTCCTTCAACATTAAAAATGATTTCACCCTTGCAACATTAAGCACAACCAAAAAATAAGAAGGGGAATCACTTACCTTGTTTTACCAGACATGGTGAGGTTTGGCTAGCAAGTTCCCTTGTCACATTCCTAAGAAACAATTAGTCACCATGTTTGTTGAAAACCTTGACAAAGAAATGATGAATAGTCTACAAATCCAATGTTGCACAAAATTTGATGAAATCCTTGAGAAAGGTTTCCTTATTGAAAAAGGCCTTTTCACAAAAGGACTAGTCAAGGTAAACAAAGAGAATCAAAAACCCAATAATGACAAAAGAAAATACTAGTCCTGAAACAAGAACATCACAAATGATGGAATTTTTGATGCAAAAGTGATAACCAAAGGTCAAAAAATTTATCTCAAAGGTACCTCCTAATCAAACACACAAAACATATCAAATACCCAAACACAAAGTCAAAACCAAACATTGAATGGAGTCCAAAACAATCAACAATGAAGAGGTCCTCCCTGTGCCAAAAGGAAATACACTCAATTGGGTGAACCCATCGAATCAGTACTCAAAAAAAATCTGTAATCTAATTTCATCACACTACCAAACAAAAAATTATGAACCCTCATTGATCAAACCCGATTGGTGGAAAGAAGATGAATACTATGAGTATCACTGTGGAAAATGACACAAAACAACTAGATGTTGGACACTCAAGAATATCATTCAAGACCTTATTGAAAATGGAACAATATCGATAGGAGATTCACAAGTTAAAACCAATACTAGTCATAACATATTCAAAACTCCCTTGCAAGATCATGACAAAGGAAAAGCCTCTAGTTCAGGGAATGATAACAAAGCCAATTATGTCGTTGTCAAATATGATTACATCACTATTATCTTTAATGTTATATCCTTTGATGATTTCATTTCCACCATTACCATAAACAAGTCAAGTTAAAAATGTTTTGTTACCACTTGCAAAACCAAGATAACCATTCTAGAACCTCCTTCCAATCCACAGCAAAAAAATTGGTACAATCTCCTAGATCAGCTAGGAAAAATTCCTACACAAATTTCTATCTTGGAGCTCCTTTGAATATTACCACAAAATAGAGCAATCATTGATAAAGCATTGCAAGAAGCATCTATACCCGCTAACCTAGATGTCAAAAAAATTTAGGCCATGGTTTGATACCTAGCCATGCTGCACCATGTCACCTTCTTTAAACAAGACTTTTTTGTGCAAAAATCTAACCATAATGACCCCCTCCACCTTCAAGTATGCATCAATAAACACAAGATCAAATGAGTCCTAGTAGACAGTGGAGAAGGTCTAAATATTTTCTCACTAAAATTGGTGAAAGCATTGGGATACTCTAAGAATTGCATCGACCAAACCAAGAAAATTATGATCAAAGCTTAGAATGTTCGTTCAAAGGTGTGATTTCACTTCCCATAAGAGTTGGCCCAACAATATAGAGCACTGTATTTAATTTCTTAGATCTAGATATGCACTATAATCTTCTCCTTGGCCACCCATGGATTCATTCCATGAGGGATATCCCATCCACCTACTACCAAAGCCTCAAGTTCCCATATATTGACACTGAAATTACCATTCTAGGTGACCCTGATCCCTTTCAATATTGCACAAACTTAAAGGGAACCGTTGAACATCAAGTACTCATAAATCGAGAGCTCTCATATTTCACTTAATCCACCACTCCATCTCACTACATTGATACATCTACCCTTGTCAAATCATCCACCCCATTCATCACACCTTCCACACCAAACATCTAGATTCAAGACAAAGGATGTGCAAAATATAAGATGAAGAGTCTCTTTTCATTAGAAAGTTAAATCTCCAAAGTCCTATGACAAACCACATCCCATCCAGCCCAAGGTCATCATCCATAATCCCCCTACCACCTTCGCTAAATGGGGAGAACTAGGAAAAGAGTCTTTGGATGACCACATTCTCACATGGTTATACATAGAAGAGGAGGACACTAAACCTAATAAATTGCCAATTGAAAAATATCCGAAAGGGTTCCTAATAATGAAAAGACAAGGATATGATGGACATAGTGGTCTTGGCCTAAATAAAAAAGGAATTTTGGAACCTTTACAATCTCCTAAATTAGTAAAGAACCAAGGGTTGGGGTTTGTACCAGTAAAAGTGACTATCTAGGGTATCAGGTTACCCTCGAGTGAGACTGTTAAAGCTTCAAATGAATTCAAGATATTTGAGGACTCTTCTACTAACTATAATTCTAATGAATGGGAGTGGGATCTAGAATCCAATATATCCATTAGCAATCATTACCTTGAGAAAATATTTAGAGAACCTGGTGAGCCTACCTTTGAGGAAAGATTTAGCCAAATGTTTAAAGTTAGTTCCTTGACAAGTCCCTATCCAAAGGTCCTCTTGAAAAGAGAAGAGTGGATCAAACACTTCTAGGAAACCATTGATTCCACCTCTTAGGAACCTAATGACTCTACTTTATTTCATTACTCTATCTGCCTACACCATGACCCTTGACAATACCGACAATGGCTTACCCCTTGTCTACCTACAACTCATAGATTGGGATCAACAAGAACCACCAATTTTGGACACATTCAAGAATGACGAATCAATTGATGAATTCATGGGACTTCATGAAGGAATACCAAGTGGGGATCATAATTTTTTCTTTGCCATAGAAATCAATTATGCAACATACATTGGTGAGGCTATCCTATCCTCTAGTTACAAAAGTGAAAATGAAAAAATTAAAACTAAAAATAATAGGTCATTAGGTGAAAACCAAGAGGTTCCTACTAACCATGAAAAAATAAAAATAAAGGACGTATTTGAAGGTGAAAACCTCTCTAAGGTGCCTGAGGATGGAGGACTAGATAGTCTCCCTATAGACCGAGAGACAAAATTGACATTACTTATAGAAGAAATAGAAGAAGTGAACATTGTCAAACAAGACAATTCCAAAATCATACAATTGGTAGCATCATTGACCACCAAGGAAAAGCTTAAGTTTACAACATTCTTTTTAGAAAGACAAGTTAACTTGGCATGGTCATATGTTGATATGCCTAGATTGTATCTCGAACTTGTTCTGCACCACTTGCCACTATTACCAAATGCTAAACCATATAAGTAGAAGTTGAGAAAAATGCACCCACAGATTGTACTCTTGGTCAAGGTAGAATTGAGGAAACTCTTGGATGTTGGGTTCATTCGCTCTATTGATTATGTAGATTGGATATCAAACCTTGTTCCTGTCACCAAACTAAATGGTAAAATCAGAGTATGCACAAATTTAAGAGATCTTAATAAAGATTTTCCTAAAGATGATTTTCCTTTACCAAACATTGACATCATAGTAGACCTTACTGCTGGATATGAAATGCTATCACTTATGGATGGATTCCTGGGTTATAATCAGATAATAATTTCTCCTAGAGATCAACCAAAGATAGCTTTCACATGCACTTGGGGAACTTTCTGTTGGAATGTCATGCAATATTTGGGCTTAAAAATGTTGGAGCTACCTACTAGAGAGCCATGAATACTATATTTCATGATTATATGCATGTACTTATGGAGGATTATGTTGATGATCTTTGAAAATATCTAGAACAAAGTGGTCACCTAGCAGTCTTGGACAATATTTTCAAATGACTCAAAAAGTATAAAATTAGGTTAAATCCAAAGAAATATGTTTTCAGGGTCCAATCAGGAAAACTCCTAGGATATATTGTCTCCCATAGAGGAATAAAAGTTGATCCTACCAAAGTAAAAGCTATCTTGGACATGCCACTACCAACCAACATCATTTAGTTAAGGACGTTACAAGGAAGATTACAATCAATCTGTAGGTTCATTGCTCAGCTAGCAGACAAGATCCATCCATTTCAACATCTGTTATGAAAAGGAATTCCCTTCAATTGGACAAAGAAACGTCAAGAATCATTTGATCAGATCAAGATTATCTATTGACTCCACCAGTTCTTATGCCTCCAATTGATGGATGACATTTGATATTGTATGTGACAACAACTACATCCACACTGGGGGCATTGTTAGCACAAAATGACAATGATGGAAAAGAACAAACAATATTATATTATTCCCACCTTGGTTAGATATGAGTTGAATTATAGACCTATTGAACGAGCATGTCTAGCATTTGTATTTGTAGCACAAAAGTTGAGACATTATATGCTAAATCACAAGACAAAACTAATTGCCAAAATTGATCCTTTGAAATATCTTCTTAGCAAAGTAGCTCTGAGAAGAAGACTAGCTAAGTTGGTTATGATGCTAAGTGAGTATGAAATTGAGTACATTGATCAAAAAGTTATTAAAGGAAAAGTGATAGTTGATCAACTCTTAGATGCACCAATAAAGGTAGATAATCCTTTGATATATAATTTCCCAAATGAATCAATATTAGTCATAGAAACATCGACAACATGGAAATTATACTTCGATGGATCATACACAAGTCATGGTTCAAGCCCTAAAAGAAAATATGAATTTCTAGACTTAGTCCTGAAAGAAAATCCAAAGAATCAAGTAGATCAAGAAAATCCTAGAAATTTTGAACCTAATTGGTTGGGCCCTTATATCATCACAACAACATATGTATTTGGTGCTTATCATATTTCTATGTTTGAAGGAGAAACTTTGTCTAAACCCATCAACATCATGCACCTTCACAAGTACTACACCTAATTCTCAGAGTATTTGTTCAAAAAGTCAAAAAATACAAAAAAATATAAAAAATATAAAAAAATAGTCACCTTGATGAAAACTTGGCAAACAGTTCTCTTGGTGACACCAAAAAAAAAATTTTAAAAAAAAATAGTAAAGAGAAATAATTCGTCCAAAAGTGAAAACCACTTCAGTGGTGCTTTGGATAAGTACCATGGTGAAAACCTAGCAAACATGCACCATGTGTAGTCAATCTACACTCCTCCATCTACTATCACTCTACCTAGTCTTCCATCCTTCACTCATCCATTCACACATGTCACCTGTCCATAATAAAGCTTTGTAATCCCTTCCATGGCCTGAGAACCACTGACATCTGGTATCCTTTTCCTTCATGATCTTCCTTTGCAATCGTTTTCCGATTCCCCTTTCACATAATAAACTGTTCATATACCTGACTCGGGGAAATTCCTTGACTTACATCTTCATGGGAAATAACACATGGTATCATAATTTAAAAAACATCAAAATCCAAAAAAATCATAAAACATCAAAATCCAAAAAAAATCATAAACCATCAAAACTTCCAAAAATAGAGTCAAAGTCAGAGTTTGAGTCTGAGTCAATTTTTGTTAGTAGGGTCGAACTATGTTGTCTCTATGCATTTTCTATGTAGGCAAGGATCATCTTCAATGGGCCCCCAAGACATTAGGTTAGTCCTTCTAGGTTTTTCCAAATAAAATCATGATTCTATCTTTTGTCAAATCAAACAAGGTCAAGTCATGTCAAACTACAAGGTCTCTGGTTGTATAACATAGGAAATTCCATCAATCAATGAGCCCCCAAGGCCCTAGGTTATTCCTTTAGGTTTTTTTGAGTGTGGTCTTGTTCTGCAAGTAATCATCATTCAAACCAAATCATGAATCAACAGGAAAACATAACCAACAAATCTTTCATCTGCAACCAATCAATCATCTTATCATCAATCAATTGACCAGGTCATTAGCCTTTTTTCAAAATGGGGCATTATGTAATTTTTCTCATTTTGTCTTAACTTTTCTCTTCTATTAGGATGTGTCCTTCACGAGATTAGACTTTTTCTTTGGTCAATCTAGTCATTCACCTAGCAGGATATGTCTTTCTTGCAATTAGGTGCTTTGTCAACACTTTTCAGCTTTATCAGATGTGTTACTTGCCTCCTATAGGATATGTCTTTCCTAAAATTAGGTGTCGTCACATCGATCGATCATATCAATCAAACTTCATCAAAATCAATCAATCTTATCATTTGGTCAATCAATCTTTCCTTAATTAGGATGTGTCCTTCCTGAAACTAGGAATAATCAATCAATTAAACTGGTCAACCTTTTTCAACTTATCAATCAATCCTTTTCAACCAATCAGTCAAATTTGGTCATGTGGGTCAACCTAAGCAATCATATCAAACAATCTTATCAATATTATTGGCAAACATTGTCTCTCTAGCAAACACTTTCTTGGTCTTGCTTTGTCTTATATTTTTGGTTGGTTCTTGGTCATGTTACTAGTTACCTTGAGGATGCCCAAAAGGATTTAGAGGAATGATGATGGATTATGACCTCTTTTATTTTCTTGTTGTTTGTGGTCTGTCTTGGCAAAAAGACCACAATAATTAGGTCCTTAGTATGAGTCAGGGCATTCCTTGTCTTTTGACTTTGTCTTTTTAACTGCTTGTCTCACACAAATGGTCACCTTGCACACCTTGGTCTATGTCATACCATGGTGTTTTGATCCATTTGTGACAATTTTGATGCCCGATGATGATAAATATAAAAAGCACAAAAGTTGGTCCCTTATCATTCATTGTGTAACTAGCCATCTCCTTTGTCCCTTTTTGCACTAACATCCATCTCTTCTACACTAACATTTATTTTGTATGCATCTTGACAGAGTCCTGTGACACACAAAAACATCTTTCATACATGATCACATTAGAAACCATCATAGAAAGCACTATCACCATAGACAACACTATCATACAACCACATACATTTGCATGAGAAAATACAAAAACATAGAAATCATCCATATAGAATTAACATTTTATCACATTATACTATAACAACTCATGAAATTGCATTGTACATGGCATTATAGTTCATTTCCATTCATCACATTGCATAGTTCATTCAACATTTCATTGCATTAGATTTCATATACATTGTGTCACATCCATGACATCACATTATACATTAATAACATGGCATATCACATCATACATCACATTTTGCATTCATATTAGACTTTCTCAAACATCACATTTTGCATGATCATATAAGAATTCCATTACATTAATGATAATTGCATTACATATTACATCACACTCACAAAATTAGGCCATTCCTATTGCATTCATTATTCATACATATCATAATGGTATAAACATCCATAATCATAAATGCATCATATCATCGCATCACATAAAGGAATAAAACATTCATAACATGATCATAAATCCATAATCATAACACATATTAAACCATCACATCATCATATAGAATGCATCAATAGAAATGAGAAAAGCATGAGCATCCATACCATAACATCATCATAAACATAAAAGTATAATCAAATAACAATGCATATCATAAACTGCTACCAAAAATCATATCATATATATATCACTCAAAACTATGTCATAGGTATAATGTCATGATGTATCGTGTCTGATAAAATGGAGCTCACAAGCTAGATAATCAAAATACAGTGTCACAACAAATAACATCAGAAGAGGCCCTAGCTTGAGCTACCTTGATCTCCTATCCCTAGGGCATCCCTGTCCTCCCAGCATGGTGAATCTTTGGACCTGTGCTCTGAGGTGGATGGCTTGTCATAAGGTGTGGCCCATCTCGCATCTAATGAATCACCCTCTGACCTACTTTGAGTGCACCTGTTGTGCATCTGGCTATGGGTCCTACCCCATTAACTACTCTCAATCTCCAAAAATGTGGGCTCTGTTGGTGTTTTTTCCAACTAAACCCCAGAATTCTCTAACAAATAGAAAATCCTTATGTTCAAGACATCCCTAGGCTAGTGGCCAACACAACGAGTAAATAATTTTGAGGTCTTTACTCCTCCACTTTAGGTTCTATGGGACCAAGGAGGGTATTTCCAAATTTGTGTTCATTCTAATTTGTTAAAATGGAGAACACTTCTTCACAGATGGGTTCCTACTACAAGAAAATAAGAAAAATTCACTAAGGATTTGGCTGATCTTTGAGTAAATAATTTTCTATTTGCTAGGAATGAGGATGTATTTCAAACTTACATTTCAGAATTGACATGATTTTAATAAGTATTGTTCTTATTTTAAACCTATGGCTAGGCATATTACTAATTCATTTGATTGCACAAATTCTTGACAAACAGGCCAGTGCCTCATAAATTGGGTAAATGGAGTCAAATATGGAATACTCAATAATACACAAATTATATAATTCATAAATAGATGGACTATTTTTGTAATGCCTTGTAATATGAAAACTCAAGATATCCAAAACATGACTTCTTATTGAATCCTTTGCAAATTCTTATAGACCTGACTCCCCTTAAGCATTTAATTCACCCTTTGAGCTAAAGCAAAGAAACAAATCCATACATTCAATTAAACCATTGATGAAAAACAAAAAGATCCTCCATAATTTCATTTATAATCTGTAAAAATGTACAAAGGAGAGTACATGATTTAAAATTTAGATTTGTTTTGATATATGTAATTCATGTAGAACAATTCAAGTCTATTACATATAAGACTTATACTCAAGATGATTAGCCAACATATTCATCAAGACTTTTGCATTACATTTGTTTTCTGCACTTAAATTCTACCTAGACCATTCTAGACTCAAAATGTTTACCCCTATAATGAGCCTTGAAATCCCTTTTATAGATGAAGAGAGCAACAAGGATCAAGCTTATTATAGTTACATTTCATAATCATTTCAAAATTAATTTCATTTCATTTGGTCCATTTCCCAAACTATTATATTTAATCATTAATTTACCATGGGAAAGCAAAAAGGAAAAAAAATTTCCAAGCAATTGGTCAAAGAAGCACACACAAGCCTTCCAAAAGAGTTGTTATCAAAATTAGCACATTCACCAACACCGGGGAAGTCACCATCAGTACCAATGGTGCAAACCAATGAACCAACCACAAGAAGGTTGAATCACCACAAAAATCCAAAATCGAACACCACTAAGTAGGAGAAGACGAGTACTACCCGGCCTTGTCAGTAGTTGAGTAGACACCCTCACTTGGTTTCATGACAGAAATTAGAGTTGTAACAATCACCTCATCATGCGAATCATCATAGGGCACAAGGGAAATAGGACAATGGCTAGAATCAGGGCCAAATCTTCCCTCCTCACTTGAAGAACTATTAGAAATCACAACAAGAACACTAGGCTTCCCTGAATAGACCCTAGGACCTGTACTTTTCTTCTTCAATTCATTCACAGACTCAATGAGCCCTCTTCCTCTAAACTTGACTAATTCTTCAAAAATAGTCCTATTTCTCACATTGTAAGTACTCTGGACATTAACTTTCTCAACCTTCTTTCAAACACTCCTCTTACCCTTCGAGACAGTTGACATTTTTTCCATAATGGGTTTGGCTTCACGCACATATGTAAATGGTTCCTGCATATTCAACTTCCTGGACCTTCAAACTGGTGTGATAGGAGTACTTGGCTCACTCATTTTTCCTAGAGTAAAACACTAACCAGAGCCTATCTTGTAGGAAAAAAATTAGCCAAAACCTTCAAAGAATCCCCACTCATAGAAATGAAAACCCCAAGAGCCCTAGATAAGACAATATAGAGTACAATTGAGCTATAGCAACAATACCAGTAAAATGCATGCATTCACACTTATAGACCAGGGGATATCATACTGCCACCTCTGTGATTATTGGTTCAATACTCAAAATTCACTCCTCTAGTACGTATAGTGATTATTTATGTTCCTTGATAATTGTATATGATTAAACACACTATAGGAAATTCTTACTAAATAGAGGAATTGGAAGCGAGTTGCATTTAATGGCTACCTTGGCTCGCTCAAGCGAGCATAAAATCAATTGTTGCATGTTGGATCCTGGCCGTCGATCATTTAGGATTTGAAACTCAATCAACAAGGCCCATTAAGGATCGCCACTTGCTTTTATGCCCATACTTAGAAACAATGAAGAGGTGCTCTAAAACTGCCACATACCCATATGTATCCAACTCCATAATGATCAACTTGGTCACCATCAATCTTGATAATGGGTTGATCTTATCTAGAAACTCTAGACATCGAAAATATACAGATTGATCGCACACTTGATCCTGATCCACTAACATCGTTTCATCTTGAATCATCCCTCGGTCTAACCATTTAATCAAATCTCCTTATCTGATTAAATTCATCAATATTCCTCTCTTAATTAAATAAATCACTTTATCTAATTAAGTCACCTCTTCTCGATAACTAAATTAATCATCTTGATCTAATTATCCGATTTAATTAAATAATCAATTTTATTTGATTAAATCTCTTAAGTCTATCCATTAAATTAAATAAATTAAAACCTTATTTGATTTAATCTAACACCATCTCTTTTAATTAAATAAATCAAAATCTTTATTTGATTAATATCTTATCACACTCTTCTCATTATTTGATTTAAATAAATCCATAAATCTAAGTCAAATAAGTCACATCATCTAATCTCTTGTTAAATTAATTAACCCTTGATTAATTTAACCTCATCTCATGTCCCATCCTCTAGATAATGCAAGTTGCACATGAAAATAGATTTAATTCATTTATTAAATCTCTATTTTCCTCACAAGGCATCTTTTGAAATATTCTCTCAATTTGAATTCAAAAGTTCCAAGTCAACATGTACATCCAACAAGGCATTCAAAACCTCTTACATGTCCTTTTCCTTGAGCCAAGTGGCATTTATTGCATTTTTCTTTCCCTCTTACATGTCATTTCAACAAATTTGAATTTCAAATATTAGCATTTATTAGCACAAACCCCAAATCTTGCACATCCATCATCCATTCATAGCTTGACAAGTGGCACCATATCATTGGATGAATGTTAGTCCCACATTTCTCAAACTTGGACTTTCATCCATCTTGAAATCCTATAAATGAAGAGCTCCTCTCCTCATTTGGTCATCCACAAACATTGCAAAGTTACCATGCTAAAATACTTAGCCATTTACATCCATCATTGAGTTCTTAGCTAGGCTTTTTGCAGATTTGGCTTGGAGTTCTCATCTTTCATCAAAATGGATCAATATCATCTTCAACATTCGAAGCTTGCATCTTAGGAATTGGGAAAGGGCCAATTTTCACATCAAATTGGCACCAATTCCCCCATGGGATCATGAGTTTGCATATCTAATTAGGATTTTATCTTGTTTTTGTCATTTGCATTGTGTTCTTCAATATTTTCATTCCTAGTTTGAGTTGTAAATGAATTTCATGGGGAATCCTTATTTTAGCTTGCAATTCCTTGTCTAACTTTTTTATTCATGTTGTTTTGCAGGTACTAGGAAAAGGGTTCGCACATTTTAAATCAGGATCAAGTGGGAGTAATATATCAAAAATAGGCATGAGGCTACCCATGGCTGATGACTGTCTACATCAAATATTCGAGTTGAACTGATCTTGAACCTCTTTGTCTGATCTCTCAAGGGGGCAGTATACTAGCATAATTCTTTCACTGGGGCAATAGTGAGGCATCCAAAAAATTAGAGAAATTTTGACTTTTGATCAGGGCAAGGTTATTCTTTGAAACAACACAACAAGTGCATCGCTTCAAAGAGGGGCAAAATGTAGACATAAAAAATATATAGATTGATCGCACACTCGATCCTGATCCACTAACATTGTTTCATCTTGAATCATCCCTCGGTCTAACCATTTAATCAAATCTCCTTATCTGATTAAATTCATCAATATTCCTCTCTTAATTAAATAAATCGCTTTATCTAATTAAGTCACCTCTTCTCGATAATTAAATTAATCATCTTGATCTAATTATCCAATTTAATTAAATAATCAATTTTATTTGATTAAATCTATTAATTCTATCCATTAAATTAAATAAATTAAAACCTTATTTGATTTAATCTAACACCATCTCTTTTAATTAAATAAATCAAAATCTTTATTTGATTAATATCTTATCACATTCTTCTCATTATTTGATTTAAATAAATTCATAAATCTAAGTCAAATAAGTCACATCATCAAATCTCCTGTTAAATTAATTAACCCTTGATTAATTTAACCTTATCTCATGTCCCATCTTCTAAATAATGCAAGTTTCACATGAAAATAGATTTAATTCATTTATTAAATATCTATTTTCCTCACAAGGCATCTTTTGAAATATTCTCTCAATTTGAATTCAAAAATTCCAAGTCAACATGTACATCCAACAAGGCATTCAAAGCCTCTTACATGTCCTTTGCCTTGAGCCAAGTGGCATTTATTGCATTTTCCTTTCCCTCTTACATGTCATTTCAACAAATTTGAATTTCAAATATTGGCATTTATTGGCACAAACCCAAAATCTTGCACATCCATCATCCATTCATAGCTTGACAAGTGGCACCATATCATTGGATGAATGTTAGTCCCACATTTCTCAAACTTGGACTTTCATCCATCTTGAAATCCTATAAATGAAGAGCTCCTCTCCTCATTTGGTCATCCACAAACATTGCAAAGTTACCATGCTAAAATACTTATCCATTTCCATCCATCATTGAGTTCTTGGCTAGGCTTTTTGCAGATTTGGCTTGAAGTTCTCATCTTTCATCAAAGTGGATCAATATCATCTTCAACATTCGAAGCTTGCATCTTAGGAATTGGGAAAGGGCCAATTTTCACATCAAATTGGCACCAATTCCCCGATGGGATCATGAGTTTGCACATCTAATTAGGATTTTATCTTGTTTTTGTCATTTGCATTTTGTTCTTCAATATTTTCATTCCTAGTTTGAGTTGTAAATGGATTTCATGGGGAATCCTTGTTTTAGCTTGCAATTCCTTGTCTAACTTGTTTATTCATGTGGTTTTGCAGGTACTATGAAAATGGTCTGCACAGAAATCCAACTCTTATTTCCCATCACATCTTCTAGTTTTTCTTTGGGACCTCATCAAGCGATGGATGAGAAGCCAATGATGAGATATTAGCTATTAATTTTGATCATGGGAGGATCTTTGCTAGAGATTTAAATCCCATTTCTCATTGCTCGTTCACTTCTCATTGAGCAATCTCAACCCGTGATGTATAAATCCCACACAATGAGGAAAAAATCTACCCATCAGTGGTCGTAGGTTCCCTTTTGGAAACCATGATACAATTCTCGATAGTGGTAATGCCAGCAATGGGTTAAATACTTAACTGCATCACTCATTCGGGGTCACCTTATGATGGTGAGAATGCAACACGCAATGGGTGATAGACCTAAGGTGGTAGGAAAGATCATATAATACTCATTGTGGGATGTTCGTGGGTGGCTTCAAAGGAACACACGATGAGCGATGAACTGCCAGTGGTAGAATTAAATGATGCTAAAAGCACGTGGGCATAAGTTTTTTTTAAAGGGGTACTTCCTAGGCTCAACGGGTGACCAAAGTGTTGGGGCCAGTTATAAGAATGATAGAAAAGACCATGAGGTGCCACTTAAGCAATCAATTACCTCATGCAGCCAGTCAATGAGATAACATAAGCCAATAGGAAGATTAAGGGTATGAGTGAATGGAGACCACAAAACCTAAACCCTAGTAACAACAAGGAATGATCAATCATAGGCTTGACTATGGAACCAATGGGACAATGAAAGTTTAGGGTTCCACTAGTGGCTCTGACTAGGGATGTATGCCTCTTACAGGCATAGCAAGACCTTAGATCTCTGGTAGAAGAAAACTAGCAGAAAGGCACAAAAACTAGGAACAAGAACAACAAACCAAGAGCATTGATTATAGGGATAAAGAATGTAGCTCTCATTTCCAATCCTAGAAGCCTTCTCTTATACTTTCTTAGGCTTCATTCTCTAAATTGGAGGCCTAATGGGCCAAAAAACTTAGAAGAAATTATTTCCTCTATCAAATACCTTATCCTTCTCTAATAGCAAAGGATCAACATGTGCATTAACCATTTCTGAGAAACCAACATCACCATCATTGATTTCATCAATTCCACTTGCTATGAAACTGCCATGTTCATCAACCTATTGCACCATAGGCCCATCTAGTTTAATTGGAAAGATAAAACATTCATATTACACTTGATCATGAGTTGTAAAATCACATTCAATTTGTTCATCAAATTGAAATCCTTCATAAACACTCCATTGTATACTGGGCCAAGCTTTTGAAGTATCAAAGAGAAAAGGTTCATATTCAACAACACCTTCATTATACTTGACATGAGTGTCATCATCATTAGATGGAAGCAATTCCATCATAAGGTCCAGAAGATGAGGGGTATCTATAAAGAATTCAAATGCACATTCATACTAGTTAACATCATACCTCATGTTGTTTGTTCCCCTAAGTTGCTCTTCACATAGGTCAAATAGTCTTGCAATATCAATATAATATGAAGACTCGTCAAATTGTTTATCCTCATCAACATGCAATAATGTCACTTCGGGAATAATTTACCTATCTGGGTGCACAACTTGGTCATTTAATAATAGGCCCCTCCCTACATCCATATATATATCATCTTCATTATCATATATAGCTAACAATTCAACCCCTTCCTCAAGCACACAACCATGTATCATAGGAACATGGGCATGTTCATTTGCATCTCCCTCAATAGAAGTACTATATTTAGGATCATTTTCATGGTCAATGACATCTTCATCTTCAAATTCTTCACCATGTGAAAAACTATCATATTTAGTTATCAGTAAATCTAAGTTACACTCTTGGTAATCATCAGACACAATCTGCTCATTCCCCTGTGGGTAAGAAACTTCACAAATACTTGTACTACTACATCATTCATGTGACTATGTAACTGTTGAATCAAAGTTACCTTCTTCAAGGATAGACTCAACAAATTTAGTATCAGCCTGATCTTTATGTCTTGTTGTCTCATTTGTGCCATATCTAATGTATTCACAAGTGGTGCTTGCCAAACACTCGTCAAGATTTTCAACAAAGAGTGAATTATTCCTACACCAGTAAGGACCATTATTTACCACCTCATAAACTAGTGAGGGTTCATCATATAAGGGGTTCTACCACACCTTAATTGTTGTCACATACACCCCTACTTTCTCAACATAAGGATCCCAATCCTTGGGGTCATTAGTGCATTCAAAGTTAGTGTAATCACATGAAGAGTAGAGAGAAACATTTTCAAATTTCTCTTCATCATTTGTATTTAAAACTATTGATCCACTTTTTGAGAACTCTGTACATGAATAAAATTGCTCAATCCCAAGTAGGTGCACCCTTTCAAGGCTATCAACATCTCCTCTACTTGGAGTGAGAGATTCCATCTCCATATCTTAAGAAGAATTACAATTGAAATAAGATCAACCAAGTTCAATTTCATCACCTTGGTCACTGATTTTTGCATCATTATCTCTAATCAAATCAAGATATAGGGCCTTCCCCTATGCCCCTTCTATTTTCTCACCATCTAGGACATCCCAAGGATGAAAATTATGCACCATTTCCTTGTCCTCATATTGTGTGTATCCATCTATATTACTTATGAAATGACAATAGTCATCAACCGACTGTTCACATTCTGATACATCCTGTTGACCTGTTTGCACCGACCTTGGATCCTTCTTATCACGGTAGTCACTGATGACACTCTGAGGTAATACTTGTCAAGTGTATTCATTCTTAGCCTCCTTTATAACCCTTATCCAATCAATTACTTGAATCAAATTGTAAGGCTTCAATTCCTTTGATAAAGTACTCAATCCTGATTGATACATTTCACAAAGCAAATCAATACATATCGAGTCTTCTATTTTGGAATTTTTAGACATCTCAAATAAAGTATCCACAAACCTAGAAAAAAAATCATAGGGTGATTCCCCTTGATACCTTTTCATCTCATGTAAACCCCTGGTAGAGAATACCTGTTCATCTATGATTTGATCTTGTGAGATTTTCTCTTGGGTTTTATCATGATCCTCATATTGTAATGGTGGAGGAATTGGAATAATAGGATCCTTATAACCTTGGTGTGAATTTCTACTAATTGATCCACTAGTTGCATATGCATGAAATGTGCTAGGATTACTAGCATTAGTAGTCGAATATCTCTTCACCATGGAGTACTTCAAATTGTTTTAAATTTCTATGGAAATTTGAAATGCCTGATACAATGTTGTGGGATCCTTGTCTCTTAGGAGATAACTCATATTTTTATCAAATGCACCCAAGTATACCACTAGACACTTTGCATCATTCAGCCTTATGCTCTTAGGAATCTCTCTTATGATCTTTGACAGCCTAAGATTGAAAGAGGGAACTAGCTCTTCTCCTTTCTCCATGCTCATGAACCTTTGTCTTATTAAGACTAGATCAATCCTGTTGTGCAGTTTATCACACACACGCCCCGCTGAAAGCAGGGACCCTCTTTTGCTTTCATTTTTGGTGTTTTGGCCCTTGGTTTTTTGAGGTTTTGTTTCCTTAATGTGTGATTGAATGATTATCTTATTCATGCAAATGCCCCCCTTCTAGGAAGCACTTTGAAAATATAATGTTCTGAGCTCATTTCGAGTTTTTAGCTCTTTTCAGGAAAATTCCCTTTGGGCGGAATTCCCCAAATGCTTTGAAAACCCAGTGGCTGATGTTTTGCACTATGGTTTGGGGATTTTGGGACCTCACGGAATTCTGCATGGAAAGGATTTTCCTAAAATTCTGTCACCCTATCAGATTCCCGAGTTTTGGTTTGGCTTGTCTTATCAACTGCATTAATGCTCATTTGTACGATTTATGCGGCAGGTATTAAATCAATTTTGGGGAGTTTTATGCCATTAAGTCTTATCATCATTTGCTCTATTGGTTTGAAATGCTTGATCCTGAGTGCTTGGCTGGATTTGGCGTGTTGGATTTGTGAATTCTTGGATTTGGTGGTGATTTTCCTAGACGTCATTTGTTGTTTGCTAAGGCGCTAAAGATTGTTACTCGTCATTGTTGTAATCAAGTCTCACTTCATCAATGTATGTACACATTACATTGTTTTTTATTTTGGAATGTGAGTGATTCTTCGGTATCCTGAGTGTTCTTGGAGTCCAAATTTCTGTATGTTTGGGCATTGAATATCTGAAGTTAGGGTTGTTCGATTTTGTTAAATTCATGATTCTGAAGTGAGTTTTTTGAGCTTGTTTATTGATTTCATTATGAGGCAACTTGCCTATGTAGGCCATAAAGAACCTTTTGAAAACCTAGCAAAACAAGTAAGCTAAGCCCAAGCTTGTCCTGTACATTCTTGGAAGAATCTTAGGGTTTCAGCCTTAGGGCATCACCAATTCCTCTAGATTTACTCTAGGATGAGCTTTGAATTTAAAGATGATCTGTAAGAGGTTCAAATCGAGCTAGTCTCAAGACCAGGGTCCTCAAATTTGTGATCGTTCGATCAATTTGAGTGAAATTGTGAGAAAACGTCATCATTTGGTATTTCAAAGTTTTCACAGAATTCCTCCGCTAGCGGAATTCTCTGACTTTCTATTTTCTCTTTGTTTTCATGAAATGTGCAGTAATCCGGAGTTATTCTTGCTTCATGGATTTCCATTCCCTCTGTATTTTACTAAAATTTCCTTTGTTCCTTCATGTTCCTAGAATTTGCAGACTATTGCTATTTTCATGGATTTTTATCCTGGACGGAATTTTCAGGAGCTTTGTTGAAAATTAAGAACTAAGAGATACCGTGATTTATGAGCTGGTGATTATGCATTGTATGATAAATTTGAATTACTTAAGGATGTATCATGTTGTTTCTTAGTTAATGACAGTTGATTAAATGATTATTGGATGCTTTTATGTTTATTTCGCTAAAATCCGCCTGGCTGGGAATTTTTTGAAATTCCTCTCGCCTAGATTTTGTAGGAGGACTGAAAACCCGAACTTTGAGATGATTAATTTTATGAGGTTTTAGAGAATTTTACTTATCATGGGACTTATATTGAGGTTGAATATGTTATTTGTGATTGATTAACTTGGGTTTCATGTGATCTTTATTATGGTTTCTTTGTTGGATGTAGGTCGAGTCAAGTAAGGAAGTGACGAGTGGAACCAAGGGTAAAGTGATGGATCCAAGTGCAGAGGGGTCTTTTGTTTTTGAGGTAGAAAGAATCAAAATGGATATAAAGAGCAAAATTCTTGAGAGCAAGCTTACTTCCATCTGGTCAGAGGTAACTGATACAAATGTTGGACTATGGGATTATAAATATTTCAAGACAAGGATGGCACCACAAAACCTTCCTTTACTGGCCAGAAGGACATTGGAATTAGGGTTGACACATGTAGTTGGATTCCCTCCTATAATGCAGTGTTATGAATTGGTGCTCAAATGTGCTAGACACTATGACAAGGATACACAAAGGATAGTTGGTCCCCAAGGGAGAATTATGGAAAATCTAAATCCTGTGTCTATAGCCCAAACCTTTGACATGCCAGATAGGTCTCATGTGGTGGATTTTGATATGGATATGTCAAATAATTTCTATCAAGAAGATACCATCAAGTCCCAACAGGTCAACAATTCCTAGTTGGAGAAGCCTAAGTCCCACTTTTCCAAGTTACCCAAGTAACTATTTAGAGCTAAATTCAAGGAAGAGTACTATGATGTTATCACCCTTCTCAGTAGGGTGGTAGGGTTGAAGAGTGTAGGATTATTTGAGAATTGGATGTTTCGTGTCATTGTGAGAATGGATCAGAATGTTAACTGCCATTGGGCAGGTGTTATAAGTGCCATGATTCATGAACAGATGTGCAATTTCTTGCAAACGAAGACCTTCACATCGACCTCCTACTTGGTTTATGCACTTGCAAGATTTCATCCATACAAAGGACTAAGTACAAGGGGTATGTTTGGACAAGATGTAATTTATGAGGTCAATCCACAATAGGAGGGTTAATGATGCATTCACCATGTACATCACTAGGTTGCTCCAAGGTGCAGAGCATGTGAGGATATCTGACAATTCCAAAGAGCTAATCAAAAGGTATGGGGCTTGGTTCATACAGTTTCCCACCTTTTCGTATATAAGGATAGATTGTTGTCAGAGGGCTCCATATAGACTTCCTAGGTATCCCTCTGATCACATCATACTTCTAGAGGTCACAAGGAAAATATGTGATTTTGATGCAATTGTGAAGAAGGATAAGCATAAGACTGGATTCGGTGGAGATTTTCCTCTAAGGATAGGCACTAGTGAGGTATTCCCTTCTATTAATTCAGCGTGTTCTTCTGAAGAAGAAATGAGCACTCTTGGGTTATCCTTTCATTCCAAAATATCTAGGTTTGATAGGACTGGCGATGTACAAAAGAAGGCCAACAAAGAATATAGTTAGAAGGATGATATAGAGGACTATTGGGCCAATTGCAGTGATGAATTTGAGATTAGAAGGAATAATTTTTCCAGGTTACCTGTTAACTTGGTTTAGCTATATAATGTGAAGGCCATTCTAGATCAAGTTGAAGATGATGGAGATTTGATTTAGGGCCATGATTATGAGGCAGTGAAGGATAAACCAGTGGGAGAAATAGACTAGTTGGAGGAAGAGAAGACATAGTTAGAGCAACTCATGACTCCAATGATCAAGTATATAAAGCTATGGCTAAAGCATAAGATGTGGGAATTGGAAAGTGAAGGTGTGCAATTAACCTATGATTTAATGGGAGACTTGGAGTCCCACTCCACTTTTGAGGAGTTAGCTAAGAAATATCTTAAGGGTAAGGGCAAGGTGAGCTCTCCTTTTAATAACAAGATTAAAGATGTTCAGGCGGAAGAAGTACAGGAGGCAAGAAAACAAAGAAAGCCTATTGCAAAGAAAAGGAGGCACATTTAAAGGACCAAGAATTCAACAAAAGATGAAGTTGAAAGGGAAGATAAAGAGGTTAATGTCCCTGTGCCCAAGAAAAGAAGGATAGTGAGATTGGCACATAAGGAAAAGGAAAGTTTCAAGGTAGGGGTGGAAGTGAGCCCACCGGTGATAAATGTGGAGAGCTTGGGAGAAAGGACATAGGTATATACAAGGAAATGAACAACTCCTCCTAAGGATAGTGTGCCAAGGAAGGATTCCCCTCCAATAACTCCTACTACAAAAAATCATGATGATATTCCTCCTTCCCATGAAGCTCACAGTGAACCAGGTGAATCCAAACAAGTAGAAAGTCATCAAGATCTAGAAGGAGAAGAATTTCAAGAAGGTGAGCTCTATAGTGCTGAGGCAGAAATAGAGAAGGTGTTACAGTCTCCCCTAGTAACTTTTGATGGTTCACCTGTTAGAAGTGAAGAAGATAGAACTCCTCATAGAGAAGAGATTCCAGTTAGGACTCCACCACTACTACATAAATAATAAGAGCAAGGAGAAGAAAAGGAAAAACTAGTTGAGGAAATTCCTGAGAAATAGGATTTGAATGAAGATATGCCCAGTGATTAACAAGATGAAGTTGGATAGAGAAAAGTACAATTAGAATCTACTATTCTGGGTTGGTTGGATAAAGAATTAAAGAGTAAACAAATTGTTGTAGATGAAACCCCTCCCAATTGGGATGGGCTATTTGCAAATATAGGAAAGGGTCAAGGAAAGAAGAAAGCTAGGGTCATCTCCAAGATTGAGAGATATGAAACAAATAACAGGGTGGTTCACATTGCTACTCCTACCCCTGATAAGAATAGGGATGATGTGACTGGAAGTGATTATAATGTGCAGACCATCAACCTAGGGCCTACTTCCATGGAGCAAGAGATTGAAGAGTATGAAGGATTTAGTGTTGTGATCTTGGGTAGGTTGTGGAAAGAAGTACAAACCAAACAAGAATTGAAGAGGGAGAATGAGAAATTAAAGAAGTACTTGCAGGACTTGATGAAGCCTTTGTAATCTATTAGTTCCTCATCAAGGACAATCAGCTATTTATAGGGGGTATAAACCAAGGGGGATGATGCTATCAAGGACATCTTTTCGACTAGAGGAGATGCAATGAGATCATTAGATTGGATAATGAATGTACTAGCACAGGATAAGGAGGACGCAAATATCCTGTTGCAAAAGACTAAGACCATAATGGAGTATACTGAAGATAAGTTGGTGAGTGATGGAATTCTTCCTTCCTCCAAAGTTGCAGAACCTTGGGAATGGTTTGAAGCTTTTCCAATAAGGTAGAAGGTTTTAAAGAAGGTATATAAAAAGGGGAAACAGATTGAGGACACCTTGATTGAAATTTACAATAAGTGCATTTCCTTCTTTGAGGTGATAACGGGAAGAAAGAGATTTGTGCCAAAGCATCTTAGCTTGGAGCAGTTGAGAAAATGGTGGCAAGATGTGTATTCTCTAGTAAATGAGGGCCCTATCACCGAACATCAGTTGGATGATGCAACTACTTCTATTGCAGTTATTGATAAATATCAAACAAGTGAGGTATATTGGGATAAAATGGTAAAAAAGTCAAGAGAAGATATCAAGTCCATTGAGAGGAGAGTTAATATTTTACTTATGGCACCTATGGCTGACTTGGACAAGTTATTTTTGATGGTGTAGGATAAGATGGAGCACGCTAAGGATAAAGGGGGAAGTTGTTAATGCAATGCCTCATCAGAATTTAATGCATATTTCACTTTATTTTGAATTCATCTTGGGCCGACTTGCTTGTGACCATTTTTTATTGTAAACCCTAATTAGGCCGACATATCTTGGGGGGTTTCTACAAATATGTCATTTTGCCTCATTTGTAAGGGCTAGATAGTTTTACTTTGGAGAAAATTAAGTAGTATATCAAGAGATAGGGTCAGGATTTAGTCTTATTTTTAAGCAATCAAGTGTTGTAATAGAATATTGGAATTGTTGCTACTTTGGGTAATTTAATGCAAGTGAAGACATTGTGATTTGGTGCCTTTCTTGTGTTGAATTTTATCTGGCATGGTTCTTGTGATTCTATCTTTGGAATTGCTTAAATTTATTTGATATATGTGCTAGGTTTAATGTTAGATGAATTGATAGTGTTTATGATTTGGTACTTGAAGTGTTGCAGCAATCTCTGGTCCATACTTTTCGCAACCAACTAATTGTTAGTTGCTTTGCAAAGTTAGCCTGGACTTTAAATTCATTGTGCTTAGTTCAATTGTGGATGTTTGTTCATTTCAATTGTAACAGGGTTGTCTTGAATTAATTTTCATGATCTAAAAATCTTTAATGCCTTAGAAGATTGCACTATTTCTGTAAGATTACAAATTCATCTAGGTCAAGAATAAATTAGTTTATGAGGGATTGGTCCATTTCAAGTGTTCATCATTTGCATTGTTAATCTTACGATTAGTGTTAAATTTAAGAATCTCTTTGAAAACCTTATCTCTTTTTCTCTTTCTTTGTCATTTGGGTTAGTTTTAGGATTGGAAGTATCACCATATTGCTAGATCTGATAAATTTAAGGATTCAATATTTGCTTGTAGTAAGGTCCCTTTGTGATTACCAACATTTTCACATTTGTCATTGAGTTGTTTATGCATTTTCAATACCTAACATTAGAGACCTTGGGGTTATCTCTTGAGGCTTGCTAATAGAGATTTACCTTTCAAGAGAGATAGGATTTCCATATTTTGTCTAAGTTGTTGTTGTGTAGAAAACACCATCAACAAATCCTTTCACCAACATTTTCCATGAGCATTGCTCTCAATTCATCTCATGAATGTATGGAGGATGTTGGAAAATAAGAGAACCAATCTCTAGCATCTCCTCTCAAGGACTGAACAAATAATTTTATGACAACATCTTCAAAGTCTAGTTCATAATCTCCCATCACATCAACAAAATCTTGCAGATGTTTACTTATTGATTTAGTTTTTGCACCATTAAATTTCAGTATCCTATCTCTAATCTTAGGTGGTACAACATTTGGAAAACCACAGATATTTCTGAAATCTATGGTTCTATATCTTTCAATACTAAAATTCCTTTGATGTGAAAAAGAGTGCTCATCATGTGTTATTGCATTCAAATCCATGTCTAGATGTACAACTTGACTAGGAATCTTGTACTGCCTTTTGCAAGCCTTTTCAAAAGGAAATTCAAGTCCCTTTTTCAATTATGATCTTAAGCCTTTAGAATTAAAACTCTTTTCTATTTTACTTAAGATCTTAAAATATAGCATGCTTCTTCATGATAATGCACTAATTTCAATTTTCATTCAAAAGACATGCTAAATTATCACTATCATTCCCTCATCTAGTGCCAATTCACCTAATATATCTTGAAAATCCCAACAAATTACTTACAAATGTGATAATATTTTCTTCAGATTCATGAGAATACCTAAAATTTTAGAGCAGCCATTCACCCTTGATTTTGAAACTTGCAGATTTGAAGCTTTTTTATATTCTTTACCATGTTCTTTGAGTCAAAGTTGTCACCTTTCTTCACAAAGGATTATAGTTCAAATAAAATGAATTGTCTTCAAAATAAATCTCGTTCTAGGTTTGCTTCAAAAGTGGAGCCACTTTTAGATCTTTTGAGCTTTGTTGTAATTGAATCCTTCACCAACTTCAAGAATTCTATGCTATCTTAACAACATGTTCATATTTATCACACCATTTGACTCTATAATACTACAATCTACAACCGGAGAATGAAAATTTTCCCCAACAGAGTCACTAATTTTGTTGGTGTTTTTCTAGCTAAACCCCAGAATTCTCTAAAGGATTGCCAATTCTTATGTTCAAGACATCCCTAGGCTAGTCGCCAACACAATGTGTAAAGAATTCTAAGGTCTTTACTCCTACACTTTAGGTTCTATGGGACTAGGGAAGGTATTTCTCAATTTATGTTCATTCTAATTTGTTAAAATGGAGAACACTTCTTCATAAATGGGTTCCTACTATAGAAAAATAAGCAAAATTCACTAAGGATTTGGTTGATCTTTGAATAAATAATTGTCTATTTGCTAGGAACAAGGATGTATTTCAAACTTACATTTGAGAATTGACATGATTTTAATAAGTATTGTTCTTATTTTGAACCTATGACTAGGCATATTACTAATTCACTTGATTGCACGAATTCTTGACAAACAGGTCAGTGCCTCATCAATTGGGTAAATGGAGTCAAATATGGAATACTCAGTAATACACAAATTATTTAATTCAGAAATAGATGGACTATTTTTGTAATGCCTTGCAATACAAAATCTCACGATATCCAAAACATGACTTCTTATCGAATCCTTTGCAAATTCTTACAAACCTATGACTCCCCTTAAGCATTTAATTAACCCTTTGAGCTAAAGAAAATAAATAAATCCATACATTCAATTAAACCATTGATGACAAATGAAAAGATCCTTGATAATTTCATTTATAATCTACAAAAAAGTACAAAAGAGAGTAGATGCTTTAGAATTTAGATTTGTTTCAATATCAGTAATTCATGTAGAACAATTTAAGACTATTACACATAAGACCTGTACTCAAGAAAATTAGCCAGCATATTCATCAATCCTTTTGCATTACATTTGTTTTCTACACTTAAATTCTACCCAGACCATTCTAGATTCAAAATTTCAACCCATGTAATGAGCCTTGAAATCCCTTTTATAGATGAAGGGAGAAATAAGCATCAGGATCATTACAGTTAAAATTCATAATCATTTCAAAATTAATTTCATTTCGTTTGGGCCATTTCTTGAACCGTTATATTTAATCATTAATTTACCATGTGAAAGAAAAAAGGAAAAAAGAGAGCCAAGCAATTGGTTGGAGAAGCACACACAAGCCTTCCAAAAGAGTTGTTATCAAAATAAGCATGTTCACCAACACTGAGGAAGTCACCATCAGTACCAACGGTGCAAACCAATGAACTAGCCAAAGGAACATTGAATCACCACAAAAATCCCAAACCAAACACCATTGAGTAGGAGAATGTGGGTGCTACCTAACCTTGTCAGTGGCTGAGAAGACACCCTCACCTGGTTTCATGACAAAAATTAGAGTTGCAACAATCACCTCATCATCTGAATCATCATAGGGCACAAGGGAAATAGGACAATGGCCATAATCAGGGCTGGCTCCTCCTTCCTTACTTGAAGAACTATCAGAAATCACAACAAGAACATTGGGCTTCCCTGAATAGACCCTAGCACCCTTACTCTTCTTCTTCAATTCATTCACATACTCAACAATCCCTTTTCCTCTAAACTTGAATAATTCTCTTGAAATAGTCCTATTTCGTAGATTGTAAGTACTCTGGACAATAAATTTCTCAACCTTCTTTCGAACACTCCTCTTACCCTTTTGGAAAATTGACATTTCTACCATAACGGGTTTGGCTTTAGGCACATATGCAAATGGTTCCTGCATATTCAACCTCCTAGACCTTCGAACTGGTATGATAGGAGTACTTGGCTCACTCATTTTTCCTAGAGTAAAACACTATACATAGCCTATCTTGCAGGAAAAAATACTAGCTAAAACCTTCAGAGAATCTCCACTCATAGAAATGAAAACCCTAAGAGCTCTAGACAAGACAATACAGAGTACAATTGAGCTATATCAACAATACCACTAAAATGCATGCATGCACACTTACAGATTGGGGGATATCATACTGCCACCTCTGTGATTATTGGTTCAATACTCAAAATTCACTCCTCTAGTACCTATAGTAATTATTTTTGTGTCCTGATAATTGCAAATGATTAAACAAACTATAGGAAAATCTTAATAAATAGAGGAATAGGAAGCTAGTTGCATTTAATGGTTACCCTGGCTCGCTCGAGCGAGTAGAAAATCAATTGTTGCATGTTGGATCCTAGTCATCGACCATTCAGGATTTAAAACTCAATCAACGAGGCCCATTAAGGATCACCACTTTATTTTATTCCTATACTTAGAAACAAAGACGAGGTGCTTTAAAACTGCCACGTACCCATCTGTATCCAAACTCCATAATGATCAACTTGATCGTCATTTTCTTTTATCATGGGAGGATCTTAGCTGGACATTTAAATCCCATTACTCATCGTTCATTCACTTCTCATTAAGCAATCTCAAATCATGATGCATCAAGTCTGCGTGATGAGGAGAAACTCCACCCATTGGTGGTCGCAAATTCCCCTTTGGAAAGCATGAAACAATTGGCAATAGTGGTAAGGCCAGCGATGGGTTAAATACTTAACCGTGTTGCTCATCAGGGGTCACCTTCCAATGGTGAGAATGCAATACGAGATGGTAAATAGACCTAAGGTGGTAGGAAAGACCATGTATCACTTATCACGAGATGTTCATGTGTGGCTTCAAAGGAGCACATGATGAGTGATGAACCGCCGGTGGTAGACTTAAGTGATGTTAAAAGCACATGGGAATAAGTTGTTTTTAAAAGGGTACTTCCTAGGCTCAATAGGTGACCAAAGTGTTGGGGCCAGTTAGAATAATGATAGCGACGACCATAAGGTTCCACTTAAGAAACCAGTTACCTGATGTAGCCGGTCAACGAGAGAAAATAAGCTAATAGGAAGATTAAGGGTATAAGTGAATGGAGACCACAAACCCTAAACCCTAGTAACAAAAAGGAATGATCAATCATAGGCTTGATTATGAAACCAATAGGATAATGAAATTTTAGGGTTCCACCAGGCTCCTTCCTCTCTGATGGTTCCAATCTCTCATATAGATCTTTGTAGTACTACATTGCCTTGCTAGCTTTGGCATACTCCCATGCGACATTGATCATAGATCCACTATAGGTGGTAGTAAACTCTATCATGTGCTGATATGTCTACTATTGGCTGATGAAAACTAGGTCCCTCTTTGTCTGCAATGTGTCCCTCTTGGCCTTAATGTCATCTCTCTCTATTGTCACAAGCCTAACCTCTACCTCCAAGGCCTATACAAGAGCCTATAGGTTGAAAATCCTCTTCTTTTCACTGCCCTCCTCTGATCCATCTTGGCCCTCCTCTAGTCCCTCATCCTCAACCATCACCAGGATAATACTCTCTCAAAGGACACTCTTTGCCTCATCCATCTCGTCCTCCTCTCCATGCTCCTCCTATCTCCCCTCTCCATGCTCCTCAACCTCCATGGCCTCTACCTCTAGAGTGGGAATCTCAACATGTTACTCTCCCTCCCCTACCACCACCTCCACTGCTATCCTCACCTCTGACTCATCCTCCTCCATTTTCTCCTCCTCTTGGATAAGTGGTAACTATCCCACCGCCCATCATCCTCTATCCCTCCTCCTTTGTTGTTCTCCTCCTCATCACCCCATCCATTTCCCCCATCATCTCCCCATCCTCCTCCATCTCCCTGTCCTCCTTCATCCCCTCTCCCTCCACCCCTCCACCCCTTATCTCCTCTCTAGACTCTCGGGCCCATACCTCTGTGCTCTATGAGCACTAGCTGTTGTGGATTTGTAAGTGGTAGTGGCCTATGGATCAACCACCAAGAATCATACTCTGGTGTGGTCTCTGCATTAGCATCACATTCTCTCCACTCCTAGTCTAATGGGTGCAGGGCATTAATCTCCTACTCAGCTATGGTGAAAACAATTTGAGGCCCCCATGGATGAACTTCTCGAGAGGACCATACAAACTCAAATATACCCACATGAACACCTTATCTCTCCTTGAAATTCCATCTAACCCACTCAAGAAGATACATCTCTATGATGTGTTGGCTTTGAACTATCTGCCCGATAAGATATCTCAGTTGTTGACAACATGGCAAGTGATTGTCCTCACTAATCCAAAAATCACAGGCTCTGTATGGTCTCCAAATGAAGTTGACTAATGTGTCCAGTCCATGCCTCCAATAACCTACATAATCCACATGTGTATGTGATAGTGCTCCCTGATATAGATACACATACAAAGCACCTACACCCAACTGATCAACCATCGATGGACAAAACATTGCTATATGCTCCCAGGCCATTATTGTCAGTAATGTGATCTTGCAGCTCAAGATGTCCCCCTCTATAAGCAATATCATGTATTTTGAAGTAAAGAATACCTAATAAGCATGGTCCCCATGCATACACTACACCATGTAGGACCATCCCCCAAGCATCTCTTCCTAGTCTACTATGAAACCCTGACCTTTGCGATCAACAATCATTACCCCTACAATCAATGTGCACAAAACATTGTCATATTGATCATACCTCTCTTCCAGGGTCTCCCATCTGATCTCATATCCTTGGATGATGAGCTTAGCATCATCATCATAGTCATAATACTCATAAAGCACCTGCAATCCTCAATTGAGGTCATAGCATACCCGCTCATTGTGAATCAGAAGTCGTAATATCCTATAGACATCCTCGAGGGTGACTTTTTCCTCCCCCATAGGAAAATGGAAGCTACTAGTCTTGGAGTGCCATCACTCTACCAACACTATCAACATGCCCCTACTTTCCCTAATAATGGGCATATAGGTGGCATAAAATAATCCAAGATCCAATGTCTATTTCTTTGCATCATCTAGCTGGTCCCATAGTCGAAAAGTATCTAGTCATTACTCCCACATATAGATAGGAGGTAGATGCTCCTGAAATCATCAAGCAATCCATCATGTCAATCTAATACCTTCATTTGACCTATTGGACCTAAGTTGACCAATTCAAAATATCCTAAACTAGGGAAAAATTTTAACCAGGCAATTGCATCACTATGTTGACAAATGCATCACACAAATTTTCTTCCAGCTCACAACTACGATTGCATCACTCACCTTTCAAATGTGTCATATCATACAATGCTTGTTTCATATCCATTCGATTGCATCATTCCTGATTGCATATGCGACTCGGAAAGTCAGTTCTGTTGTATGATTTGATGTTCCGCGACACAACCATCCTTGCCCTAGCCCTAAACAATTGCATCGTGATGAAATGATTGTGGTGAACCAATTCTCATTTGTGTCACTCACGTAAGAAATTATGTCACATCCCATGTGACACAATTTCCTGCTACATTATTTTCCTATCTAAATACACGAAAAATCAAAAAAGTTAAAAGGATGTTTTGTAGTACTCATCGGGGCGGGTGCTCCCTCAGGTCGGTGGTAGGTATAGATGCGGTATGTGTGGTGGGATTCATATGGAATAGGTGACATCTTCACAACCAAATCACTCAGAGCTCCAAGGTTTTCTTGAGGAGGCATACCTATACTTTTCTTTCACCAGGACATCTTTTGACTAAATTTCTTTGACATAACGCGATGAACTACATTATTTCAAAGAGGGGAAAAATGTAGACACTAAAACATTTCTTAGTCTATGTGCGTCATTTTTCTTGGTCTTTGTCTCTGCATAATTAAATAATTTTATTTATTTAATTATTCTTGATCATGTTCTTCTATTAATTAAATAATTTTAAATTTTTTAATTAATTCATTTCCTAAAATTTATTCTATCTTGATCGATTAAATAAAATTAATTGTGTCACTAACACCCCCTTTTTTCTTCAATAATTAATTAAACAATTATTTATTTAATTAGTTGTCTTTTATCATTTGCCTATAGTAAAATAATATTAATCGTTATTATTTGTCTATTCATTGACCTTCCCCATTCCTCCATAATTAATAATTGTCAAAACTATTTAATTATCTCATGACATTCCTTTCCTCCATTAAATAATTAACTTAAATTAATTATTTATGTCTCATGTCCATTTTCCCATTTAATTAAAATTGATTCCATAAATCATTTTAATTAAATGTCCACTTTCTCCCACTTTCCTTCTTTCTCAAAATAAATAATTTGGAAAAATTATTTGTGCCTCCACTTGTCCAAAGATTCCTTCCTCATGAATTAATTTATTTCCAATTTTTAATTTGACCATTATCCCTCCTCTTTCTCATCTTTGAATCTCAGTCGTTGATCTCCTCTGGTCTCTTTTTTATCTTGACCATCTGTTTTGTAACCTCCATCTCATGAGTCCTCATCTGTTGATCTTGGCATATTTCTAGAAGCTCAATATTGACTATTTGATCGAATGGTTGTCTATAAAAGAATCCTTTCTCCTCCATTTTTTCCTAAACAACCACTTATCTCCAACTTTCTCCTAAAAATATGAGGACATATTTGCAAAAGAAGGAGAGACAAGAGAAGTGATTCAACTTTAATGGGGAGTGTTTTTTTTGTTTGTTTTCATTTTGCTCTCGTCATTTTATTTTTTTCTCTTGTTTTGATTGGGCTATTAGCTTAGAGGTGATGTGGTTGTCACTATTACCTAGGCTAGCTTGATTTTCCCCATCTTACAAAGCTCATATAGCTTTGGATCTTCAAAAGAGGAGGAAGAAACTCCAACTCACCTTTTTTGTAGGTCTACAAGGCACATACAACCACCTGAAAGGTATTCACTTATGACTGGAGATGTATTTTTTCTTTGAATACTAACATGGATGAACCCAAATCTATAGAAGAGGCACCAGGTATGAATGATGTAGAATCCTGGAAGATTGCTATGGATGAGGAAATAACATCTTTGAAAAAGAATGATACATGAGATCTTGTACCATTGCCTGAAGGAAAAAAACATGTTGGTTGTAAATGGGTGTTCAAGAAAAAGATTGGTTCAAATGGAGGTATTGAGAAGTACAAAGCAAGGTTAGTTGCAAAGGGTTACTCTCAAGTTGAAGGTGTTGATTGTGGTGAGATATTTTCTCTTGTTGCAAAAATGACATCCATTAAATTTTTTATTTCTATTATTGTTGCTTATGATTTAGATGTTGAGAAAATGGATGTGAAAACTACTTTCCTTCATGGTGATTTGGAGGAGGATATTTATATGACATAGCTAGAGCACTACGTGGTGAAAGGTAAAAGTAAATTTGTATACAAAATTGAAGAAATCTATGTATGGCTTAAAAAAAAGTCCTAGGATGTGGTACCAAAAATTTGATACATATGTGTTGACTTTGGTATTTGAGCATTCTAAATCATATCATTATATTTATTATAAAACTAATGGTGATCATTTCATATTTATTGCATTATATGTTGAAGATATTTTATTTATTGGTAGAGGGAAAGGTATGATTTCAGAACTAAAATCTCAAGTTGCTGCTAAATTTGAAATGAGAAATCTTGGTGCAGCTAAACACATTCTTGGGATGGAAATTAAAAGAGATAGAGTGAACAGAAAGCTATGGATTGGCCAAAGCAATTATGTCAGCTCAATTTTATAGAGGTTTGATATGTAAGATTGTAGACCATTGTGTGTTCTTGTTTTAGTTGAAATAAAGTTATCTATTTTAGATTTTCCAACATCTCCATCAGAGATGGAAGACATGAGAAGAGTTTCTTACTAGAGTGTAGTTGTAAATTTGACGTATGTTATGGTTTGTACTAGACCATACATTGCTCAAGCAGTGGGAGTTCTTTCCAGATATATGCCTAATCCTAGTAGAGTTTATTGGGATGTAGTTAAAAAATTCTTCAGATATTTGCAGGGTACCTCAAATTATTCCTTATGTTATCATAGTAATATGACTAAAGTTGAGATTTCCCTTGATATTCATGGGTATGTGGATTCAAACTGGGCAGGTGATGTTGATAGCAGAAAATCCACCAGTGCTTATGTTTTTACTTTATTTGGTGGTGCAATTAGTTGGATGAGTAAGCGACAGGTTGTAGTTGCTTTGTCCACTATTGAAGTGAAGCATAGGGAAACTACTCATGCTTTTAAAGAATCCATTTGGCTTAAGAGATTGTGTTTAGGTATTGGAATAAAACAAGGTGCACTAAAAAATTTATTGTGATAGTCAGAGTGTGATATGTCTAGCCAAGAACTCGACATTTCATGCCAAGATCAAGCACATTGATGTATAGTATCATTTTGTTAGAGATATGGTTGAAGATGGCAAGGTGAAGCTAGTTAAGGTAGAGAATTTGATGAATGTTGTTGATTATTTAACTAATCCTATGAGAACAAAGAATTTTAGATGGTGTTTAGAGACTATGGGCCTTTCAGCCCCTAGTAATTAAAGAGACAGTGGTTACACTCCCACATTGCTCTTGTAAGGTGTTCAAAAAGTAGGAGATTTGTTGGGAAAATGTGTCTCAACCTTGCTATTATATACTATTTATTGTTGATAGAATGTATATTTGTATGTGGTGACTAATCATGCAAATATTGTACACTCATAACAAGATATGGGGTTCAGGGCATCGCCCCAAAAAAAATTTCCTGACACATCAAGGTTTTCCCACTAACACATCAAGGTTTTTTCCCACTGAAACTTCAAGGTTTTTTCCTACTGAAATGTCAAGGTATTTTTGTTAATATTTCAAATAAAAAATGACCTTGTAAAACCCTAATTCTAGAAGGTTCCAAAAATCTTGTTATAAGCGGTTGGGATGTATGTAGACATTGGTGTATTTTGAGAGTGTGATAGTGGTCGTGTTTTCTCTTGATCTCTAGTGGTGATACTCATGTGATAAGATTTATTTGCAAGTATATTGTAATATTTTTATTTTTGTATAATATATTGGGTGGCTTTTGGAGTGTGGGGTTTTTCTCCCAAAAGGGTTTTCCTCACGTAAATCATTGTGTTGTGGTATGCATGATATTTGTGTTTATTTTTGTTTTTTTTTTGTAACTGTTAAAGATATGTATATTTTTGCATTTTATCCTCTCAATATTAGTGTAGGAAGTTGTTTTGCTACCTTAGCTTCCTTACAATCTCAACAGGGTTTCTATCGAGTGGTTCTCTCATTTACTACCTGGTATCAAAATATTTGATGAGTTATCAGACAAAATTTTCAGTCATTTCTCATACAACATGTTGGTGAAATTAATTATTTAATTACACTTACATAATTTTACTTAGGCATTTAATTATATTCCTAGGTATCATTTACTAGGTGATAGGTTCACATGTTTTCCTAGGATATAAGATTCCTTCTAGAAGGATGAGTTTTCTTTTCTAGAAGTCTTATCTTATCTAGCATCATTTCCTATGTAGTTAGTTAGTTGTCACATGTCATAAGATTATGACATTTTTCAACATCATGTTCATTACTACATTTCAACCTTTCCTATATAAGGAAGGTCATTGTACACATTTGTAATATATAATCCATACCTCATCATCTGATAGGTCTTAATATCAAGCAAGCTCATTTTCTTGCATATTCTCTTGTAGAAGGTTTTCATTGTTTTTGCAAGTCGTCTTATGGTGGACCGGGATCTAGCTCGAGGGTGCTCAAATTTTTCCCCAAATTAGCCTTGCAATGTACTTGATTTTCCTACAAAGTGCCTAAAAATGGCCTCTTTTTCAATTTTGCATAACTTTTTGCCACGATCTCCAAATTCCACAAATAAGATATCAACGGAAATCTCTCTTTGAGTACTTCACAGTGGTTCAAGTCTTTTTGATATGTTTTTCTGTAGGTACAAATTATTCACAACTGAAGTTAGATCACCCCTTTGGACCTCTAAGCTCTTAAATTTCTACCAGTTTCTTCGATTGTGGTGATTCAAGTTGCATTTGGAAAGTACTGAATAGCTATTTGATTTGGTTATGTACTTTTTTAGTTTCAACCCCAAGTGTGACATATTCATATTTTTGTATATTTTCTTTCTGCTTCATAACTTGGACATCTTGACTCTTGAAGAAGTTATATTTGTGGAGGGGAGTTTATTTTCAGTTGTATTATCATATTTGGGAGTTTATAATTCATATTCAAGCTCAATATCTTTGTAATCTTGGAGTCACAATAGATATAATGTTTTAGGGGTCATTGAAATGCATGTCGATGATGATATTTTGAAAGGTATTGATCATCATGATTGTCCTCATACTCTTTGGACTACGCTTTGGGAGATATATGGATATCATGATACTCCACCATTCCCTAATGATCAAGTTTCAGAATGTCAAATGCCTCTTCATTCTCCAAATAGGATACCCTATGATGATGATACTATTCAGGAGTTTGATTGTTTGGAATACTTTGAATCTTCTAAAGAGGTTGACAAGGGTTCTTCAAATGCTCCTTCTCCATTAGAGATAGTTGATGTACCTTCACCTTTAGTGATTCCTTGTGCAGAGTCATTGATTGAGGCTTCCATCATTCCTATTCAGCAAGACCATTCATATTCTGTTGGTGATTCATTGAGCTCATTCGATGATTCATTATGGGTATCTGATTTCCTTCTTGATTTGGATTCATATCTATCAAACATTGCATCCTTGTTTGTGGAGTCTCACATTTCAGATTTGGAGGACACATTTGAGGGGTTATCTCTCCTATTTGATGGCAACCATTGCACAAATGTGTTCATACTATCATGGTCTTTGGATACTATTCCGCATTAGTTTTTGCATAGTCTTGATTTATCACCTTCAATGATTGGGCATGTACCTTATTTGATTGTGGAATCTTCATCTTCAATGGTAAAGGAGACAAATGAGCATCTTTTAGAGACACCATCATGATCATACATACTCATGCTTCTTTCTTCCAATTCCTATCTGGAATGTGAATCATTCCTTCATTCGTATATGGTTTTGTTTCTTCTGAAAGGGAGACAAGTTTTTCAATAGTGGATTATGTTTTGTCTTTAGAAACTTACCATTTTTGCAGGTGATTACACATTATGGGGGGGCTACATATTTTCTCTATTTCCCTCTTATGGGGGGCTATTGATTGTAATATATATATATATATATATATATATATATATATATATATGTGATAGATGGTGTACTTGGGGGACATCATGGAGTCCTCCATCCTTCCTCACATTATTTATTTCTTTGGTTTCTTTTCTCTCTTTTGGAGAGTGTTGACGATGATTTCACTCATAGAAAATGGGTTGAGTAAAATATCCATACACAAGACTGCAAAGAGCCTATCCTTCTTGAAAGATATGGAACAAAGAAAACCTAAGGGGAAATTCTGCATTACAGGACAAAGATTGGCTTTCGTTCAATACCAAGTCTTCGATAACTAGGTCATGGTTGCACTAGGGTTGCTCTCGGGTAATGATGTGATATTGTTGTTAATCTCAAAGGGACTATGGTTGTTCCTTGAAAATTTTAGATAAATATTCCAAATTGAAACAATAAGCTTGAACATCATGAAACCAAAAGATTTTTCCATAACATTTCATGAAACATTATAAATTCTTTGCTATCACTTAAGTAGATTTAGCATTAAGCATTCAAAAAATTTATGGAAAACAAAATATTTTCAACAAAATTCCTTCCATTCATTTAAATTTTGGAACATTTTCAAATATTTAAACATCTATTCTAAAACAAAGTATAAAAATACTAAAAAATAAAAATTCTCTTGGTTATTCTCCATGGATGCCCCAAAGAATTAATTAAAATAGATAAAATCACTTTATACTTCACTAGATTGCTTCACAGCTACATATAAAACAATGCAAACTTTTAAAGAGAGGGTTTCGTTTATGGACACCGAGTAGGTTTTGTATGCACCCTTAAACAATGTAGCATATAGTCTTGTTCGACTGAACTTACAAAAGCAGCTACAAAAGATACTGAGATAGATAGCTATCTAATAAGCTCTGATATCAATTAATTTCTACATTCATACAAATTTTTATGCCGAAATGGTTCAAAAAATAGGAAAAAAGAAAAAAACTTAAAAAAAGTTTATGCTCCTCTGACATCCAAAAATTCTAAACTTGAAATAAAAATGAAGCATCCTCTAGCCTTTATTAGAATACAAGGCTCAGATAGGATAAGACAATTACATGAGATGAAATCTAAGGGACCAATCTCATCAAGGCACGTGGAATATTGTGACCAATAGGAGAATTGCAATTGAAGTCAATGGAAGTCAACTCTAATTACTTGTTGAAGCTCTTCGGGTTACCCGAGTTTTGCATCACAATCGATATCTCCTACAATCACAAACTACATACATTAAATCCCCCTTTTTTTTAAAATAAAAATTTATAACATCTCATGTAAATGAAACCATTATTCAAATGTTAGTACAAAAATCTCATAATTAACACGTCTTTCAAAATCATATCATAAATCCTTGTACATATACTGGATCACTGAGATCATTAGAGAAGTTTAAAATTTTAACATTTCATTTCACATTGCAACCCGATACCCGATACCCGGTATTCAGCTTTACCCACTTACTTTCCCAGACCTTGGTTATACTAGAACTCCACTATACTGGACTCCTTTATATTGGGCCACTTCATATTGAACTAGATTCTTTCACTTGAACTTCTCATTACCTTTCATCTTTTTTGTGTTTCTGGTACTTGATATCTGGTGCACGAAACACTTACAATACGAAGTACTTTTTATTATCAAATATTTCTCTTCCTTTCTTCACTTTTGGTGATCTTCCAATTTGTTAGCTCCTTCCATAAGAATTATATTTTTCACTTGGGTCCCCAAGTCTTTTTAGTCTTGGGGCATGTTGTGAGACCACACAACAACTTGCAACCAATAAAACCAAATTTAAATCAAACTTGAAATTAAACCACAAGTTGTAAATTAAAACTTATACATATTTTAAAACAATAACTTCTACCTTTACATAGATTCTGGCATAAAAAAGTAAAGCTCCATCGAAAACATCTGTGTGTGCTCTAATTAATTCTAGTTTTTAGAATTAGTAAAAAGAATTAGTTCGTTAACATTGAACTACATAATATAGTAGTCCTCCAAAGCCAACCAGGGATAGAGCCTTGCTTCTATTCAAGCGTCCATAGCCCCAAAAAGGTTATCTTCGTAATTTCCCCAAACATAGCTCTACTACTGGTTAGGTGTCCATAGCCTCGGTAGAGTTATTTGGATAGCCTAAAGAGTTGATATCACCTTTTTTTTTTAGATATAGCAATGATAACTCATATTTCCCTTTTGATATTGCAATAATAGCTCTTTTATCAACTTGCAAGCATTGAAGCACCACTATTAGGTTGGGAATTATAGTGGTAGCGAAGGTTAATTTTTTATTTTTCATTCAATGTAAATCCCTTCATTAGTTCACTACTTCCCAAAAACTCATTTGATGATTCCCTGTAAGTGCATGTTTCTAGCTAAATTTCACTAATTTATGCCAAATCCTAGATAATTGTAGCTCACTATATGTTAAAAAATATGCATAAATTAAAATTTAGCAACACACAACTTAATCACCAAATTTAAATCTTAATTTAGAAACATTAGTTACCACCCTTCTGATTAAATTTTATGGCAACTACTAAAATTTCTGCTAACTATCTCGACTTGACGACGCTGCACTTCATTAATGGATCAAAATGTTATGATTACCTTGAAGCACGATCACATTATTTTGCATTAAATTCACACGCCTTACTCAACACATATTATTTCTTCAACTTACTTGGGTGATGATGTGTACTACCTTGCCAGCTTCATTTTCATGTATATTCCACACACATAATACCTCCATAATTAATAAGACTCTTTTAAACCATTTGAAATGACCACTATTAATTTTGAAATCTTCAACTTGTTGGATTCACAATCTTCGTAATGCTCAAATTTGAAGCAATTTCACTAGATATGTGTAAAGAATTAATTTCATTTAACCTTTAATTTTGAAGATTATTGTTCAGCTTCCACCTCACTTACAATTTTCCACAAAAAAACTACTCAAGGAAACTATGTACCGCAACTTTTCTTACGACTCTCTATAAATTTGTGCATTTCTTCTCAAATTCTCCACACTTCTCTTTTCTTTTCCTTTTGTTTTATTTTTTGTAATTTCTATTCTATGTCTTTGCATTTTCTTCTTAGCCATGGATACTCCAATTTGCTTAGGTTGTTCTCATAGATAGAATGGTTTCTTAGGAAGTATCACACCACAAAGGCTTGAAAAGGTATTCATCATTAGGACTTCCAGTTTCAATGTGCCAAATTTATGCTTAGTCCTTGGGGAGAGATATGTTGTGTCTAGTCACTACTTTTGTTTTTACTCTGACATAGCTTCTCATTTTGTAGCATCACTTCTAGAAATTGGGCTACCTGTTGAAGACATTCACACTATTGCCAACTTGATAGTGAAACCTGAATTATTGGATAATCTGGATACCATTTTAGCTGTTGCACATCCAACCATTTGGATTCCCTCCATGGATGATATTCCTTGGTTCCTAGAACATGGGGAAGTTTTTCCACTTCAGTCCTTTCTTATTGATCTCCATATCCAAGAATTTGAAACTCATCGGGAACTTGCCTACATAGGGTATTTGGCCCTGATAAAAGAGGTATCCCAGATTGACTGAATGGCTACTATCATCCACAACTTGGCTCACTCTCCTTTTGAATCTTTTTTTATTTTTTTGAATGAGGATTTTGATAACTGATGTATATACGTGATACACACAGATATATATATATATATATATATATATATATATATATATATATATATATTGGTATCTTTTAAAAGCGTGTTTTACTATGCATGGCTTTATTGTTTCCCCTTTTCAGTTCAGTTTTGCAAAATGTTTTTATTCACTCTCATGCATATGATAAATTTAAGCAGAATTTGCTAATGCAGAGGCCAAACAAAAGAAAAGAACAAACATAACAAGAAAACAAAATAGGCACAAATAAAACCCTAAAAAGAAACTGAAAAACTAAAAAAAAAAAAACACTAACCCTAACTATCCTAATTCTAAAATCACAAAAGATTAATTCTAATAAAGCAATTTATTTCAATTTCTATTGCTATTTCTTATATAGTTTTAGTGCGAATTACAACAAATTTGTCTTTAAATCCTCTTATCAAAATTTTCAATATTCTACTGTAGCAATGGAATATCTTAAATTTTTTGCGTTTAAACATCATAAATTCAAAAATGTACTTACCCAAAATTTGGATTAAATGTATGAAAACAATCTCATTAGAGATTGATTGCACACATTTCATCTGATGCAGCAATACTTACCTTCTCTTAGCCCTAGTCCATTTCCATGAACGATTGCATTTATTTCTCTGTTTCCTTCTCTTCTGAAAATCTTCATATCTTAGGCCCTGTCTTCACTTTACATTTTGTTAGACCAAGATATATCACTATTTTAATTTCTATCAGAAAGAGAAAAAGTAAAAACTTGATATTTTGTATCTTGTATAAAATCAAGAAAATGTCTTTTTATAGTTGGCGAATTCCCAACTTGAAGCACAATACACGTGTTTCCCACTCAATTTTCTCTCTCCATCTCATTATCCATGTTTTCCATGTATACAAGGAATGATGATTCATCAATTTTGTTTCCTCATTTGTGATGAAATATCTCTGAATCTTGACATTCTTGCCTATTTCCCTGTAAAGTGTTAGAATTTTCTTTATAATAATCATAGTTTTCTAACTGTTTTGGTATATCAGTTAATTTTTTCATATTTCCAACTCCACTAGGGCAAAAAAATTTCTCATTAACAATCCTTTTTCTTTTAGTTGTTAAAACTTCTTCTATTAATGGAATTGCTCCACATATGGCCAAACTTACCCTAGTTAAAAAAAATCACACTCAAGTCCACTGTGAGCAGTTGTATCATGAATTGTACATTTGGTGACTCTCCCAAAAGTAAACAAACTCAAAGGATGCAGTTTCTGATTAAATATTTTACATAGTTTTCCAATTTCCTTAATGAAAACTAGCTTGCATTCAATCTCTCATTTAAAAGCTTCTTGATAGACATAGAATTAATATCTCAAAGCATAATTCTCCAATTCCAAAGGATGAAACCTAAAATATCAAAGAAATTCCCTCCTTCTAGCACTAGTTCCTGTTAACGACGATTTCACTCACAAAAAATAGGTCAAATAAAATCTCCATAGACAAGACCGTGAAGAGCCTATCCTTCTTGAAAGATATGGAACAAAGATAACCTAAGGGGAAATTTTTCATTACAAGACAAAGATTGGCTTTCTTTCAATCCCAAGTCTTCGATAACTAGTTCATGGTTGTACTAGGTTTTCTCTCACATAATGACGTGATATTGTTGGTAATCTCAAAGGGACTATGGTTGTTCCTTCAACATTTTAGATAAACATTCCAAATTGAAATGATAGGCTTGAACATCATGAAACCAAAATATTTTTCCATAACATTTCATGAAATGTCACAAATTATTTGCTATCACTTAAGTAGATTTAGCATTAAGCATTCAACAACTTTATGGAAAACAAAAGATTTTCAACAAAATTTCTTCCATTCATTTAAATTTTGGAACATTTTCAAATATTTAAACATCTATTCTAAATCAAAGTATAAAAATAATGAAAAATAAAAGTTTCTCTCGGTTATTCTCCATGGATGCCCCAAAGAATTAATTAAAATAGAGAAAAATGCTTTATACTTCACCAGATTGCTTCACAACTACATATAAAATGGTGTAAGCTTTTAAAGAGAGGGTTTCATTTATGGAAACTGAGTAGGTTTGTATGCACCCTTAAATAGTGCAACATACAGTCTTGTTCGACCGGACTTACAAAACTAGCTACAAAAGATATTGAGATAGGTAGCTATCTAATAAGCTCTTATATCAATTAATGTATACGTGCATACAATTTTTTACGTCGGAATGGTTTAGAAAACAAGAAAAAAGAACAAAACTTAAAAAAAAAATTATGCTTCTCTGACATCCACAAATTCTAAACTTAAAATAAAAATGAAGCATCCTTTAGCCTTTTATAGAACACAAGGCTCAGATAGGATAAGACAATTACATGAGAGGAAATCTAAGGGACCAATCTCATCAAGGGACGTGGAATATTGTGACCAATAGGAGAATTGCAATTGAAGTCAACAGAAGTCAACTCCAATTACTCGTTGAAGCTCTTCAGGTTACCTGAGCTTTGCATCATAATCGATATCTCCTAAAATCACAAATTTCATACATTAAATCCCCTTTAAAAAAAAAAAACATTTATAACATCTCATGTAAATAAAACCATTATTCAAATGTTAGTACAAAAATATCATAATTAACACATCTTTCAAAAAGCATATCATAAATCCTTGTACATATTCTGGATCACTAGAATCATTAGACAAATTTAAAATTTTAACATTTCATTTCACATTGCAACCTGGTACCTGGTACCCAGTATTCAGCTTTACCCACTTACTTTCCTAGACCTTGGTTATACTAGAACTCCATTATACCAGACTCCTTCATATCAGACCACTTCATATTGAACCAGAGTCTTTCACTTGACCTTCTCATTACCTTTCACCTTTTCCATGTTTCTGGTACCTAGTATCTGATGCATGAAATACTTACAATATGAAGTACTTTTTATTATCAAAGATTTCTCTTCCTTTCTTCACTTCTAGTGATCTTCCAATTTGTTATCTCCTACCATAAGATTTATATTTTCACTTGGGTCCCCAAGTATTTTTAGTCTTGGGTACCTAACATGGCCTCGTAGTCGAGAACTATTCTTGCATCTTTATGTCATTTGTATAATAATTTTCTACTCCCTAAGTTGCACTTAAAGGGGTGTGTTGGTGTAGTTAATTATTTAATTACACTTACATAAGTTTACTTAGGAATTTAATGATATTCCTAGGTATCATTTACTAGGTGATAGGTTCACATTTTTGTGTAGGATATAAGATTCCTTCTATAAGGATGAGTTATCTTTTTTAGAATTCTTATCTAGCATCATTTCCTAGGTAGTTAGTTAGTAGTCACATGTCATAAGATTATGAAATTTTTCAACATCATGTTCATTACTACATTTCAACCTTACCTATATAAGGAAGGTCATTGTACACATTTGTAATATATACTTCATACCCCATAATTTGATAGGTTTTAATATCAGGAAAGCTCATTTTCTTGCATACTCTCTTGTAGAAGGTTTTCATTGTTTTTGCAAGTGGTATTGGGTGTTGAGCTAATATCTTTATCCCTTACAGAACACAAAGCAGGATATAATGATCCCCGATCTCTACAAAATTAAACAATTCCAAGGGGAATCATTTGCTTCATATCTATAGAGATGGAGACACAAAGGTAAAAAATTTAAATGGCCCATTCCAGAGAAACAAATTGTAGACATCTTTGTCTCTAGAATACATGTGAAAATTAACTACCAACTCACTATGTTGTGCCCTAGTAAATTTGAGGAGACTATTGAGAAGGGTTTCCTCATTGAAATTAAGAGCTCTCATAGCAAGGAGAGTAATTAAATTCTACAACCTCAAATACCAAGCTTCTAGTTCAATTGAAAAAACAAAAATATGGGAAAAGAATAAAAACATAACCAACAATGGAGTGGTCGATGCCAAGTTTTGGAGAAACATACAACCTCCCAATGGCCCAAAAAATAATGTTCAAACAACACAAACAAGCTATACTCCAAAAAACGTGCCAAATAGCCAACTCAATTATCCTCAAAACAATCAACCAAATAACCAACAACAAAATCAAGGATAGGATAATCAAAGGAGGCCACCAAGGAAATATGACCAACCTAGAAGAAAATTCACTCAATTGGGAGAACCCCTTGAGGTAATTATGCGTAAAATAGTACTAACAAACCTTAGCAATATTAATGAAAAAACAAGCTATGATGAGCTAAACTTCAAACCCCCTTGTTATAATGAGAACAACCAATGTGAATTTCACAAGATCAAGGTTCATACCACCAACAATTGCATGAGGCTCAAAAACATCATGCAAAACTTAATAGAAAAAGGAGAAGTCAACATAGAACATCATCCTAGAAATAAAGACTTAAAAATCTACAGGGATCCAATCCCTAACCATTCTAGGGGAAAATGACAAGAATAAAGGGCAAGATTATCATGAAGCTTTAACTTCGCGGATGAAAAAGTCATAGGAACCATCTATCAAGCTGATCATACCATAAATGTTATAACCATACTAGGAAAATATCTCGATTCTAATGTAACTACATGAAGAGGGAGATTCATGATCCAAGGGGCCCCACCCCAAGAAAAAACCACAATTAAGCCATCAAATGACTACATCATTGTGGAAAAATTAAAGAAAACTCTAGCATTAATCTCCATCCTTGAGATTTTGAAGCTATCACCCACACATAAAGAAACCTTGGAGAAAGCTCTTGTTGAAAAATAAATCCCTAATGACCTTAATAATTATCATTTTCAAGCCATGGTTGGTAGAATCACTTCCACCCATAACTTGGTCTTTTATGAGAAAGACCTTCCACAAATTTTTTTCCATAATTGAGCTCTTTATAAAAAATCTTGTGTCCATAAACACAAGGTCAAGAGAGTAATAATAGATAACAACGTAGGCTTAAACATTTGTACCCTAAAATTAGTAAAACAACTAGGATATTTTGATGACATAATAGACAAAATAAAAAGTATCACTATAAGGGCTTATGATGATATGGAGAGAAACTCAGAAGGAACAATCAGACTTCTCATTCAAATAGGACTAGCAATAGAAGAAATAACATGTCAATTATTGGATCTTAACCTACACTACAACCTTTTGTTAGGAGTACCATGGATCCATGCCTTAAAAGAAGTCCCTTCAACATTCCATTAGTGCTTAAAATTTCCTCACAATGATAAGGAAGTTACAATATATTCCAACCCTAAACCTTTTCATTACTACAAAAACTTTGAGAAGTATAAAAATATTCTTTAAATACCTAGCAACGACATATCTTTCCACTCTTTTTCATATGTTGACCTATCATCACTAGCTTCATTCTCCACTGCATATCCATCAACTAAGCCATCAAAATCTAATCTTAATATCCAAGTACTTAACAAGGGATATGGATAATACCATTTCAATCAAATCCTTTTGCATTGGAATTCTTCCCCCAACACCAAAAACTTATGGAGGACCGAGAGAGATCAAGCATGCTCAAGCTATTAAAATGGAAGTCAAACCCACCATTTTCACCAAGTAGGGAGACATGCAAGATGACGAATTATTCAAAGAAGACCTCTCTTCATGGATTTAAAAATAAGAAGGATGGGAGAAAAAACTACCTCCCCTTCCTATTAATCAAAATAATAAAGGGTATCAGATAGAAAAAAGCATGGGATTCACTAGAAAAGGTAGCCTTGGTCTACATGTACAAGGTATAAGAGAACTAGTTATCATAGAAAAGTGCAAGAATAATCTTAGGTTAGGTTATGGTTCATTAGACATGATTACCCCAAGCACTAAAAACACCTCTTATGAGGAAAGAGCTCCTTCTACCACTATTGATACATCAGATGATTACAACCTTATAAATGACGACTTGTATATCCAAAACATATTTGGAAACCTTAACATACATACCATCACTATTGAACCTACATCTAAAGATCAACATTCTTAAATGGATTCCAATGAATGGGAATGGGATTCTTGTGCCTCTAGTGATTATAACCTAGATTCCCTATGGAACCTTGGTAAGACTGATGCCTCTACCCAATCAATGACATCCATATGCTTTGTTGATACCAATGATAAAATACCCTTGCTTTACCCATAGTTAATAGACTAGGATCAACAACATCACACACCTGTTTTAGACTCATTCCAGAATGATGAAGCTATTGTGGAGTTCATGGGAATTTGAACTGATATACCACAAGATCATAAGGTTGTTTTTGTAATGGAGCTTGAACAAGGAGCATACTTTGGTGGGGAGATTGCATCCTCTAGTGAAAAAATAAACTAAAATTTTTTAAAATCAAAATGAAATCTCCTAGGGAAAACCACAATGTGGATCAAGAAAATAGAAAAAAAAGGACGTATATGAGGGTGGAAACCTCTCTAAAGCACCCAAAGATGGAGGATTCAATCTCCCCATTATAGAATATCAAGAAAAAACAATACTCTTGGTTGAAAATTCTAAACCTATTAACGTCAACACAACAAAGACACAAAAAATAACATGTGTAGCTTCCTTGCATCCTAAGGAAAAGGTCAACTTCTCAAAATTCATAAATGAAAGAAAAAACAACTTTTCTTGGAAATATGTAGAAATTTCAGGGTTGGATCCAACTTTACTAGTGCATCACCTAGTACTATCCCTGGAGCTAAACTTGTCAAACAAAAGTTATGCAAGATGCACCCAAAAATAGCACTCTTGGTTAGAGTAGAGCTTCAAAAATTGATAGATGTGGGATTCATCAGACCCGTCGACTATCCTGAGTGGGTATCCAACCTTGTACTAGTGTTGAAACCTATTGGGGGCATACAAATCTGCATAGAATTTAGAGATCTCAATAATGCATGACCTAAGGATAACTTCCCCTACCCAGAATTAACATAATTGCAGACCTAATTAAAAGGAATGAAATTATTTCACTGATGGATGGGTTTTCTAGGACAATCAAATATAAATATCCCCCAAATATCAACACAAAATATCTTTCACCTGTGCATGGGGAACTTTTTGTTGTAACATCATGCCATTTCGCTTGAAGAATGTAGGAGAAACATACCAAAGAGAAATGACCACTATATTACATGATATATTACACATTACCATGGAGGACTATGTGGATGACCTATTGGCAAAATCAATAAAAAGGAAAGATCATCTGGCTAACCTAGCCAAGATATTTGGTCGACTGGAGGAATATAACTTGCATCTCAATCCAAAGATGATCATATTCAATGTGACATCTGGGAAAATTTTGGGCTACATTGTATCCAGAAGAGGCATCGAGGTGGATCCTGCTAAGGTTAAAGCTATCCTAGAAATTCCTCATCCAAAAACATTGAAATAGCTATGCAACTTATAGGACAAGCTTCAGTTCATCAAAAGATTTATTGCATAGTTATTAGAAAAATGTCATCCATTCACACATTTGCTACATAAGGACATAACATTCAAATGGGATGGAAGGTGTGACCAAGATTTTCAATAGGTGAAGGATTATTTTCTCACTCCCCTAGTTTTGATGCCTCCAATTCAAGATAAGGCGATGATTTTGTATGTATCTACAACAATGGCAGCTTTAAGAGCTCTATTAGTGAAAATGGATGAAAAAACCATGGAAAGAGAAGTATACTATATCAGTCAAACCTCAGTGGGCTATAAATTAAGTTGTACACCCATAGAAAGAGAATCTCTACCTATTGTCTTCACAACACAAAAGATTAGACATTACATGTTAAATAGACAAATCAATTTGATATCAAAAGTGGATCCCTTAAAGTATCTCTTGGCAAAGGAAACTCTTACAGGAAGAATCACTAAGTGGGTCATGATACTTAGTGAATTTGGCATAGAATAAATTGATAGAAAATCCATAAATGGGAATTTAATAGAAAATCAGTTAGCAGATGCACCTATGGAAGATCATTAGCCTCTAAAATCAGAATTTCTAGATGAGAAAATAGTTCTAATTGATCATTCAAGTCATTGGACCTTGTACTTCACTGGATCCCACACTCAACACAACTCAGGGGACGGTATCCTATTTCTTACACATCAGGGAGATAGTATAACCAAAGCTTATAGGATTTCCTTTCCATGTACTAACAAAATATCTAAATATGAAGCACTCATGATTGGACTAAAGATGGTCGTAGAATGGAAAGTAAAGGAATTGCAAGTCTATGGTGACTCCCAGCTAGTTATAAGGTAGGTAAATGAAGAATACCAAATCAAGGACAAAAAGCTCATGCCATAAAAAAGAATGGTGGAAAAATTCAAGCAATACTTTGTGGTCATCACCTTTGAATATGTTCCTAGAATCAACAATAGAGTAGTTGATGCTATGGAAACAATAGGTTCAGCCTTTGACATACCCCAAAAAATTCCTAAATATGAATTCCTCATGGAGCAACTACTTATACCAGCATTTGATATCCTAGAATTAGAACTTGTATGTGATGTTGTTGGTCCTAACTCACCTTGATACCAAGAAAATTTTTCCTATATCCAACATGGGATCATACCCCCTCACTTAATGATAAGTCAAAAGAAAACCTTTTTCTGTAGAAATTCCTGATTCACCATCCTAGGAGATACGCTATACCATCAAAGTGTATATGGTAAGTTACTCTGATGTCTCAATGCGGATGAAGTGAAAACTTCCTTATAAGAAGTGCATGAAGGTGTTTGTATTTCTCACTCTAATCAACTTGATCTAGTAAATAAGTTGTTGAGAACAAGGTATTATTGGCCCTTAATGGAGCAAGAATCCATTCATTACTCAAGGAAGTTTCTCCAATGTCAACAACATAGTGATCTTGTTCATGCACCGGAATATGAGCTACAACCTATAACTACACCATGGCCTTTCTCAAAGTGGGTACTTGACTTGATAAGAAATATATCTCCCACTTCATCCAATGGGCACAAATTCATCATAACTGTAACAAAATACTTTACAAAGTGGATAGAAGCTATTCCTTTAACTTACATCATAGGGAAATATATATCCATGTTTATCTTGAATTATTTGATCTGTCGATATGGAATTCTATAGACTATCATAACAGATAATGAAACCCCATCTAAGAACCAACATCTCCATGATATTTTCTCAAAATTATCTATCCAACACCATTTTTCAACTCGATATTTATCACCAAGGAAACAACTAGGCCAAAGCATCTAATAAGACCATCCTAAAAAATATTGAGAAATACTATTAATGATGTCAACCATGACTAGCACTTGTTATGCCTTTTTCACACACACCCTGCTTAGATCGGGGACCCCTTCCTTTTTTTTCCCTTTCGTTAGGTTAGTTTGTGCTTGCCTTATTTTTTGTGTCTAGTTGGTAAAAATTACCTTCAAATTGTAAAATCCCACCATGCCTAGCCATTTTCCAAAATTTCATAAAGTCCAGGGAGTTTGCAAAAAAATCTTCATGGGTTTCTGCTATGCGAAATCCACACCTCCTTTTTTCATTCATGTGAACTTCCTTGTGGGTCACCATATGTGGGACACCATCTCCACATCGCTATTCTTGATGACATCCACACCTTGTTTTTCCATGTGGCATCTACACCCCATGACTCTTGCAATACATTTTTCTACACCTGTACTTCATGCACATTTTTCAAAAATCTACATTAAATTCCTTCATTAATGGAAGTCAAGTTTATAAATAGGGGTTTTTTTTGGGTCATTTTCACTTTTGCTCATTCAAAATTTGAAGACCTTGGTGAGCTGCTACCTAAGTGATTGAATCTAGCAACTAAAGTACCATTCCTCTCCACCTTTCATGTAGCAGCAGGTAAGAATAATATCCCCTTTCATTACTATATTGTTTGAACTTGTCAGGAGTTGTGTGTTGAAGTTGAGAAAGCCAACTTCATAGACCCCGAAGATCACCTGCATGCAAATAACCTATCATAGAAAGAAGACATTCCAAACAAAAGGAAAAGGTGCTCTAAAAGCTAAAGATTGCATTAATCAGAGAGTGAGATAAAATATAATGATAAATCCTTATAAAAGGAGATTGTGCAACCCTAAATAAACCCTAATAGGTAGACATTTAATAATTAATATAATTATTAAATGTCACAATATGCACACTAAAGTGAAATATTAAGAGAGGAATAAAGGTAACTTAGTTAACATAATTAATTTAAAACCTTTACTCTAACACTGTGTGCCTAGGGTTTCAGGGTTAGCACATTTGGGCATTGGTCGAGTTGTTGAATTCATGGTGGGATTTTAGATAAACTAATGAAACTATAATTAAAATAATCCTGATCAATTTTCTCAAAGGAATCCTTGGATTAAACGGGCACTACCACTCCAAATTCAGAACCTCATTGGCTCATAGTTAGTGAACCCTAAGCCTCGAAGACCTTTTAATATGAAAATAATTGTAGGACTTCCCTTGTGGAAGGATTCCTTCAACATGTCATTCCCAAATGGCATGATTTAATAAGGAATTCGCCTTCACATTATCCATGAAATGAAACTTTGGGTCTTCAAACTTATCAAAATGTCAAACATTGAACACCTTTATGGAAAATCCATCACAAGGAGATGTTAGTGGAAATCCATTGGAATTGAGTCATTTCCAATGGTAAAACTTGACCAGCCTTCCAAGTGATGGCTTTTTTATCATCAATTCCTAAAAAACCCAAGATCGAATATGCAAAATGAATAAGTCCTTCATGCTTGTGGACATCCCCTCACAGGATTCCATCGACAAGGAACCATAAAACCCAAGTTGTTTCCAATGGAAAAACTTGAATAGCATTCCACCTGGTGGCTTCTGCCCTCACCTTTCCTGAAGGACATCAAATGTGCTTTATCCAGTGTGGAGCTATCATCGCGGGGTGTTGCCTCTGAACCTCCTTATCCAGTGGCATAACTAACCATGGCACCCACTCCCTTAACTCCCGCAAACCAAATTTGAAGCCATTGAATTTTTTTAAATATGAAAGTCGCCTTACACTAGAAGCCTTTATGGACATTGCCTTGTAGGACACCGTTAGTAGAAAGCTATGGGATACAAGCCACTACTAATTGTAGAATTTAGGTGGCTTTCCAAGCGATGCTTTTTGCATTCACATTTTTTGCATGGTCTAAAAGTGAGCCATTTTTGTATTAACTTAATGCCAAGCCTTGATGACATAGGCCATGATTCCAACATCATTGCATTAACCCTTTGGTCGTGAATTAAAATCTCTAAGTCAGAAACTTGACATGGGTTTCCTCATGTAGAACTCTACTTGCAAGATTTTGTTCACCCAAGGCCATTTTTCAAATGACATCAAACTTGAAAGCCTTCAAGGAGGTGGCTTTCACATATTTCTTTTTTGTATCACTCGAACAACTGCTTAGATCATAAGATTAACTTCCCCATGTGCCAAATGAGTTATTCAACTAATCAATCTTAGAACATTGAAGTCTAAAACCTTTACGAGTTTTCCCATGCGAGAGGATGCTTGCGGATTTCCATGAGCCTGGTGTCATTATTTAACCATATATTTGATGGAATCTACATGAGTGACACCTACATGCCAAGTTCCCACACTTTGCAAAATGACTAAATTTTCAAGCAAGGTGATCTCACATGATTCCTCATCCTATTTTCCATGTGCCAAAATAACTTAGTTTGAAAATTTTAAAGTATTAAATCGTTGTGGAGATTGAGGTATGGGAAGATGTTGGCATAATGCCATCATCCCAAATCCATTTTTGGTGATTAAAACTTAGATAGTTTTTAGAGTAGTGCCTTCCGCATTGAATTTTTTCGCAAGAGACAAGAAGGAAAATTTGACCAAGTAAATTGATCCCATGCAGTTTATCCTGCATTTTGCACATGAATTAATGGATCCACATCAAAATGGATCAATTTTTTTCCTTGTGGAAATTTCATTTCAGAATGTTGCTTGTGGGTTGCTATCCACCCCAAGCCATTTTAACGACGTTAACATCCATGGCATCCGCAGGATGGAAACCCGCACTATCTGGCCTAAAAAGTTGTAAATCTTGCAAATGATCATAAAATGATGCAATTTAATGAATGCAATAATTCATTTGTAGTAAATGGATGCATTTGTTGACATTTTAGCATGATTTAGCAAACATTCCACTCTTTTTGAATTTATCAAGGCATTTACTACACATCCTTTGTGTAGGATTTATGGAATGAGCTGAGAAGATTGACAAGGCCAAGAAAAGCACAAAGACTACAAAAGGGGAAAAGGAAAAGGACAAAATGAAATATGAATTTGATTGAGTCAAGTGTGCCTCAAAGATCCACTAGCAATGGGATAAGTTGACAGACACATACCTAGGTCATATTAACATAAATGAATTTAGACAATGGGTCTTGGTTAACCTGAAAACCAAGGAAGCATGGAAATTGAAGAAAAGTGGGATTGCAAAGGCAATAGGCTTCCCCCCAGATTTGATCAGCGTAGAATTGATATTCATATGTAGAGAGTGTTATCAAAATCCATCAAGAAGAATAGTAACCATGGATGGAGGGGTACTGGCTGACTTGACTCCCATGTCAATTTGGAGAACTTTTGGGATCACCTTGTTCATTAAAATGGAGGAAGATTCAAAGGAGTATGCTCATAATGTGTGGAAAGTAGACCCCACGAGTTGTAAGAGAACCATAAATCAAACAAGGTTGATCATGCATCATGGGAGTGCAAATAAAGTGCCTCAAAAGCTTTATCAGAGTGACTTTGTGGAGGAAGTCAATGACCTCGTGATGCTCTTGAGCAGAGTGATGGGACTCCCAACATCCTCAGTCTTTGAAGAATGGATGTGGTATTTTGTAGAGAATATCCTTAGGGGTGAAACAAAATTCCATTGGGCTAAGATGATTATTGACAACATCCATAATCAGTTTATTGTAGTGAAGAAAATTAAGGAGTTCTATATGAATTCTTACGTTGTATATCTTTTGGAAGTTAATTTTCCATACAAGGGGATAAATTGTGTCGGTGAACTGGGAACAAAGAAGGGGAAAACCCCCAGCTATGATTGCTACCCATAGTTGCAATACATGAATTATAAGAAGGACTACAAGTGGGTAAATGATGCATTCATCATGCACATTGTGTGGACACTATCATATGATTATGGCAAAAGGTTGTCTCACTATGCAAGGGAACTAATTAAGAATTTTGGATATTGGTTTATCTATTTTCCAAAATTTACTTACATAAAAGCTAAAGGATTCTTAGGGTTTCCATACCATTTTCCAATGTACCCAATTGGCAGGATGATCTTTCTAGAACTTACTCTTTCTAGAACTTACTCAAAAATTACAAACTACCCATTCACTGTTGCAAGAGAAGCACCATGTTGGGGTCTTGTACCACATTGTTTTTGGTTAAGGATTATATTCATGCCCTACTACCCATTGTGTAGAATACTCAAAAAAAATTTATAGAGTATAATAATGAATTACATACAAAGAGAGGAGGCATGGACCCTCTAGGAAAATTGAAGAAGCAGATTAGAACACAACATGCCCACAAGCCCCATATTGAATACTTTTGGGAAAACTATGATGATGACCATGAATTCTAAAGATGACACTATATGAGGATGACCACAAGGTTTATAAAATCCATTGATTTGTTTTTGGTCCTTGACCAATGGGTCAAAGATGGTGATACTCTTGATGAAGGATACAATGGTGTTGCTAAGGTGACATTGTCAGTAATTGACTGGACTGAGCCCAAGGTCACAGCTTTGGATACACTCACACACCCAATAGAGAAATGAACCAAGAAATGGTTGGATAAAAAAGTAGCTCAATTGAAATAGCAAGTTGTTGAACTAACATATGGGGAGCTAGAGGATGATATTGAGAGTGAAATAGAGAGAATCACTCATGCAGGTTCCTCAATAGAGGATCCAAAGTCTCCACTAGTGACTCAGTCCAAGAAAAGGAAGGATGTGCTAAAGTGACAACCTAAGTAGAAGGTGTACTCCCAAAAGATGGTTGAGGGGAAAAGATAGCCCAAGAAATCCAAGAGGATAGGGACCTTTGTTCCTGACATGCCAACAATACAAGAAGCTTCCTCACCCTTGGAGGAGGAAGCATGGCCACAATCACCTCCACCTACCACTTCCTTGCTCCCATCAACTACCATTGTGCCATCTCCTTCCACTCCACCACCATTGCCTATATCATCCCCACTCATTATGGAAATCTCTATACACCTCACCTCCACTTCTCCAACTACTCCTATTGTTGTGGTTGATTCCTCCTCCTCAACCACATCTCCCCTATCATCTTCCTCGCTCCCACCTCCATTGCTGACTTTATCCACCCTACCATCTTCCATTCATGTTATCCCTATAACATTTATTTAATTTCATGAGACCTTTTCTTCGTATTTACTAAACATACCTCAAACTATTTTGACTCTCAAAGCCAAATTCTTCATGGATCAACTCATTGCTTTGCTACCTATCTCTCCACCTCCTACTGAGCCACCAAAAATGGAGGCACCCATGCAGATATGTGAAGATATGGAGAGAAGAAGCAAGGAGAAACTCAAAGAAACAACTGATATCACTAAGGAGCCTGAATATTTAGACTACAATTATTACCATGAGCATGTTGATGATGGTTTGAGAATTGTTGATCTAGATGAAGTTTATTCAAATGAAGAGGGTAAGGAAATTCCCAAAGATGGATATTTGAGTAGGTTTGACAAGTATTATGAAGTGGAAACTTCTGACAAGGAGCGCGATGATGACCAAGATAAAGAGCATGATGATAAAGAGGTAAGTCTAGGAGAGCACTGCCCTGAAGAAGAAAGGGGTGACCCAAAAGTTAATATAATGCAAGAAGAAAATGCTGGAAAAAATAATGAACTTCCAGAAGCCGACTGAGACAAGGGTCAAGAAGATGAAGAAGTTCCTCTAGAATAAGAATGAGATAAAGGAAAGGAGAGTACCAGTGAAGAGAAGGACCAAGTTGCTCGAGAAGTTGAGATTAAGCAGCCAAGGCAAGAAGAAAATGTTGAGCATAAAACTATGGAACCTACCCAGAGGGTAGAATATGAGGTTGATAAAGGGAAAGAAATAATGCAAGAAGAAGGGTGGGATGAAGAAGAGAACATCAAAAATGCTCCCAGGCATGAAAGGGAAAATTCTCAAAAGGATCAAGAGGATGCGGATAATGAATTCAACACTACATCCCTTGATAAAAAACAAAGATCCCCTCATGGCTAGAGAAACAACTGAAGAGAAAAGCTTCAGTAATTCCAGATCCTAAGGCTCACCTAGAGGCCATATTGGCTCGAGTACAAGTCAAGATATGGGAGAAGAAGAAGCCCAAGATTAGATCCCATATCAAAATAGATGCATCAGAATCTTGCATACTCCAAGTGGAAACCCCGAAAATGGATAAGGTTGCAAGGACCTTCCAGGCTAAGGACCACTAGATAATTTCTATCAACCTTGGCCCCGCTTCCTATGCATAAAAGATTGATGAAATCCAAGGCTTGGTCACTACTATCCTGCATCAAATGGATAAGGATTAGGTCACTAAGATGGAGCTAAAATCATAGGTGGAAAAATTAACTGCATTTATTCAACAATGGGATACTTTTAGAGAAGAAATTCTAGTAGAATCCCCAACACCTACCTTATTACCCAAAGAAGAAATTAGCAAAATGAAAATAATGAGAACTTGGACCAAGTCTACTTCAGACTGGCTCAAGAGAGTAACTGACATGGGAACCAAGGCCATCCGCTACGGGGTTGAAATGCATAATCACTTCTTGAATTTGAAGGAGGAAATTACAAAAGAGGTGAAGGTTAATAAATATTTTCCTACTTTGTACAACATGAAATTCCCCAAATTGAAGTGTATTTTGAAGCTATCAATAGAGATCTGGGAGTAGGAGTTGGCTCTGCCAATGAAAGACCATTGGCTACTTGAGGCCTGGCTATTCAATTTTGAGTTTAGAAAGGAGTTCTAGAGAGATCAATAGGTGAGTTTCATGTTTCTTTTCCTTCATCATCAATAATTTGTCTAAATGTGATGAGATCCTAGAGCTGCTAGCTAGAGCTAAAATGCCCACTCAAGAGCTGGATTGCAACCTAGTCAAATGAGAATTCTTGAAGAAGATGGACTGGGTAGCCAACAACATTTTATCTATAGGATTTATGGAATTTTTTGCATGAGATTTCACATGATCAAAGAAAATCATTTAGGAAAGGGATACATGCGTGAAGCAACACACGGAGCTAATGGAAGAATTCAGGATGATTGCTTACAATATTAGCAAGTCTAATTTTTTCAGAGTGGGATAAGCTCTTGGTTGTCATAGGAAAATTTTTCCAATATGATTTAGTGCAAAGAGAGGTTAGAAATGCTATAATAGAGAAAAAATACTTACAATAGGTTAAAAAAAAAGAAGATACAAGATAAAATTGGCTAGAGGACAAAATAGTTGCCAATTTTATATTGTGAAATATTCTACTTATCTTAGACTTGATGTAAACCCTAAGTTGAATTAAATCTAGGCCACTCATTCTAAATAAATCTTGGCCATTCATTTGGGATTTGGAAAACTATAAATAGGGGCATCCTCTCATTTTCAAAGAGAGAGATGAGTTGTTGTATATTGACATTTTGAATCAATATATAAGAAAAAATTGAAGTTTGTTGGTTTCTTTGAGTTTGCTCCAACTGTTTGCATGATTCAACTTCCATAGTTTATTTTAGTTTAGCTTGTTTACTATTTAAGTTATATTTCAGCTTGTTAGTTTCTAAAATTCTTTAATGGTGTCTCCATTTTATAGTATTTGATGCACTTCCAACTCATACTTTTGGTATTCTATTGATGATAGACTACTGTGTAAAGCTAGTATGAGCTTATTCATTTACAATACTTAACTTCAATCGTGTATGTGTATGAATTATGTATTCATGTTACAGTCTGAAAATATGAAGTAGACCTTAGAAGATTGCACTGGTTTTGTGATAGTGTTGATTACTCTTGGTTAAGCAAAACTTGGTTTTTTGGGAGTCTGTCTACTACAATACTTGCAATTTTTTCTATTGTTCACGATTTTATAATTAGAATAACTCTCTCTAAACCTTATATCCTTTTGAATTTTCTTTTAAATATAAGTTAAAATTAAGTTCCAACATTATAACAATATTAAATATGATGAACAAGATGAGTTTCAGACTAATATTCTAAATTTTCTACCAGTATACACCATTTTCAAAATTCTGAAACTTCATCACAGACCTGTAAATTCCATGCTTTATGAACCACTAATTCCCCTTCTAATTACCAACAAATCACACATCAAAACTAAGCTATTTATGTACCATCATGACTTGACATCTGAGATACCTTGGGGTAGTTTTCTAAAACTTATTTACAAATTATTACCTTTCAAGAGAGATAGGAAACTTGTGTTGTGTCTATGTTGAGAAGTGCAAAAAAACTCATGAATAGAACTGCACTAGAAGGAGGGTTGTAGACGAATATGGATCGAATCAGGTCATTCTCTCCACAAATATTTTATAGGGTTACCAGATCCACACTAGATAAAGGAGAGTTTCAAGAATTAAAGACCCCTACTAGGGCCAAAAGAGCCAAGAAAGGGGAAGCTTCAACATAAACACCACCCACTCCACCTCCATATCCATCATCTCCTTCATTTTGACCAGCTACTTCTTCATTTACTAGCCACGTCCAAACTACTACAACCCAATCACAGATTGCTGCAACTTAGCCATTACCACCCCCACCTCCACAAGTGGTTTGGTTGGAAACAATCCCTCACCATTGTCCTTTAATGATTGCCATGAAATGCCAAAAAATCCCAAAAATTCCCTCTCCAAGCTTTACACAAATGATCCCGAAAGAAGAGCTGGGGAACACATAAAAAATTTCCAAACTACTCTTAAGGATAGATAGATTGAATATAATGATGTTTCTTGCATACTCTTCCCATATTCATTGGGGGATGAAGCATTTTATTGGTATATCCATTTTCTTATTGGATCAATCACCTTGTGGGACCACATGAAAGACACATTCCTATAGAAATTAAAAATTCCAGTCAGCCCCACAGACCTATACGAGTAGTTTATGTCTATCAGGAGGGAATTTAATGATCCAATCATCTCCTTCAATAACAAATTTCATCGAGCTTACACAAGACTACAATCACCCTATGTAGTTGATGATGCTTCAACAAGAGTTTTATACTATGCTACCTTAGATAATCTCACCTCAACCTTATTAAAAAAAAATGCATTAGCCTCATGCACGTTTGGTAGATGCATATGTAGAAGCAGTCAAGGCAAGCACAGACTTGGGGTAGCACTTGGCTGGTCCACTACCTTCAAGGCCCACTGCCAACCCTAGATAGATTCATGCAATCAATCATGCTTTAGCTCATCGGAATCCATTAATGAACTAGGTTCCTCAACTACTGATTGTGCCACATCTAGCGTCCCCATTGAATTAGGCCCCACCAATACCTAGTTATCTACAAAACCTAAATCAATAGAATTTTTCACAGTAGCCCAACATACCTTCTTACTTGTAGAATTATGAAGTCTCAACCACTCAACAAAAATTTGTATCAACATAGGGAAATTTAGACAAGGAACGCGTTAATGAGCTAGTTGAGTAGGTAAAGAAGCTAACCACCAAATTTACTCACTTAAGGAATCAAAAAAATCAGCTACAAGCTTCTCAAAGAACTATCTAAGCTAACTATCATCGAGACAACCATGATCCAGGCCCATCTTCAGGTCAAAATTATGAACAAGGAAAATATATAGGGAAAAGTTTTGAAAGAAGGTAGCCCCAAAGGTAGAATAGAAAATGGAATACCAAGCCTAATAATGGAGGGGTAGCTACACCACTTGACCCATGCAATAGTGCATATAGGTTGAAAAGTGGGGTGTACTTGGCTAAGGGAGCCTTATCAAGATGGTGTAGAATTCACCAGACCAATAAACATTCAGAAATGGAGTGTCCAGAGCTCCAAAATGTCGCTACTATTTTTCAAGTAGAGATGAAAATGCTACTAATAATTTAGGTTGTATAGAAATAACACCTTTTGAGCCCTAGGATTCAGTCTCAGTTGTTAATCAAGTGCCCTTCCCTCAAATAAAAAAGAATGAACTAGAGAAGGAGTCTGTAGAAAAGGATGGAAAAATAAATGAGGTATGTAACAAAGGAACTTGAGTTCAAATATTTGATTCAACTGATAATGGTCCTACAGATGATGAAGAATGATGAGAGGAAGAGGTTCACATGTTTCATCAATGCTCAACCCCTTATAATTTGAGGAATAGACAGGCTGGTGGTCCATTTATAACTTTTATACCACCAAATAACTTCAACACGCCACCTAACCCAAATTATAGCAACAACCCATATTATCTGAAGGTTCCTACTCAATACTTCAATAGGAATAGGTAGTCTGATCCCACCAAAGAGCCACAACCTAATTTAACCAAGATTAATTCATCTAAATCGAATGTTGAGTAGATAGGAGAATACATGGCAGAGGAGTTGAAGAAGGTGAAAGTGAGCTTATTTGATTTTGAACTATTAAGAGTGCCCACCATCCTAAATACATTCTTTAGATCATTAAATGGGACTACATCATCAAAGCTATCACTAGAAGCAGCAAGTAAAAGAGTTGCATTCCATATGACTGTCAATGAACTGGTGATCAAAGAAATTATGGGGAAAGGCCCAGAGGAACAATCAAATAAAGGTCTAGATAAACAATCAGCCAAAGATCAAAACTAGACTTCAATCAGGGATAAAGGTGGAGAAAAGGACAAAGCCCAAGTCACCCAAGTTGATGTTTTGATGAGCGTCTTCCAAGGAAGGTTGTAGAATCCTCCTTTCCTGCTAACAATCCATATGTTTGGAAAAAATCTACGCAACTATTTATTGGATTCTAGAGGTTCAACAAACATCATGCCATTTGTAGTGTGCAAGGCATTGGGAATAACCCCTACCCCATCCAAATGCAAGGTGACACAGTTAGATAATACTAAGGTAAATGTAGTAGAGGAATTGAATAGAATCCTAATGTAGGTGGCATAAAATCCAAGAGTGTAGCTAGTAATAACATCCAAGTAGCAGATATTCCTGACACCTATGGTATGATATTAAGAAGAGACTTCACTCGAGCTCTCAATGGTTACACCTCAATTGATCATTCACATATGTGGTCCTTGGAAGGGGCTTCCCAATCAGATCTAGATTGAATGGGAGCCCAAGATGAGATTCATGATAACTAAGTACAACAAGACAAATGAGGTGTTGTTTGTAGAGTCAAAACTAGGGAATTAGATCTCCCAATTACATATGAAGGTGAAGAAGAAGAGGTATAAGAAGTCCTCGTATTGTATCATATGCCTACAAATCTAGCTACCCTTCCCAATAACATTGAGATAATAGTTGAATTTGATGATGAAGATTTCAAAGATGATGAAATCCTTGAGTTGTTTGATATCTTCCAAGAACTCACACATAAATGTGTACAAGATCAACTTGATTTAGGAGCTAGGATGGATTTAAAGGAGCTATTGCTTCCTAACTAGTGTAAAATACATGACACATCTCATTTCAAGTTTGAGTGATGTCTTTGTTAAATAGTGGTGGACCACATCAAAAGGAAGATCACTTTGACAGAAGCTTCGATAGAGAATCCACAAGATCAAAACTAGTCTAAATGCAAATAGCATGGGGGTGAAAAATTGGATTCCTTTCCAAAGGTAGAGAGGTACTCTACCCATTCAAAAGGAGGGTGCCCTTTCAAATTATGGATGCTATGCTTTGATGGATCCAAATCCAAGTAAGGAGTGGGAGTAGGCTTCGAGCTAACCAACCCCTCTGGTAAGACCTTCTTTGTTGCACATAGATTGAAATTCCATTGTACCAACAATGTAGCAGAGTATGAAACACTAGTACATGGGTTACTTATGGAATTAGAAGGAAAGGGTTAAAATGTTGCAAGTATTTGGAGATTCAGAGCTAGTTGTCGAATAAGTTACAAAATTGTACTCATGCCATGACCGAAGGATAGCTAACTATAGGCATAGAGTGTGGGACACGATAGAGGGATTTAATGCTTTTAATATCTAGTCAATTCCTTGAAGTAGAAACCAAACTACTAATGCATTAGCATAAGAATCCAACACCCTACAATTGCTGTCACTAACTAGCTTGAAGAAATTCACAGTAGAGATCACCCCTACAACATCGCTGCCAGATAATGTGACCAATTTCCAATTGTTCAAGGATGATAAGCATATATTGGACTCTGTTACCAGCTCAGATGTCTTTTCCTCTCAAATTATAGATGAGGTAGAGCCTGAGGAAGTAGAGCTTGATATAGAAGGGGTTATTAACCTGAAGACCAACACAATACCTAGAGGTATGGTCTAGTTAGAGAGGATCTTTTACCTTGACCATATAAGGGATTAGGATCAATAAGCCAAAATGGACTCAATAGACATCTAATGCGATGCACATAATTTGGGTACCATAGAAAACATAAAGAGTGTTTTTATTGACAAAGTTTGCACCCCAGAGGAAAGGAAAGGAATAATTGATGCACTACATACATACCATGATGTTATAGCTTGGGGCTACGAAGACCTCAACACATATGATACTTCGATCATTAATCACACTATTCCCCTCAAGCTGGATGCAAATCCCTTCAGGTAGTGCCAACAACTAATTAATACATTGCTAGAGCCCATTATTTTCAATGAAGTGAAGATGTTGTTGTTTGCACGTATCATCTTCCTTGTTCAGAATTCCACTTGGGTGGAAAATCTAGTTCCAATTCAGAAGAAGAATGAAGAAATTAGGTTGTGCATTGATTTTAAAAATTTAAAACGAGCTTCAAAGGACAACTATCTAGTGCCTTCACCATATGAAGTATTGCAGATCATCAATGGCTCTTAGATGATGTCCTTCCTCAGTGGTTACTTAAGCTACAATCAAGTGATGGTGTAGTACGAAGAGAGACACAAGACTTCCTTCACTAAAAAATAGGGCACCTTCGCATATAGAAGGATGCCTTTTAGATTAATCGACACGGGGGCGATGTTCTAGCGTGCCATGGATATTTCCTTCAAGGATCTGATTGGTAAATGAATTATCATCTATATGGATGACCTTATGGTATTTTCAAAGAAGAGAGATCATATTTCCAATTTATGTAAGGTGTTCCAAAAATAGAGGGGGTATAGTGTCTCATTATATCCAAAAAAATGCATCTTTGAAGTAACAAAGGGAAAATTTCTAGGGCATGTAATCTTAGAGAACGGTATATCAATTGACCCAAAATACATTCAGGCTATCTTGAAGATTCAGCCCCCTAGAAGAAAGAAAGAAATTAAGTCCTTCTTTGTGAAGATTAACTTTGTAAGAAATTTTATCACAAGATTTGCTGAAATTATGAAACCATTGAATGCCATGCTCAAGCAAGATGCTAAGGTTGAATGGACAAAATAGGATTTTATAAAAATAAAAATGCAATTGCTGACACTCCCATCTTAGTCAGCCTTGATTATTCGAAGCCATTCTATATATACTCATTTTCCTCAGACCACTTTGTGTGCCAACATGCTGATGTAGAAAGATGATAAAGGAAGTGAACATCCTATTGATTTCATGAGTTCTCATTTGAAAGATGTTGAAATCCACTATCCTAGTGTTGAAAAGTAGGCATACGCTCTAGTCCGTAGTGTCAAGAAATTCAAGCACTACATCTTAAGGAATAAGGTATTTCCTATTGTCCCAGACCCAAAAGTTAAGGTACTACTGATGTAGAATGAACTAGGGGAAAGGTGAGCAAAGTGGGTAACCATGCTGCAATAATATGATATGGAAATACAACCAATGAAGCTGGTTCAAGGTCAAGCTCTTACATGCACAATGGTAGAAATTGATCTAAAACTCACTACCTAGTAATACAACCTAGAGGATGTTTCTCTGGATGATTGGTATGATGACATCATATACTATTTTCTAAACCACAAATTCTTGTCATGCTTGCAAGGAGTCCAAAAATGAGCCCTACAGCTAAAAAGTAGCAGCTATATGTTAAAAGGTGCCATGTTATACAAGAACCATGAAGGAATATACCTTTGATGCCTCGAGAAAGCTAAAGAAGCCGAAGGACTTAGGAGATTTCACAATAAATTTGGAATGAGGCATGGATCAGGTCCTATGATAGCTCACCAAATTCTACAAGTTGGGTATTGTTGGCCCATTCTATTTAAATATTCCCACAACCATGTTCAGTCTTGTCATGTTTTCCAAACTGCTGCCACCCGGGAGAGGTATGTTGCTATTCCATTATAGCCAGTTGTTGAGGTAAGGACATTCGCTCAGTGGGGACTAGACTTCATTGTTCTAGTCAATGCACCATACTCTATAGGACATAGGTACATTCTAACCACAACTAATTATTATACTAGGTGGATAGAAGCCATTTCTTGTAAACAATGTACAATGGAGGTAGTAATTAATTTTCCTGAAAGTTATATTACTAGACATTTTGGATGTCCTTTTTCCTTGATATGTGATAATGGTATGGCATTTTCCTCTCTCAAATTTGTCTGTTGGGCTTTTGATTATGGAATTCTGTTAAAGTTCACATCAAATTACTACCCCTAGGGTAACAAGTTAGCTCAATCCACTAACAAAAAATTGTTGATAGTCATATGAAAGCTGCTAGATAAGAAATCAAAGGATTGGCATAATTAGTTATAGTTTGATCTATGGGAAGATCGTACCCAACATAAAGTAGCCTTAGGAGATTACCCATACCACTTGGTTTATGGTTTGGAACCTTTTTCCCTAATCCACCTTAAAATCCCCACACTACAATTTATCATTACCTACTATGACAAGGGAGAATGTCTTGAAGCCCATCTGGCTAAACTGCTCCACTTAGAAGAAAAGCGAGATGAAGTTGTAGAGAATTTTTCCAAACATCAGGGCATAGTTAAATAATGGTTTGACTGTAGAGGAAAGGTTAAAGCCTTTAGAGTTTTTGATCTAGTGTTATATTAGGATAAGGCCAACAAGAAGAAAGGGAGACATGATAAATTTGACAAGCTTTGGCTTGGCCCCTTTCATATTTTTGAAATCTTAGGAGATAATACCTTTCATTTGAAGACCCTTACTGGAGAATATGTCCTGATACCCATTAATAGGAAATAACTAGAACATTATATCCTTACCTGAGCTACTCTAGATCACCCATGTACATAGGTAGAATGGGTTCCTTTCTTTTTGTTTTTTTTTCTTTTGCTCATTTTCCTAGATTTTGTTTTTTCTAGTGGTGTTGTTCAATCTTAATGCGGTGGTTGTGCTTAGAATAGTCAAAGGGTCCACTTTCCTACACATTCACATTTAGTTCCATGGATAAGCATTCATGAATTATCAAGAAATTTTTGTTTGCTTCCAGGAATTAGGTTTCCTAAGTTGAGCTCTTGCTTGACATAGAAGGAAACTCTTGTATAAATCCTTTCACATTTATCTCAGTTCTCACACAACAATAATTAACACTCCCAATGGGCTATATGGTAGTCATCATGAGGCCTTGACAAGTGAAAAATCCTAAATCTGCTTTAGTGACCACTGGAATCTCCAAACACTACTATAGGCTTCACGTCTTATTCGGTTGAGCAAGAAAGTACAAAAGAAAAAGCATAAAAGAAAGAAAAGGAAAAGAAAAAATAATAAAATAATAAATAGGCAACTATGTGGGTGTGCAAACAACACTATCAGGGATATGGAAACCCAACTGGTAATAGAGAAATGGTCATGGGGAATGCAATGACAACCTCATTGGGGCTATGGATGCCTGACTGGTAGAGGGGAAATGTCCAGGTTGCTTTTGGAGTTAGAATACCTACATAGCCTATCTTGGTTGATTGATCACTTGCCTCTATAGTTTCTAAGGGAGGATAATTATCTCATCATGCACGCACATTTCTAGATGTTGTTGGATCAATTTAGTTAAGGATTTTATTCTCCTTTGAGCTTTGAGTTCACCTGATGATGTCTTGCTTCTAGTTTGTGAAGCCAGAGATTCTAGGTTCTAGATGAATCCTTATCCTTGGAACGCTCAAGAGTGTTCCCCATTAGAGTCACCATTTGTTATGCCTTTTGCACACACACTCCACTTGGATCAAAGAGCCCCTTCTTCTTTTTTTCCCATTTTCAAGGTCAATTCACACTTTCCTTTTTTTTGTGCCTAGTTGGTGAAAATTCCCTTCAAATTGCAAAATTCCAACATGCCTAGCCATTTTTCAAAATTTCATAATTTTTGGGGCATTTGTAGAAAAATATTTGCGGGTTTCTGTTGTGGAAGTTGTTCCACCTTTTTCCATTTGTGGGCCACCTTTTTCCATTTGTGGGAACTTCCTTGTGGGTCACTATCTATGGAACGTCGTCTCCATAAAGCCATTCTTGACGACATCCACACCTCATTTTTCCACATGGCCTATACACCCCATGGCTCCCACACTATGTTTTTTTGCACCCATACTTCATGAATTTATTTCAAAAATTTGCATTAAAATCCTTCATTAATGGTAGTTAGGTTTATATATAAGGGGTTTTTTCAAGTCATTTTAACCTTTGCAAATTCAAATTTTGAAGACCTTGGCGATTTGCTACTTGAGCGATTGAATCTAGTAATTGAAGCACTATTCCTCTCCACCTTTCATGTGATAGTAGGTAGCTATCATCTCCCCTTTCATTGTTGTATTGTTTAAACTTGTCGAGAGATATGTGTCTAGGGTTTCAGGGTTAGCACATTTAGGGATTGGTTAGGTCACTGAATTCATGGTAGGGTTTTAGATAAACTCATGAAATTGTAATTAAAATTCTCTTGATTAATTGTCTCAAAGGAATCATTGGATTCAACGAGCACTACCACTCCAAATTTAGAACCTCATTGGCTCATAGTTACTTAACCCGAAGCCTTGAAGACCTTCGAATTTGAATATCATTGCGGGACTTCCATTGAAAAAGGATGCCTTCAACATGCTATTCCCAAAAGACATGAATGAATAGGGCATCTGCCTAGACACATTCTTCACAGGTTGAAACTTGGGGTTGTCAAACTTGTCAAAACATCAAACATTGAACACATTCATGGAAAATCCATCGCAGGGAGATGTTGATAGAAAGCCACTAGAATTGAGCCATTTCCAATGGAGAAACTTGATCGGCCTTTTGAGTGATGGCTTCTACTTCATCAATTCCTGGAAATGTCAAGATCAAACACACAAAATGACTAATTCCTTCACTCTTATGAACATTCCCTTGTGGGATGTTGTTGGCGAGGAGTTGTAGAACCCAAGTCGTTTCCAATGACAAAACTTGAATGGAATTCCATCTAGTGGCTTCCACCCACACCTTTCCCACAAAAGGTCAAATGTGCTTTAACCAATGCGAGGCTATCATCACGAGGTTCTGCCTCCAAAAATCTATATCCAATGGCATAACTAACCATGGCATATGCTCCGTTAACTCCCACAAACCAACTTTGGAGTCATTGAAATTGTTTAAGATTGAAAGTCGCCTAACACTAGAAGCCTTTGTGAATGTTCCCTTGTGAGATGTCATTGGCAAAAAGCTACAGGATACAAGATGTTGTTAATGGCAAAACTTAGGTAGCTTTTCGAGTAACGACTTCCATGTTCACTTTTTCTGCATGGCCTCAAAGTGAGCCATTTCAACATTCATTTAATAATAAGCCTTGATGATGTAGGCCATGATTCCAACATCATTGCATTGACCCTTTGGTCATGAATTAAAAACTCTAAGTTAGAAACATGATGTGGGTTCCCTCATGCAAAACTCCACTTGTAGGATTCTATTCACTGTAGGCCATTTTTCAAATCACATCAAACTTAATAGCCTCTAGGGAGGAGGATTCCACATTATTCTTTTTTGCATCACCCAAACAACTACTTGAATCATAAGATTAACTTCCCCATCTGCCAAATGATCTATTCAACAAATCAAGCTTAGAACATTGAAGTCTAAAACCTTTATGGGTTTTCCCATGTGGGAGGCCACTTATGGATTTCTATGAGTCTGATGCCTTTATTTAACTACTTAACATTCAATGGCATCCACATGAGTGGCACCCACATGCCAAGTTCCCATAGTTTGGAAAATGACTAAATTTTCAAGCAAGGTGATCTAACATGATTCTCTGTCCTATTTTTCACGTGTCAAAATAACTTAGTTCAAAATTTTCCAAATATAAAATTATTGTAGAGATTGAGGTACAGGAAGTAAGAGAAATTTCATCATCCCAAATCTATTTTTGATGGTGAAACTTGGACATTTTTTTGAGTAGCACCTTTCGCATTGAGTTTTTCCACAGAAGCCAAGAAGTAAAATTTAACCAAGTAAATTGATCCCAAGGACTTTAACTTGCATTTTGCACATGAATTAATGGATCCAAATCAAAATGGGTCAATGTTTTGTCCTTGTGGAAATATCATTGCAGATTCTATTTGCGGGTTGTTGTCCACCCCAAGCTATTTTAATAGTATTAACATCCACAACATCCGTAGGATGGAAACCTGCACTGTCTGGCCCAAAAAGTTTTAAATCTTGGAAATGATCATAAAATGATTGAATTTAATGAATGTAAAGATTCCTCTTAGGTAAATGGATTCATTTAATGATGTTTTAGTGTGATCTAATCAACATTCCACTCTTTTTGAATTTATCGAGCCATTTACTACAAGTCCTTTATGCAGGATTTATGGAACTAGTTGAGAAGGATGACAAGGACAAGAAAAAATGAAAAGACTAAAAAAGCGGAAAACTAAAAGGCCAAAATGAAATACGAATTCCATGGAGTCAAGTGTGCCTCAAAGATCCACTCATAATGGGATAAGGTGAAAGACATAGACCTAGGTCATATTAACATAGATGAATTCAAACAATGAGTCTTGGTCAGCCTAGAAATTGTAGAAGTATGGGAATTGAAGAAAATGGGATTGTAAAGGTAGCAGACTTCCCTCTAGCTTTCATTAGCCCAAAATTGATCTTCATATGTAGAGAGTGCTATCATTAGCCATCAAGAAGAATAGTGACAGTGGATGGAAGGGTACTGGCTGACTTGACTCCCATGTCAATCGAGAGAACTTTTGGAATCCCCTTGTTCAATAAAATGGAGGAAGCTTCAAAGGAGGATGCTCATAATGTCTGGAAAGAAAACCCCACGAGTTTTAAGAAAACCATAAATCAGACATGGTTGATCAAGCATTGTGGGAGTGTGAATAAAGTGCCTCAAAATCTTTATCAGAGTGACTTTATGGAGGAATTCAATGACCTCGTGATGCACTTGACCAGAATGATGGGACTCCTAACCTCCTCACTCTTTGAATAATGGATGTGGTCTTTTGTAGAGGAGATCCTCAGGGGTTAAACAAAAACTAGGCTAAGATGATCAACGACAACATCCACAATCTGTATATTGCAGTGAAGAAAAGTAAGGAGTTCTATATGACTTCTTACATTGTATATCTTTTGGCAGTTATTTTTTCATATAAGATGATAAATTATGTTGGTGAACTGGGAACAAAGAAGGGGAAAACCCCTATATATTATTGCTACCCCTAGTTACAATACAAGAATTATGAGAAGGACTACAAGCAGGTAAATGATGCATTCATCATGCAGATTGTGCAAACACTATCAAATGATTATATCAAAAGATTGTCTCACTATGAAAAGGCACTAATTAAGAATTTTGCATATTGGTTTATCCAGTTTCCAAAATTTACTTACATTAGAGCTAAATGATTCTCGATCTTTCCATACCATTTGCAAAGGCACCCTAGTGACAAGATGATCTTGATAGAACTTACCCAACAATTGCATACTACCCATTCAATGTTGCAAGATAAGCATTGTGTTGGGGTGCCATACCCCATTGTTTTTGGTCAAGGAGTGTATTCCTACCCTACTGCTCCTTGTGTAGAATACTCAAAAAAGGAAATTGCAGAGTATAATATTGAATTACATATAGAGAGAGGAGGCCTAGAGCTCTATAAAAATTGAAGAAGCAAGTTGGAAGACAACATGTCCACAGGCCCCATATTGAATACTTTTATGCAAACTATGATGTTGACCATGAAGTCTGAAGATGGCACTATATGATGATGACTACAAAGTTTACAAAATCCATTTATTTTTTTCTAGTCCCTCACCAAGTGGTCAAAGATGGTGATACTCTTGACAAAGGATACAATGTTGTTGCTAAGGTGTCATTTGCAGTAATTGACTAGACTAACCTAGAGGTCACAAATTTGGATATGCTCACATGCCTAATAGAGAAATAGACCAAGAAATGGTTGGATATACAAGTAGATCAGTTGCAATAGCAAGGTGTTGAACTAACATATAGGGAGCTAGAGGATGATATTGAGAGTGAAACAGAGAGTGACACCAACACAGGTTGCTTGATAGAGGCTCCACAGTCTCCACCAATGACCCAGTCCAAGAAATGGAAGGATGCACCAGAGCAACAACCTTAGCAAAAGGTGTACTCGCGTATGATGGTTGAGGGGTAGAGACAACCCAAGAAATCCATGAGGATAGGGACCTTTGTTCCTAACATTCCAACTATACAAGAAGATCTATCACCCTTGGAGGATGAAGCATGGCCACAATAACCTCCATCTACCACTTCCCTACTCCCATTAGCTACCCTCGTGCCATCTCCTTCCACTCCACCACCATTGCTTGTATCATCTCCATCCACTGTGAAAATCTTTGTCCACCTCACCTTTGCTTCTCCAACCACTCCTGTAGTTGTGGTTGATTCCTCCTCCTCAACCACATCTCCCCTATCATCTTCCTTGCTCCCACCTTCATTTCCAATTTTCTCCACCCTATTTCCTTCTATTCCTGATATCCCTATAACACCTATTTCATTACCTGAGACCTTTCCTACCTATTTACAAAACATACCTCAAACTATTTTGACTCCTAAGGCCAAATTATTCATGGCTTAGCTCATTTATTTGCTACTTGTCCCTCCACCTCCTACTGGACCACCAAAAATGGAGACAACCATGCAAATATGTGAAGAGATGGAGAGAAGAAGCAAGGAACAACTCAAGGAAACAACTGATATCACTAAGGAGCTTGAAGAATCAGACTGTGATGATTACCATGACCATGTTGTTGATGGTTTGAGAATTGTTGATCTAGATGAAGTTGCTTCAAATGAATAGGGGCAAAAAATTCCAAAAGATGGAGATTTGAGTAGGTTTGACAAGTATTATGATGTGGAAACTTCTAAAAAGGGGCCTGATGATGAGAAAGATAAAGAGCATGATGATAAAGAGGAAAGTCCAGGAGAGAAGCACCTTGAAGAAGAAAGGAATGACCCAAAATTTAATATAATGCAAGAAGAAAATGCTGGAAAAAATGATGAACTTCTAGAAGCCAATCAAGACAAGGGTTGAGAAGATGAATAAGTGCCTCGAGAAGGAGAAAAAGATAAATCAAAGGAGAGTACCGGTCAATAGAAGGTCGAGCTTGTTTGGAAATTTGAGATTAAGCATCCAGGACAAGAAGAAAATGTTGACCATAGAACTATGGAACTCGCCAAGAGGGCATAATTTGAGGTAGATAAAGGGAAAGCAGTAATGCAAGAAGAAGGGAAGGATGAAGAAGAGAACATCGAAGATGCTCCTAGGCATAAAAGGGATCAAGAGGATGCAGATAAGGAATTCAACACTACATCCCTTGATTAACAAATAAAGATCCCCTCATGGCTAGAGAAACAACTGAAGAGCAAGGCCCTAGTACTTCTAGATCCTAAGGCTTTCCTGGAGGCCATATTGGCTTGAGCACAAGTCAAGACATGGGAGAAAAAGAAGCCCAAGATTAGATCCGATATCACAACAAATGCATTAGGATCCCGCATAATCCAAGTGGTGACCTCAACATTGGAGAAGGATGGAAGGACCATTTAGGCTAAGGACCACCAAATAACTTCTATCAACCTTGGTCCCACTTCTTGAGCATAGAAAATCGATGAATTCTAGGGCTCAGTCACTACTATTCTACATCAAATGGATAATCATCAGGCCACCAAGGAAAATATAAAAGCATAGGTGGTAGATTAACTGCATTTATTCAATAATGGGCTACTTTTGGAGAAGAAATTTCAGCAGAATCCCCAACGCCTACCCTGTTATCTAAACAAGAAATCAATAAAATGGAAAAATTGAGAACTTGGAGCAAGTCTAATTTAGACATGCTCAAGAGAGTAACCGACGTGGGCACTAATACCATTCACCATTGGGTTGAAATGCATAATCACTTCTTGATTTTGAAGGAGAAATTTACAAAAGAGGTAGATGCTAATAAATATTTTCCTAATCTGTACAACATGGCATGCCTCAAATTGAAGTGTATTCTAAAGCTATTAGTAGAGATATGGGAGTAGGAGTTGGCTCTACCAAAGGAAGACCACTGGTTGCTTGAGGTCTGGATATTCAATTTTGAGTTTAGAAAAGGATTTTTGGAGAGATCAATAGGTGAGATATATGCTATTTTTTATTGTGTCATCAATAATTTTTCTGAATGTGATGAGATCCTAGAACTACTATCCAGAGCTAAAATGTCTGCTCAAGAGCTGGATAGCGAGCTAGTCAAGTGAAAATTCTTGAAGAATATGAAGTGGGGAACCACTGACATTTTGGCTACAAACTTTATGTACTTTGCTACATGAGATTTTACACAATTAGAGAAAATAATTTAGGCAAGGGATACATGCATGAAACAACACGTGAAGCTAATGGAATAATTTAGGATGATTACTTACAATATCAACAAGTTTGATTTTTTAGAGTAGGCTAAGCTCTTGGCTATCATAGGGAAATTTTTCCAATATGATTTAGTGCAAAAAGAGGTTGGAAATTCTATGATAGAGGATAAATACTTAAATTAACTAAAGTACAAAATCATCTACAAGACACAATTGGCTAGAGGACAAAATAGACTAAAGAAAAAATAGTTGCAATTTTATATTGTGAAATATTGTACTTATCTTGGACTTTCAATGTAAAACCTAAGTTGAATTAAATTTGGGTCATTCATTGTAAATAAATCTTGGCCATTCATTTGGGTTTTGGGAAACTATAAATATGGGAATCCTCTCATTTTCAAAGAGAGAGATGAGTTGTTGTATAATGACATTTTGAAGAAATATATAAAAAGCATTGAAGTTTGGTGGTTTCTTTGAGTTTTCTCCAAGTGTTTGCATGATTCAACATCCATAGTTTATTTTAGTTCAACTTGTTTAATGTTTATGTTCTATTTCAACTTGTTAGTTTCTAAACAACTTTAATGGTGTCTTTGTGTTATAGTATTTGATGCACTTCCAGCTCATGGTTTTGGTATTCTATTGATTATAGAATATTGTGTAAAGCTAGTCTAAGTTTATTCATTTACAACACTTAACTTCAATTGTGTATGTGTATGCATTATGTATTCATGTTACAATTTAAAAATCTAAAGCAGACCTTAGAAGATTGCACTAGATTTGTGATATTGTAGATTACTCTTGGTTAAGAAAAACTTGATTTTTTGGGAGTATGTATACTACAATACTTGCCATTGTTGCTATTGTTCATAGTTTTAGAATTAGAATAACTCTCTCTAAACCTTAAATCCTTTTGAATTTTCTTTTAAATCTGGGTTAAACTTAAGTTCCAACATCATAACAATGTTAAATCTGATTAACAAGATGAGTTTTAGATTGTTGTTCTAAATTTCTTGCCACTATACACCATTTCTAGAATTTTGAAATGTCATCACAGACCTGTAAATTCCATGCTTTGTTAACCATAAAGGTCCCTTGTGATTACCAAAAAATCACACATAAAAATTGAGTTGTTTATGCACCATCATGACCTGACATCTAAGAGAACTTAGGCTAGTTTTCTAAAACTTGTTTACAAATTATTACCTTTCAAGTGAGATAGGAAACTTGAGTTTTTTCTATGTTGAGAAGTGCAAAAATACCCATCAACAACACCTATAGCTAAATCCTACCTTATGGTCTTACCGAATAGGCATTCACACACCCACGGGTGAGACACCTTTTTCCTTGGTCTACGGATTTGAAGCAATTGCGCCTATCAAAGTCAAGATCCAATCAATGTAAGTATCCTCGAAAGACATGGTCAACAATGAGGAATATTAGTTATCTAGAATTAATGAGCTAGAACTCCTAGATGAAAGACATTTGAGTGTACTAAACCATCTTTAGGTTGATTATAATTAACTCAAGTGAAGCTATAACAAGAAGATAAAGAACAAAAGCTTTCAAGTTGTTGACTTCATACTAAAACAAAATAAGAAGATCAAACTAAATCAAGATGGGAAGGGTAAGTTTGAACCAAACTGGCTAGGTCATGTTATCATAACAACAACCTATGGATCTAGAGCATATTAGTTGGCTACTCTCAAAGGAGAACCTTAAGACAGACCTCTAAATAGTAGCCATCTCAAAAAGTTTTACACTTGAGAAAATTAGAATATCCTAAGAAAAAAATCTAAAAAAAGAAAAAAATTCAAGAAAAAAAAGGTAAAGAGAAATAAATCATCCTTTATGTGAAAACCACCTTGTGGCACTTCTAGGACCAATACTATAGTGAAAACCTGGTAAATAGGTGCTAAATTTGAATAATCCTTTCATCTCTATCCGCTAACATTATATGTCGCATTCAATCCACCTATTCCATAATAAAACATATATCCAACCATGGCTCGATAATTGATCAAGTGTTAAACCTTGTTGCACTATCAAAATCCATCTACCCTAATAAATGTAATCTTGTTCTAGACTGGGGACAACCTCTTGAAATTGGTAGATGATTGGATCCTTGTTCATCCGATCACTATAAAAAACTATGAAAAATAAAAAACATCTAGAAAACAATAAAAAAACCAAAAGAAATTCATAAAACACAAAATCCCAAAAACATCATAGGTCATCTCTAGACAAACCGTATTGAGTCAAAATAAGTGAAATACAAGCCTATGCATGTATAACGTAGGTAAGACTATCATTGATGAGCCTTGAGGCCCTAGGATAGTTCCCTTTAGGTTTCCCTCTTGGTCTTTAAAACTTGGTAAAAAATAAAAAAACATTCAAATACCTTGTCAAAAATCCAAAAACATTGGTAAAAAGTCAAAAAACTCCAAAAATAGTTTCACTTAATATAGTCAAACAATTATTTCTTTGTATTTGTCATGTAGGAAAGGCCATCATTGATGATCCATCGAGTCACTAGGTTAGTCCCTTTATGTCCCCCTAATTGTCTCTAAATGTCTTGAAAATATCAAAAACAACATAAAATAAATCACAAAATCACAAAAGGTCCTATCACCATTATCACCTATCCTCAATAAACTTGCCATTCATAATAAACAAACATCGTCTTCAACCTTTGAAAAAGCAATCAATAAGTAAGGAAAACATCAAAATCTAAAACTTCTAAGAAAAATATTGTGAATAATTGATCATCATCAGACTAAAACAATTCCTAGAGTGTCAAACTACCTACCTATTAATATTTCATCACAAACATCCTATTGTATGTCTTAGCGGATAAAATGTTCCTACAATAGACAACACTGATGGATAAACATCCTGAAACATTAAACAAATATGACAAGTGATATAACAACATTATTTATCTTTTGTGATCTTATCTTTTTGATTTATCGTATTGTCACATTGGCAGGATCTCTTGAGGATGTCCATAAGGATTCAGAGTGGAAGGAATAGGGCATTGATCATTGATTTTTGTTTACTCTATTCATTGTATATTTTTGCAATACTACCATGGTGAATACTTACTTTGTTTTGTGTGTGGAAATTTGTTTTGGGGAAAGTCATGTAGCAGTTGCATGTTAGGTACTCCATACCTCTCTATGTAACTGGTCTGAAATGTTTTGAAACCTCTCACCCATACACTCTAACATGGCTTTCGTATGTTTGGTATGAGGAAGAATACTCCTTGATTGTAGAGTCAAAGTTCACACAATAGATACAAATTCACCTTGGTCATTAATAACCTGCTACATCATTTCCATCTACTATATCAATAAGGATTTCTAAACAAATACTTGGTCCTCCATGAAAGCAAAAGTGTAGTAGTATTAATAACCTATAATGCATATCATCAATCATCTATCACTTTTATCTATCTCTAAATCATACTAACATATCTTTTGACTAACAACAGCATCCTACATCACAAAAAAATTAGTTAGTACCACATGCATCTTGCATCCAAAAAAACATTAGTGCATATCATATTCATCATATAATAAAACATCATAAGTCATAACATAATCCATCACATACATGTATAGATCATCTATCCATCCATATCATATAAATACATCAAAAAAGTATAAAAACCATGAGCATATAATTGTACATCATCTATCATAAACATATAAGCATCCATATCCATCCATACATATATGCATTAATAATCATCTATACACATCTCATAACACACATATGCCACAACAAAAAATGGTATATATCATATATCATCAGAAAATGGGAATGTCATGTACATCATTGAACATCATGTATGATATCAAAATATACAAAATATATATATGAGGCCTTAGGAGGATTGATGAATACATATATATATAAAACTATATGTCTAAAAATATCTCTAATAAAAGAAAAAAGATCATGAAATCAACCCTGGTGGCTATCTCAAGGTGGGGATCTATGTTGTTTCTAGATGTGCATAAGAGACAAGTGAGGCTGAACAAGAGACTGATGTGGTTGTCTGATAGACTGTCCCCTGGAATTAGCACCTATAGTGACACTCAACTCTCCAAAACAAGGGGGTTTTTGTTCCCTCAGTACAAAATCCTCATAGAGAATCTAGTAATAGATCCTCTTTGTTATAATTTGATCCTGCTTAACCTGATATTGAGCCCAAGGAATAGCATAGGCCAAGGAATTATCTATTGTTAATATCTTCTATCTCTCCATCGCTAACTCCTGTCTTAGGGAGTCTCTCTCAGCCCTAATGATATCTTTCTCTATGGTAAAAATAGAAACTTGTTCCTCTACAACCTATCACCAAAAAATCTTGGCATCTCTCTCAATCACTCTAACATCTCTATCGACTATAATCTTCATAATATGAGCAGCCATATCCTCCTATGGGGGAGGTCTCTATACTCCCTACTATTGTTGCTACTGCTAAGCTTGGTAATCTTGTTGGTGATTGTCACCCTATCCATCCTACCCATCCTAAACAAGGAGCATCTACTCATGGGTAATCCTTGATCAGTATCAATCCTATCAGCGCCCAACCACACCTCCTCTCATGTCACCCAGGACTGGACCTCCAATTTCTCCTATAGGATGCATAGTTAATCACAATGGCTGATGTCAAGACCACCATCAATCAAACTCCCTTGTACTCTTGGGATCAAATCCACCCACTACCCAACCCCATCCAAATGGTCTCAAGGCTTTGAAAGCTACCACTACTACCTATGAATCAATATGAGGCCCCCACGTAGTCTCCTCCCATGTGGTGCATCCAAAAATGGCCATGTAAGGATTGGTCAGATAAATTTGGTGCTCATCCAACTATCTGAGAACCCTGTCAAGTAAATATCTCTCCAAAATGGTGTAGACCTGGCTAATCAAAAAATGAGTACCGATAATAGACCAACTACTTTTGGTCATTTGACTAGGCCTTGTGATCTAAGTATGACTGCCAAGTGAAGTTTGTCATGTCATAAAAAATAGCTTTCCAATGGGACAACCTACCAGGCTGAGTGTAATGTAGGTAGTCATAATACTGGTAACCATAGAAACAGTGAGTATTCCTATCCCTCATACCCTCAGGCTGAGTAATGGCAATCCTCTCCCAGTCCCAGAAATGGAGTAGATTGGCACTGGCGGATAGACTATTGCCACCTCTATCAACTACCTCATGCATATCCCTGTAAAGGTTGACCAATACACACTAACCAAGCATAGGTGGTACCATGCTTCATCATCTACTTGATCACTATCCCCCATCCATCGCTAGAAAAAGTCACTAAATTTTTCAAAAGTGGTTATCTCTATCGAAAGAGACTAAATTTTTCAAAAGTGGCTATCCCTAGCAATAACAACTAAATTTTGCAAAAGAGACCTTTTTTTGTCAAAAGTGACTAAAACAAAAAGGTGATAGCATCTGTGTCATGGAAATAGTGAAATTTTCCCTAAACTACCGCTATCACTTAATCTAAGTTTGAGCATTAATTACATAAGTAAAAAATTAACGAAAGCAAAAATTAAAAATACACATGCCACAATCCCTATGCTGACTAGCCGTCAGTACTATTGGACCTCCTCTGCTCGGTGTGGTACTCCAATAACTTGAGGAATCATGAATCATCATTTGTAGCAAGAATTTCTTAAAGCAAGGTGTGCAAATGAGGGGTAATTTCACCCTATTTTTTATTTTAACCCCCCCAAAACCCTAATTTTTACCCTAGAAACTCTTCTAGGTGAATTATGAGAGAGCCTATGACCATCTGGAAACCTAAAAATCAGCCCTAGGCCTTAATTTTATGTTCTCTAAATGTCAAAACTACTCTGAAACCTAGTCGACCTCTTGACTTGAAAAAGTAATTTTCCAAGCCAACCTCTCGAGGGGGTAGCCTAGTGTCCTATCATCTTTTTGCAGACCACCGAGGCATAGTGGGGCATATTAAATTTTTTCAATCTTTATATGAACATCGATTCTTTAAAATAATATAACCATTACATTGTGTCAAAGAGGGGGAAAATGTAGACATGTAAAAAATGACCTAACACATATCACATATCCTAAACTACATTTTTCCATTATCAACATCATTTAACATCATTTGCATCATTAACCCTATTTTCCTTTATTAATTAAATAATCTTAAAATATTTAATTAATTCACCATGTCATCATCTAATTTAACCTTATTCCTCCTGATTAATTAAATAAACACAAGTTATTTAATTATGTCACTAACACTAGTTATTTGTCTAAATTAATTAAATATTTATCTTTAATTATTGAATTAAGCCATTTTCTCTTCTCTAAATTCAAATAATTAAATCAATTATTCAAAATCACTCAACATGGTCAACAAATATATATATATATATATATATATATATATATATATATATATATATATATATATATATATCTTTATTTTTCAAAAGTCAAATGCAACTTGCATGTTCCTCTCAAATATTAATTAATTATTAAAGTTAAGTAATACATCCTCACATATCTTGATTGAATAAATCATGACCATTGATTTCTCAATCTATTTCCCAATTCCACCAATTATGCTAATCCCACTAAACACAACCTAATTTCTTCAATCCTACTAGACACTCAACATGATTTCTTCAATCCCATGAATCATTCCAATCTAATCCCATTGGTTATCTAATTAAAATCCTTAATTGGATCAATCAGAGGAGTTAATTGATTAATCTATTTCCTCTCAACAGTTCTCAATCATTGATCATGATCTTTCTTTATTGAATCTTGATCATTCATCTAAAACCTAAAAATCTATAAAACAACCTTATTCCTTCTAAAAAATGATCAAATAATCTAAAAAAATTATATGAAGAGGTCATGTTGAATTGACTATTGAAGCATATTGAGCACATACTTGTATCTTTGATCACCATTAATATACCCTTTGAATCTTTTGCACAACAATGGAGGCTTTTTATGTATCCAAGCAATTTGACATCGATGCAAATACACTTCAACATGGGATGGTAAAATTTTAATTCTTAAATTTCATTTATTTCCTCTTTCATGATAGAATTTCTTGTTGAATACATTGTTTTATAATTTGAATTCATGAGTAGGTTGGGATTTTTATTTATTTTGATCTCATTCATTTAATTTCATTGTTGTTTCCGTAAGATTATTTTCCCCCTTACAATATCAATACCTATAAATTATTAATAAATAATTAATACACACTTATAATGTTGTAAAAATTTTAATTAATGCTTATAAATTCAATTATAGAGCTCCTCAAACATATTTTAATAAAATACCATTGCTGAAACTGTTACAGATGCAACTAATCTCCCGACAAAAAACACCTACCATAGGCATGTAACATATAAAAAATGCATAAAACATACATAATATGTTGGGATGACATAGTGCGGGTCTTTCCAGATGAGGGATAAAAGTGACAAAACCGACAGACGAGAGAAAATATTATGGTGAGGGAAGTGAGGAGATAATGACGTCATCAGGTCTTTTTTCCCACCTTTTGTTGGTTGTGATGCCAACGTGAGAGTTGGACCATAAAAATCACGGGCCCTATGTCTTGCATGAGAAGCTATCATTTTTAGTGAATTTTGTGCAACTGAAAGAATTGGAGGTGAATTGACATGAGTAAGACCTACATTCAAAATTGTAAGAGGAATTATTTTTTGAGAATGCAGAAAACACATTATTTTATGAGTTTTTTCAGTCTACACATTGACAACTAAAGGTTGGAGTGCACAGGGAGGATTTGGAGGAGAAAACTAACCAATTGGATTATTATGTGTAGATATTTTTACAACACTATGTGGGTTGCTTGTTTCTTAACACCTAGGGTATCCAAAATGGAATTTTATAAAACATAGTGAATGGGTTGAAAATATTGTGTAATTTAGATAGTAAAAATGTAATGAAAGGCCCCTTAAAAAATTGTAAGGGCTCTTAATTTGAGTAAAAATTGCATTTAAATTTCCTAATGATTGAAGAAAAAAGTGTACAAAATAATTGTAAATTGGAAAACATAATGTGGGTTCTCAGTTATTTGAATTTGCATGTTTAAATGTAAAGGGTTTTATCATGAGGAGACTTTACAAGTGGGGAGTACATAAAAATAACCAAATTGAGCTAAGGGGTGACTAACCAATTGGTTTGTTACATGTAGAGGGTTTTACAACAATATGTGGGTTGCTTGTTTCTTAACACCTAGGGTTTTGCAACATGGAATTTTACAAAAAAGTATGAATGTCTTGAAAACCTTTTTTTGTTTAGACAGTACAAAAAATAGTGAAATACTCATTCAAAATTTATAATGACTCTCAATTAGAGAAAAAATTGCATTGGAATTTCCACATATGATTGAAAAAATGCACAAAATAATTGTGAATTGGAAAACCCAATGTCGGTTTTTAGTTATTTAATTCTCCATGTTTAAATGTAAAGGGTTGTCTCAGAAGGAGAAGTTGTAGGTGGAGGATACATAAAACTAACCAAATTGAGCTAAGGGGTGACTAACTAATTGAATCGTAATGTCTAGAGGGTTTTACAACACTATGTGGGTTGTAGGTTTCTTAACACCTAAGATTTTTACAACACTATGTGGTTTGCAGGTTTCTTAACACCTAGGGTTTTGCAACAAGGAATTTTATAAAATAGTATGAATTTCATGGAAACCTTTTGCTTTTTTGGTAGTATGAATGCAATAAAATACCCCTTCAAAATTTATAACCATTCTTAATTAGAGTAAAAATTACATTTAAATTTCCTCATATGATTGAAAAAAATGCACAAAATAATTGCAAATTGGAAAACATAATTTGGGTTGTTAGTCATATGATTTTGCTTGTCAAGGCATCTTTATCTTTTATAAGTTGTGCAACTGCACATTTGAATTTTGATCTATAAAAATTCTTTACATGATCATTATAGGTAAATTTAGGGATAAATTTAAGAACTCACCCCCCTTGGATAAGGTGCAAAAACTTGGAAAATCTTGTATACTTCTCAAAAAAATATTATTTTATTAGCGATTTTTTTTCATTTTTCAAGAAAAAATATCCTGATTGATGAATCTCTTGTAATTGCTAGAAGTTTGTGGAAAATCCTAGTGAACTACATTTTTTTTAAAACCAATAAATATTTTCATTGGTGATTAAAACCTATTTTCAAACCAATAAAATATTTCCATTGGCGAATTAAACATGTTTTCAAACCAATAAAATATTTCTATTGGAGAATTAAACCTATACTTAAACAAATAAAATATTTTTGTTGGTGATTAAAACATGTTTTAAAAAAAAAAAAAAAATTCATTGGAAAATTAAACCTTTTTTCAAAACAATAAAAAAAATCATAGGTGAATTAAACATAATTTTAAACCAATAAAAAAGTTCATTGGTAAAATAAACTAGTATGCCAATAAAAATCATAGCATGGGTGGTGAAAATATCAAATGCTACATGATGTTCTATTTTGGGACAAATTTTCCACACATCCAAATTCCTTCATAAAGTTTCTAGAATAGGGACAAATGTCAACATATTTATTATATTTTCTTAAGTGAAGTGCTATGCCTGAAGCTCAATGTCAACGCAATTAATATAATCAATGACCATTCAATGAATTTTTTATGGACAGTTCTAGTTGCATTGCAAAAGAAAATGTTTGAAGCACTAGAACCATTAGATTTCCAAATATAAATGGTTTACCTTTTATTACTTATTAAATCACTTAAAGTCATGACACCCAAAATAATATTTTATCGTTGAATGGGTATCAGTAGTTGAAGCTCGCTTAAGTTATGACTTAAACATTTGGAGTCATCATGTTGATCGGCCCCTCAACCTAGGAAATTACTGATTCCATGGAGTATCAAAGATGTTAATATCTCGTAAGTCTAATGACAAATATTTTCTCATGAAAATCAACAATTGAGATCAGTGATTAATGATTGGGTGACTCCCGCACACCTGCACCATTGATAAGGTGATATCATTAGTTTTCTATAGTAATGTGAGATTGTTACATCTATCCTCAGTGGGATTGAGCTTTATCTCATGGTTAATGGTCTAAAAGGAATCAACTGTAAACACTAAGTTCGTTATAGATCAATGATTATCACAAGATCACATATTGCAAAGACTCTAACAAGATAAAAATGTGATATAAACATTCAATGAATGTTTGATGGATGACTATAGTTGAATTCAGACCTCCGAAATAATTTTAGAACCATTAGATTTTATAATATTAATGGTTGATGTTTTATTATTTATTAAATCACTTAAATTCATGAATCATTTTTTTGAAATAATATTGTCACATCAAGTGGTGAATTAAATTTTCAATTGTTGAGTATTGATGCCTTATTTTTATATATACTTCACCAACTTGATGTTCTTCATATCATTTATAATATATTTGGATTTTCTTTCTTTCTTCTCTATTCACAATTTTACTATGATATTATGGAGTCTTCATGACATGTCATGCTACACAAATGTTTTTGGGAGAAAAGAAGCAACAATTCATACAATAGATGAAAGTTGGGTATGGTTTTTACTATTCCTTGTGTGCAGGTTGAGGAGGTTATAAGAATAATTGTGGGTAGGGAATGGCTTCATAATAACCCCCATGCTCTATTTTTTGAAGTAGCTTCTGCTTTCTTGTCCAATTGCATGGACATTTTGTTGGATAAAGATTTGGTGAAGATTTTGGCAATACATTATTTGCAACCATTCACTTACTCTATTTCTCTGTTGGAGTTGACACTTGAGCATTACAATTTTGAATGTGGGTTAGTGCCTATTGGTGGAATATTTCCCAAAGTTCAACTAGCTACTTCTACAATGCAAGCTCTTGCCTTGGTTGTTATGAGATGTGCTTTGGTGTGTGATACGATAAATGAATCATTATAGAGTCTAGAGTTTTGGAGGAAGGATTTGGGTGATTCACTTTTCTTCTATGCTCTTACTTTGTTCAATTCAATTCACCTCCTACTCAAACACCCTGTTGAGGGCCTCTACTATTGTTACAAAAAAAATAGTAATGAATTGTATCTATATTTTATTGTACAACTCATGTAATATGTATTTTATGATTGGTTTTTTGTCATAGTTAGTGGCTTTTTGGCTAGGCTAGCTATGTACTTTAGTCTTTAGCTACTTAAATTAAAATAATTTTAGTGGCTCCATTCTTGTAAATCTTTTTTCTTTGTTCAATATAAAAATGTGGCTTTTAAGACTAATTATCAACATATAGTTCAAATCATAAGTGATAAATTTATTGTGACTTACTAGTGGACATTGATAATGATTAAGCTACAACAAGCCATTTAATTCTCTCTTTTCAATGCTTCAAATTACTCTACCTTCCATTTAATTCTCAATTTTTGTATTGATTTATGCATATCCACTAGATTGTCTTTCACTAAAGAAAGTATGCTTGTGGTACCACAAATTAACGCCATATATACATTTGAAGCATGTAAAATGTTTTATTTGATAACTTGATACTAAAAATGGTAGAAATTATGGAATGCGTTTTCTTTTTATCAACTTTCACATATTTGTCAAATTGTCTTTCTTTACAGAAAATGTGGTTGTAATATCACGAATTAATGTGATAAGTAGATCCGAACTAAGTGATAAGATTGTTGGATGCTTTGGATATGGTTGCTGATATGTGGTTGTCATTGATGTCAACACTATTAGCATTTGGTGTACTAGAGGCTATATATGTCGAGGATATTGAGAAAATAGTAAAAGGAAGTGTTCTAGGTTCCTAGTGGAACTGTGCAGGTCTTGAAGGTGTCCTGTTCTATACGCTAAATATTAGTTGGTGTGGATTAAAGGGTTTATTGCTTAGTTTATCTAGATCATCTACCGAAAGTTTCAGAGGTCCACATGAAGTTTTGAGTGTGTTGTAGTCTGGCAGTGTTTCTGTGGTCTCTTTCAGTGTTCCTGAATGAAGATTGTGTGATTCTGGTAATCTTAGTTGTTGTGGATGCTTCTCTATTGTTTCTTGGTTTTCTTGGATGTCTCTAGATCATTCTTTATCTTTGTAGTACATCCACATTACACGGTGAGCTCGTGGTTGAAGATATTTTTTATCATGTTCAATTTTTCTTGTTCTTGGCCGACATGTTAGTGGTAGCGTGTTGTGGATCTTCATGGTGAGATTAATTAAAGTATTTTTGTATTGGAGATATTAATTTGGGTCTCCACTATGTTGTGGCTAACCTTGGTGGATTTGTATTGGAAGTTTATTTGTAAATTTGGGCCGACATTGAAAATATGTTTTATTTCTTCTAGCCGACTAAGTTGTGATGAAATCCCATGTAGCGGATATATAAGAGTGATTGGTTGAGCGAAGTTAGTGTAAGCATAAGTGTGAATGTATGCTAAAGAAAGTGTAAATGTGTGAATAGTGTTTCTATCATTCGATTACTAAGTAGAGTGAAGAAGATTGAGAAAAGTGTGAAGAAGGTTTTCTGAGCTTAATTGGAACTATAATCAGGCTTGTGCAAAAGCTATTTTCTCAGTTCATATTCTTTGGATTTTAATCCTATTCTATATTGTTGGACAGTGAGTCCTCTTTTGTATTTAAGCAGTGAGCTCTAGGTTGTGTGCCTGAATTCATGTGCATTCCCCTTATTTCTCTTTATACTTCTAACATAGTATAATCTTGTGGACTAACATCCACCGTGGTTTTTCCCCTAACAGGGTTTCCACGCAAAAAAAAAAATGGTGTTATTTGTCTCTCTGATGTGTTAATTGTTTGTGGTTGATTGCTAGATCTGAGACTAAAGTTAAGATAAGTTAGAAAATTTTAAGTTTCTGTGACAACTAATTCACCCCCCCTCTCAGTTGTTTGTCCTTATTTTTCCAACAAGTGGTATCAGAGAAGGTTCCTCTAAAGAATTCTAAAAGCTTGAGGTGATTCGAAATGGCAACAACATTCAAGAAGGATAGTCCAAGATTTGATGGCACTAACTATTCAATGTGGAAAGTTAGAATGCAATGTCACTTAAAGTGTATTGGTGAAGCTTTCTGGAAGATTACAAAAGATCCATATACTATTCCTCAGAATGGTCCCTCAACTCCTAATGAGATCAAAGATGCTGAAAAATATTGTTAGGGCTATTGAAGCTTTGGTGAGTGCTTTGACAAATTCATAGATGGATAATGTGTTGGGTCTAGAGACAGCTCATGAGATTTGGACAAAACTAGAAACTTTGTATGAAGTAGATGCACATGTGAAGATGGCTAAGCTACAGAGCTTGAAAGGCAAGTATGAGAATTTGAAGATGAGTGAAGATGAAAATATAACTTCTTTTATGTAGAGAGTAAATGAAATAGTGATAGGTATTAAAGGTGCTGGTGGTTCTATGGATGAGGATGAAATTGTGGCTAAAGTACTTAGATCCTTGCCTCCCTCCTACAAAAGGAAGGTTCATGCTATTGAAGAGTTTAGATCAGTAAAGAAGATAACAAGAGACACGTTGATTAGGAAGCTTGCTACTTTTGAAATAAGTAAATTTGGTGAATCTACATTCAAGGTTACTATATTCGGAATTAACAGGAAAAGATATAGTCTGGGAGAGAGTTCTAGAAAGATATCCAGGTATGATGAAGAACTGAAACAACTTGAAGATAAAGAAAGAGAGGTAGAAGAATTGGAAGCACTGATTGCAAAGAAAGAAGGCAAAGGGAAAGGTAAGTATGAAGATGTATTGCCTATTAAATGTTTTTCATGCAATAAAATAGGTCAGTTTGCATCAAGATGTCCTGAAAGAGTTCCTGGATCTAAGCTTAAAAATTCTAGATTCCAAAAGAGATGCTACTTTGTTGAAGAAGCAATGATTGATGATGAGTTTGATAAAGATAATGGAAAAGAACATGAATGGGCTTTCATTGCTACCATTGAAGATAATCTTGTGGCTACCAAATCTACTAAAGATGAAAAAGATCTTGCAGCCCAAGTTGAAGAAAAGGGTGAGTGGGTCATTGATAATGGATGTTTACATCATATGACTGGTGATAAAATAAAATTTGTGAGTCTAGAGAAGTATGACGGTGGGGTTGTAAGATTTGGAGATAATAATGCTGGTGTGATTCGTGGCAGAGGATCTATTTTCCTTGGTGGTAAGGATAACACTGATGATGTCCTCTATATTGAAGGCCTGAAGCACAACTTGTTGAGTGTTGGACAGATGGTTCACAAGGGATATGATCTTCAATTCAAAGATGGAAGATGCAAGATACGTGGAAGTTTTGGGAATATGATTGCAATAGGAAAACAAACAAAAGGAAATATTTTTCATCTGAATACTGCTAATGGAGGTTGTTTAATTGCTCAAGTAGATGAAAGCTGGTTGTGGCATAGGAGGTTGTGTCATGTAAACTTTGACAACATTATCAAGATAAGTTCTACTCAAGCAGTAAGAGATATTCCTAAGTTAGTGAAGCCTGCTAATATAATCTGCAAGGAATGTAAGATGGGTAAATAAACTAGAGTCTCTTTCTAGAGCAAACAATTCCATTCAAATAATTTTCTTGAGCTGCTACATACTGACCTTTTTGGTCCCTCCAGAGTTAGAAGTATTCATGGAGAAAGGTATTTTATGTTGGTTATTGATGATTACTCTAGAATGATTTGGGTTTCCTTTTTAAGAGAAAAATGTGAAGCATTGGAGAAGTTAAAAAATTTCAATGCTATGGAAGAAAATGAGAAAGGTCTAAAAATCAAGTGCTTGAGATTTGACAGAGGTGGTGAGTTTATTTCCAAGGAGTTCAACTCTTATTGTGAAGAGCATGGTATTAAAAGACAACTATTTGCTCCTCGAACCCCTCAACATAATGGTGTTGCAGAGAGAAAGAATAGATGTTCAATTCTAGATGTTTCCAGAACAATGATGATGGAAGGAAATGTATCTTAGATGTGTAACACCATAGAAAAATGCACTATAGACAACAAGAGAAGATTAGAAGCAAACATGCAATGCAATATTAAAATCTAAGATGCAAATCTAAATGTTAAGCAACAAAGAACAAAGGAAAGTAAAACATAAACAAAACTAGAACAATCTCACCAATTTCGAACGTATTTCCATGATTCATCTCGATTGCCCTTCTCCATTTTGCTTGTGTAGTATAATTTCCCTCACATTTTTAGTAAATTCGTGCAAGTATAGCCTAAGATAATGATTAGAAAAATATCGAAGATTTAAGACAAAGTGCTCTCAACAGTCATAAGATTTCACGAGAGAGATTGGAATGAAGAATGACAAATTAATTTATAGAAAATTGATTATTCGAACGACAGGTCAAGATCGAAAGATCAACGGATGGTTGAGATCGATAGATTAGACATGCATTCTGATAACTATCAGTAATGACATGAGTGATATAAATTAGAAATAGAATTAAAGATTAAATAAATGATTTAATCTTCCAGTTTGGTATTCGAAAACATAAGAATTATCTTTGCATGACAAAGATGAAGATTGATTATAATGACTCTCTGTTTGAATGCACGCACAACACTTAATTAATTAAATAGGAATATTTAATTAATATGCATGTACACACAAATGAGTTAGAACTGGAGGATTGCATGATCTGATGAAGAGATTACTCGAGACAGCCACTCAAACATCAAATCAATAGTTAACTGAACGATTAAAATAGATGTTGAGTCGAGTAAAAGTGAATACTTAGATAACTCACATAATTATCTAAAATATAGAGGAATGCGTTAAAATAGAATTAATGAATTAAATAATTCATTTAATTCAAAACTCAATATTTGAAGAATAATTAAATAAATAATATTTATTTAATTAAATGGTGAAGGGATTTTAAATGAATAATTAAATAAAGAATTTATTTAATTATAGTTGAAATATGATAAAGGTAAATTAAATAATGATTTATTTAATTTTAACAAGAAGAATAAGGTTAATTAGTAACATAATTAAATAAAAAGTGTTTATTTAATTAATCAAATGGAATAAAGAAAAGTGTGAATTAATTAAATAATTAAGATTATTTAATCAATAGAAGAATTAATGTTAAGATGAATTAATAGAAGATGAATTAATTAAATAATTAAGATTATTTAATCAATGACCATGAAGAATATGGAAGTCGTAGGCTTAAACCAAATTTCGGTGTCTACATTTGCCCCTCTTTGATACAATGTCATTTTAGGCATTGTGTCAAATAAAATCAAAAAAGAATATGCCCCAGTCATACTCCAGATTAAAACAGGTGAAGGTATGCCCCCTCGGGAAAATTGACAAATTTTCGAAACATTCAAAAAAATTTGGAAATGCTCCTGATTAGTTCGTTAGATAGGCAGAAATGCAGTGCAGTTGACGGAATTGGGTTTAGGAATGGGAAGGACGGGTACGGGATGATAGAAAATGGAAGTTTACATGGCCAGTAGGAATGAAATGCCACCTAAGCCCTAGGTATATATTGGAATAGGGGTAAAAACCTATTCATTTTCACCCACCTAGCTTAGAGATTTGAAAATTTGCTCTGGATTTATAGCGACGATGTCTCCAGTTCCAGCCACCCATCATCGCACATACAAGATTCGGACATTCCAGAGACCAGCTGGCGCGGACCCCCCAGTATGGACCTAAGACTTGCCTTTTGAAAATTTTCCATTTGTGCGCATTTTAAGACATTTAATGCATTTTTAGTTATGTGTCATTTTTAATTTTGAACCGCATATGTATGCGTGAACGACGCATATGTATGCAAAAAACCGCATTTGAATTTTTACATTGGTCATTCAACATAGGGTTTAGTGGTTAGACGCATTTGTTGATTTTTGATACGCATTTGACTTTTTGAAACACATGTACATATTTATAGCCGCATATGTGTATTTAGAAACGCATTTGATATTTTGCAATGCAAATGATAATTTTGTGATGCATTTAATTATTATTAGCCGCATTTGCTTAATACTGATGCATATAAAATTTGTGAACCACATTTGTGAAAAATTGACGCATGTGTAAAAGAATGACGCATGTACAAAATAACGACGCATTTGCATTTTATGTTAAAATAGTCATTTCTCACTAGAATAGATGATTGAGGCTGACATGAGGCATATATATAATGTTGTTGTAGGTTGTATTAGACCCTATTTATACACGGGAGTCGAGACCCATGACGTTTGGATTCAGAGACAGTTTGTGGCCGACTGAATGACGGACTCTATGGCATTTGGGTTTGTTGCATGTGACCGATATGCCCCATATTCGGGCAAATCAGGGACTACTGACAGCGTTATGTGAGAGATGGCACTCAGAGACATCATCCTTCCATCTACCGACTAGAGAGGCCACAGTGACATTAGAGGATGTATACAGGATCCTTAGACTACCTATTAGAGGCACACGGGTAGCATATGATACTTAGAGGGGTGCTGCTGAGATGTGTAGGTACTACCCCCATGCCAACATTAGACAATTAGGGTTTGATGACTATGAGATTAGGTGGCGGGTGTTGGCCTAGCGATATAGACAGTTAGACTGTCTATTGGCGACATTGATAAGCGGTATAGTACTGCCTGACCACCGAGGTCATGGATTTCATGTGGGGTGGGGAGAGATGCTAGTGGGCATGCTCGAGCGCCGAGTTGTATATGCCTGGGGTTCGTGTGTACTTGGGATGTTGTACTTCCATCTTCACGATATTGCCTATAGAGAGGCACAGTCGATGAGCTGCAGTACCACACTCCTGATGATATGGGCGTGGGAGCATATAGCTATTTTCAGACCACCTGTTACAGTAGACCTACCTCATTGAGCTCCATACACCTTCCGTTATGCGGGGGTGACCACACAGCATCATATTGGGGACACAGGCTACTTTAGACATGCTATAGACACCATGCAGGAGTTTACATGGAGATCGTACCTGGGCTGCGAGTAGTGGTCAGATGAGGATGAGCACTTGCCATTTTGTAGACAGGCACAGTACTTGGTGGGACAGACAGTGTCTCATGTGCACATTATAGAGCGGCAGTTGCCAGATCGGGTCTTGAGACAGTTTGGAGAGGTACAGGATGTACCTTGAGGGAGAGCAGAGTTTGCTCGGTCATCACGAGAGGTCCTATTATGGGGGCCAGAGATTCCAGTCACCATTGTAGAGGTAGATATTGATGGGCTATAGGCACTACCATGGAGATGGAGGGATGGACCAGCAGATCCAGGGACCACTCCAGCTTATGATCAGTGGTGGGCAGTACACAGGCCAATCCCCTTGATAGATCCAGACCAGCTAGCGCCGGTAGAGCAATGTGGGACAGGTCCTAGAGGCAGGCGAGGTAGAGGGAGAGGCCGAGGAGGCAGAGGAGGCCGTGGTGATGGAGGGGATGATGGCAGAGGTGGCCGACATGGAGGCAGGAGAGGGAGGCGTGGTCGGCAGGGACAAGGGCCAGCCTTGTCACCGATCCGGAAGGAGGGAGGAGGAGAGGAGGATGTGGCTATGTTAGATGTGGCCAGGGGCAGAGAGGAGGATGTGACGAGAGGTGGAGAGGAGGAGCAGCCAGTAGAGTAATTTATCCCAGAGATCCCAGCAGAGGAGGAGGCAGGTGCCGAGGAGGCAGGCAGAGAGGAGGGAGGTGCTGAGGAGGTAGGTGGAGAGGAGGCATAGGTTGATGCTCTGGGGTTGCTAGGTGCCTACCAGGAGGACAATGATGAGGATGATGATCACGAGAGAGAGAGAGAGAGAGATCAAATCCTATAGGATTTGGATGAGGAGGAGGATGGGATAGACAGGGCTAGACAAGATGAGAGAGGGGCAGAGGATCCAGACATGGATACATTGCAATCCCAGGTTTCCTCCTTGGAGGATCAGATGAGACTGTTGATGGCCGAGAGTGATGCATATCAGGTGGAGAGAGACAGAGCCTTGATGTACAGAGATCAGGCTATAGCTCGGTGGTAGGAGACTGAGCAAAGGTTCACAGATCTCAGAGCATTATGTACAGGACCATCAGCTTCATTTGCTAGAGAGTTGGTCAGAGCTGGAGAGAGGGAGAGGTACTATTGGGATTTGTATGAGGCAGAGATTCCACCAGAGAGACGAGCTCCCAGTTTCTCAGTAGCACACAGTAGCAAGTCCCAGACCAGGACCCACACTCAGACAGTCAACACAGAGGGTGTGGATCAGCCACGTAGAGCAGGGCCATATGACAGACCTCCTTCAGCTCAGAGATCCACGGGTTTACATCATCATTCCCCCACACACTCCTGACATTTTGGCAGTGGCAGCTCAGGATAGGGGTACCATTTGTTGAGACACTGTATTTTGATCTTATAGCCTGCGGGCTTCCATGTATTATTGATACATTATAACATTGTGATGTGACACATTTGAGTGATATATATATATATATATATATATATATATATGATTTTGGCGGCAATTCTTGTGATATGCATTTCTATGTATTGATTATGCAATCTTTATTTATACATGTGATGTTTTATATGATATGCCTATGTGATGGATGATTGTATGTACTTTATGATGTTTATATAGTTAATGAGATAATGTTGATTCTATATGATGTTGATCCTATATGATTATGAGATGCAATATGATGTTATATGTAGACGATATATGATACTATAAAAATGTAATATAATAGATGTATTTACAGTTGCTTTGTACATGGAATGCTTATGATATGTATTATTTGATGATGATTATTTATTATGCCATGATGATCTGGATATGAGATATATACATGTGCATGTATCTTTCTAACATGTATGTTGATGCAGGATGATATATAATGTTTTGTGTCATAGGACTCCGTCATAATGTAAGAAAGAAGAACTGTTAGTGTGGAAAGAAAGATCGAGAAAGAATGAAAGACATAAGATAGATGTTAGTATTAGCAACCTTCGATATTTTTCTGTATCACAAAAGATATTGCACTTTATCATCATTGGGCAGGACTAATACAAATGGAGGAAAACACCATGATATGACATAGATCAAGGTATGCAAGGTCATCCACTTGCTGATAATAGACAGTCACAGACAAGGATTGTCATTAACTCATACTAAGGGCACAAGTTGCCCCAGTATTTTTGTCGAGACAAACCACAAACAGCAAATAAAAGAAAAGATGGGTCATGAGACATCATTGCTCCTCTAAATCCTTCATGGGACATCTTTGAGGAAACTAGTAACATGACTCAAAATCAAATTTAAAAAGATAGTCGACAGACAACAGTCAAAGAAAAATAGAATTATGATATGCCGTTGCTTCTCTAAATCCTTCATGGGACATCCTTGAGAAAGCTAGTAACATGAATCCCAGTCATCAATTCAAGATAAATGATACAATAAATAAGCCATAGAGTCAAAAGGCCAGAAAAATATTTTCCAAAACTTGATCTTATTTGTTTGATTGATAAAAGGATTGTTTGATAGAGCCTGGTTTCAGGAGATACACATACCGGATAAGACTGTGAGTCTGGTTTTGATGTTATGACTATCTGTATAAGGCATGACAAAGCCTGGTTTCAGAAAGACATGTATCGTATAAGACGTTGAGTCAAATGTCGTTGATGTGATAACCTGTGTAAGGCTATGTTTGATTGTTTGACCTTGTCAATTATGCAGGAAGGACTCATCCTAAATAAGACATAGGATGATTGGCGGACCTTGTCGATTATGCAGGAAGGACTCATCCTTAATAAGACATAGGTTGACTATTTTGATAATGTCTGTTTCCAAGAAGGACACATCTTGTAGCAAACTGTAGTTGATCTGTTTTGATTATTTTGTTTTGCAAGTTGTTTGATTTGACTCAGAGATATTGTTGACTTGTTCACCAGATTGATGCATGACTTGATATGATGTGTGGACAATTGACTGTGTGTGATGACAAACCCTAAAGGACTGACGTAATGTGGCCTCGGGGGCTCATCGTGTGATGGCCTTACCTACATTGTACACGCAGAGACCTCATAGTTCAACTTGACTTGACTGACAAGACTGACTACAAATAGAAGACGTGTGTGAAAGTGAATGCGACGAACCCTAATGGACTGACCTAGTGCAGCCTTGGGGGCTCATCAATTGATGGCCTTGCCTACGTTATACACGCAGAGACCTCGTAGTTCGACATGACCAATGACCTTGTCATATAGACATATGGATTAAATCAATAATTTATATAGACAAACCTAAACAGACTGACCTAATGCCTCAGGGGCACATCGACAGATGGCCTTGCCTACGTCCAGTCGCAAAGGAAACATAGTTTGACAAACAACAAAGACTGACAAGTGCGACTGACTCTGACTCTGTTTTTGGATTTCTGAAATGTTTTGATTTTTTTGTCTTTTTGAAGTTTTATGATATTTTTGTGTTTTCTTAGGTCATTTTACGATGTTTTTGGATTTTTCTATGGTTTTACGTCTTCAACACAACCAATGTAAGAACCACTATGATGCACGTCAAGTGTTTTCCCCCAGTCGAGTATTAAGATCAATTGATTATGAATAGGGTAAAATGGGGGATATGAAATGCACTCGATGTCAATCATTCCAAGTTATGGGAAAGACTACCACTTATTATGAAGGGTATACACAAGCGATGGATATGAAAGATAAGGGATATGTATAGGGATAAGTAGTATGTATAGGGTAGTGGACTATGTACAGGAATAAGGACTATATTTAGGATAGTGGATTATAGACAAGGATAAAGACTATGTACAGAGTAATAGTAGACAAAGGAGCAGAGTTAAACTACACATGGCACCTGTTTGCCAGGTTTTCACCATGGTACTTATCCAAAGCGCCACCGAAGTGGTTTTCACTATTGGATGAATGATTTGTCTTTACTATTTTCCAGATTATCGAATTTTTTTGGTATTACCAAGACGCCTGTTTGCCAGGTTTTCACCTTGATAACAATTTTTATGATTTTATGATTTTTTTTTTGTTATTTTTCTAATTAAGACAAAGGCTCCTAGAAACTATGCGCAGAACTTCTTCAGATGCATACTATTAATTGGTGAGGACAATGGTTCCCCTTCAGGAGTAGAGAGTTGGTATGCTCCTGATCCAAAAGCTTCTATAACAACATAAGGTCCTAACCAGTTAGGTTCAAACTTTCCTGGTTTTTCTCTTTCTACTTGATTCTTTGGATTCTCCATTAAAACCAGGTCACCAATGTCAAAGTTTCTATTCAATACCTTCCTGTTATAGCTACGACGAAGGTGATTCTGATATGCTTGGAGATGGTCTAGTGCCTTATGTCGTCGCTCATCCAAGAATTCTAGCTCATGAAGTCTCGACACTTGGTACTCTTCATCATCAATATGGCCTTTTAGGGATACCCTTAGGGAAGGAATCTCGACCTCAATAGGCAAAATGGATTCTAACCCAAAAACGAGTGAATATGGGGTAGCACCAGTGGGAGTACAGATACTTGTGCGATAAGCCCATAAGGCAGGGTTAAGTTGTAAATGCTAGTCATGACCAGCATCATTGACAATCTTCTTGAGGATTCTAATGATGGTCTTGTTAGATGCCTCCACTTGGCCGTTACCTTGTGGGTAGTATGGAGTAGAAAAGTGATGTTGGATATGAAATTCGTCACACAGATGATAGACTTCTTGGTTCTTGAATGGGCGGCCATTATCTATGATTATGGACTGAGGGACACCATACCGACAGATGATATAGTTCAAGATAAATCTAGAAATCTATGTGCCGGTAATGTATGTCATAGGAATGGCTTCAATCCAGTTCGTAAAGTACTCAGTGGCAGTGATAATGAACTTGTGTCCATTAGATGATGTGGGGTGGATTTTACCTATAAGGTCGAGTCCCCATTGAGCAAAGGGCCATGGTGACATGATAGGATGGAGCTCCTTTGCTAGGGCATGTATCAAATCTCCATGAACTTGACATTGGTGGCATTTTGTTACAAAGACATATGAGTCTTTTTCCATAGTAGGCCAGTAATAACCTAGTCTCATAATCTTTTTGGCTAAGGTAGGACCGCTAGAATGGGAACCACATATACCCTCATGCACCCCACGCAAGGTTTCTTGTGCTTCAGTAGAATCAAGACACCTCATTAGGTTATTATCTAAGGCGCGTCTATATAGGGTGTCTCCAACGATGGTGTATTTGGCTGACTTGTGGAGGAATGTCCTATGTTGGTTATTGGATAGGCCAATGGGTATGACTTCGGCATGAAGGTAATCATAGATTTCTTTGTACCATGGGGAATCGGGACCAACAATATCACACACCATTTTAGAATCTGGGATATCGTGGCTGGGACCAAAAGTTGTTCGACCAAGAACTCAAACTTAGGCACGTTGTTAGGAATATCAAGAAGTGATTCAATCATAGCCATAACATCTGCTGCCTTGTTTAAAACATGAGGTATTTGATGAAATTCAACTTTGTCAAAGTACTCTTTAAAGCTATCATCCATGCGCTTGTATGGAACAAGCTTCTCATCCTTAGTTTCATAATCATCATTTACCTGTCTGATTACCAATTGGGAATCGCCATATATCTGTAGGCTCTTGATTTTCCACTTGACCGCCATGCGTAACCCTGTCACTAGAGCTTCATACTCTGCCATGTTGTTAGTGCATGGAAATGCAATCCTGAATGACTTAGGGATGGAATCACCATGTGGTGTGATAAACAATATCCCAGCCCCTGAACCATGATTTGTATGTGAGCCATCAAAGTACAGTTTCCATGTTATGTTTGTGTCAAATGTGAATATGAACGCATCAGGAAAGTCTACAACTAATGGGTGATCTGCCTGTATGGGTGCGTCAGCTAACTGATCAGTAATGACCTATCCTTTAATAGCTTTTCTTTCTACATACTGGATATCATACTCACTAAGTATCATAACCCATTTGGCCAATCGTCCTGTTAATGTTGCCTTGCTGAGAAGATATTTCAGAGGGTCTATTTTAGCAATCAGCATTGTTTGATGGTTTAGCATGTAGTGCCTTAGTTTTTGGGTAGCAAATACTAATGCAAGACATGCACGTTCAATGTTACTATAGTTGAGCTCATAACCAGCCAAAGTCCGGTTGATATAATAGACTGCCCTTTCATGACCTTCATCATCATTCTATGCAAGCAATGCTCCAAGTGATGAATGGGTTGTTGTAATATAAAGAATCAATGGTCATCCTTCAATAGGTGGCATTAAGACATGTGGTGTGAGTAAATATTCTTTAATCAGTTGAAAAGCCTCTTCACACCTAGCTGTCCATGCAAAGGGTACTCCTTTCTTAAGTAGATGTTGAAAAGGATGTGTCTTGTCTGCTAGCTGCACTATAAATCTTCTGATAGATTGCAACCTTCCTTGTAGTGTCCTTAGTTGACTAAGATTAATGGGTGGTGGCATATCCATGATTGCTTTTACCTTAGTCGGATCCACTTCAATGCCTCATCTAGAAATGATATAACCTAATAGTTTTCCTGACTTGACTCCAAACACACATTTCTTTGGATTGAGTCTCACTTTATATGTTTCTAGCCTCTAAAATATCTTGTCTAAAACCTGTAAATGTTCTGCCCTTGTCTTGGATTTTACGATAAGGTCATCGACATAATCCTCCATACAAGTGTGTACTAGATCATGAAAGATAGTGGTCATGACACATTGATAGGTTGCTCCTGCATTCTTGAGTCTGAAGGGCATAACATTCTAGCAATACATTCCCCATGGAAAAGTGAAAGTTGTCTTAGGTTGGTCTTCAGTAGCAATTATGATCTGGTTATATCCTGAAAATCCATCCATAAGGGACAACATCTTATATCCTGCTGTCATGTCAACTATCATGTCTATGTTAGGCAGAGGGAAGTCATCCTTAGGACAAGCTTTGTTAATATCTCTAAAATCAGTGCAGATGCGGATGCCCCCAGTTGGTTTAGTGACTAGTACAAGGTTGGAGATCCAATCGGCATAGTCGATTGATCTTATAAAACCAACATCTAACAGTTTCTTGAGTTCTGCCTTGACTAATAAAGCAATTTGTGGATGCATTTTTCTCAGCTTCTGTTTTACTGGTTTAGCACCTGGTTGTAAAGGCAAGTGATGTAGAACAAGATCAGGGTCCAACCCTGGCATGTCCACATATGACCAAGCAAAATTTATCTGTTTGTGTTCAAAGAAGTTGTGGAACTTTGATTTCTCTTCTGTTGTCAATGACGTTGCCAAATAAACCAGTCGAGGATTCTTCAACGAGCATGGGTGACTTTTCCTGTGCAATGGGGAGAATGTTCAAACCTCCATCCTTAGGTGCCTCAGAGAGGTTTTCACCTTCGGATGCGTCCTTTATTTTTACTTTTTCATTGTCTAAAGGTGCCTTTCAATTTTCACCTAGAGACTCATCCTTTTTATCTTGTTTACTCTTTTTCTCATTTTTGTGACTGGAGGGTTGAACAGATTCCCCAAAATATGCTTTATTGTCCAAGTCAATGGTAAAACCAACTTTATGATCCCTGTTAGGTATGCCTTCGCATAGTCCCAGGAACTCAACAATTGCTTCGTCGTTCTCAAAAGTGTCTAAGACGGGTGCATCTTGTTGGTCCCAATCAATGAGCTGAGGGTAGACTAAGGGCATGTCATCGTCGGAGTTATCAAAGTCTAATGGGGTCAAGGTAAAGATTGAATTATTCATGTGGTTACAAAAATCTTGTACCAGGTCTTTTTTGCTTTTGGGTTTGGGTCTAGGTGGGTGAATAGGTGGGCCTAACGCCAGGGTTTGACTATCAGAAACAGGTGGCTCAGGTTGCCAAGAGGTAGGATCAAGTGATTCCCAATAGTAGTGTTTAAACCATTCCTCTTTTGTCATTTTCTTTGGTGGACAGGAATTTAAAGGATTGGGTGAGGAACTTAACATCAAGTCAAGTTCTCCAAATAATTTGTCAAGGTCCATGGAAGAAGTAGAGGATAAGGAATCCCACTCATAATCATTAGAATCAGGGGAGTCACAATGATGTTGGTCTACTAGTTCGTGAGATGTCTTAATATCTTTTGAAGCACGTACTTCCTCAAGTAAGGGTAACAGAGTACTAGGAACGCCAATCTGAATTGGTTGAAACCCTAGCCCTACTCCTTTTGGCCACTGAGAAACAAATATTGGTTCAATTCTGCCATCTTGGTTTAAGCCTAAACCACTTTGTCCATCATATCCTTTGCTTTGCATGATTTTGAAACACTTTCCATATAGACTTGTAGGAATATTAGCAAGTAAAAGGGGTTCCTGATTATCTTCCTTATACAACCAGGAAGTGACATCTTCTGCATCTACAGCCTCTTTGCTTAATTCACCCCATTTTGTGAAAGTTGTTGTGGGGGGAACATGTATAGTGATCATAGACTGTACCCTACCTGTTGTAGGTAAACCATATGACTTAGGAGGAATCAAATGAATGACACAATAAGAAGTCCTCATGTAATATTCTCCACAACCCTTGTCTTGGATCTCGACCCTAGGAGTGGTAGGAAGTGGGGGTGAAACAGATGTTCAAGTGAGTGTGGATGGATCAACATAAGAAGATGGATTGGACGATGAGGTCTCGTGGTTTACTGGCACTTGGAATTGAGGGATCTCCTTTAGATTGGTGCAATACTGGAAAGGATCGGGATCACCATCTATAGTTATTTCAGTGCCATTGTAAGGGAATTTAAGACACTGATGATATGTGGAAGGGACTGCCTTCATGGCATGAATCCATGGTCTACCTAGAAGAAGGTTATAAGGGAGGGTGAGATCCAAGACCTAGAACTTTGTCTCCATTATCGCAGGACCAATTCTGATAGGAAGTGTTACCACCCCCTTTGATTTTCGTTCCTCATCATCATAAGCTTTAATGAAAATACTCTTTGTTGTGTCTACGCATGCTTCTGAAATACCTAATGCCTTAATTAGTTTTAAAGTGCATAGATTTAACCCTGCTCCTCCATCTACCAAAACTTGTCTAACTTTGGTGTCGTCCATGAGGACTTCCAAGTGTAAAGGGTCATTATGGTTTGTCTTTTCAGTGGCATAGTCTTGTTTAGAAAACGTGGCATGGTGATTATTGGTCAAGCAGTCCACCATTTCCTGGAAACAATTGACATCAAAGTCATTAGGGACCGTGGTGTTCTGTAAAGCCTTATCAGGGGAAATACGCAACAATTCCAAGATTGAAATTTGGGCTGGGGTCTTCCCCAACTGGTCAAGAAGGTTATATTGTAACTTGGAAGGTTGTGGTGTTTTCTGCGATGGAGGGCCCTAGATAGTGAACTTAGTACGACAAGTATTGACTGCACACTCAGTATTAGCATTAATAGTGATGGTATTGATGTTTTGATCAGCGGCACAAAGGCAATGAATGATTTTGCCACTATCATAATCATGCTTGATACTCGCATAGTTGGCTGACATATTGGTCTTAGTACTCGAACTAAGGACAGTTCCTTTCCCATGGTCATGTAGTGGGTCTAAAATAACTTGATGATCAGTGTTTGATGTCTTTTGTTTTTGTCCACTAACTTCAATAATTCTCCTCTCAACAAGATCTTGTATGATATTCTTCAGTTGTCGACAGTTTTGTAGGTTATGTCCCTTAGTCCTATGATAATCGCAAAAGGCATTATCATCCCACCAAGCTGGTTTAAATTGTCCTGGATCGTATTGTCTTGGTTCCTGCAGCTGTATGAGGTTATGTTGTAACAGTTGTTTGAACACCGACTCAATGGGTTCCCCTAAGGGAGTGAACTCACATTTCTGAAATCTCCTTTGCGGTGGACGTTAAATGTTTTGAACCACGTTGGGAGGTTGATTGACAGCATTAAGTGTGTTCGCAAAAGTATGAGGTCCTTGTAATGTGAGGAGGGGTCCTGCTTGTAGTGTTTTAGCATTGACCACCCCATCATTGGTGACATTTTTGTTGTGAGACCAAAATCTATTTCTATCCATGGGGGTGTTTTGTACGATTGGGTTTTGATTTGATGTTCTAATCTTGAGTTCACCCTTTTCAATGAGATCCTTCTCTATTATCACTCCTTTTTCCACTAGTTCTGAAAAAGATATGCAACAATGTACCCTTAGGTTACTCCTGAGTTTTGGATGAAGGTTTTCCTAAAACATTGTAACCTTTTGTTTTTCGGGTATTTCAACAGGACACCTACTAGCAATAGTTCTCCATCTCTGGAAGAAAGCAATGAATGTTTCCCCTTCATCTTGTGTTGTGTGGCAAAAGGTTGCTATATTTATCTCATGGTCAATGTTGAAGGAGAATTGCTCCACAAATTTCTCAACTAGTTCACCCCAAGATCTAATGCTAGAATCTACACCTGAAAACCATTCTAGTGCAATTCCTACAAGACTTCTTGGAAATAGTCTCATAAGATACGTAGGGTCATAAGCAACATCTATGCATATGGTAGAAAATTCCCTGATATGTTCTATTGGATTTTGTTTGCCATTGTACTTAGGAAGATTCGGTATGACATATCCGTGAGGGAAAGGTGTCATGTACAATGATCTATCGAAGGGAAAGGGGCATATGTCTTTTGTTGAAAATGATTTCTTAGTTGAGACTGACATGTTATCCATTTGTGTTTGTAATGCATGCATTTGTGTTTGTAGGACATCAACTTGGGTCAAAGATGTGCTAGGAGGATTATGTGGATCCATGTATGTATTCTGAAATCCAAAGTCTCGTGATGGGTTTTGATTGAACGTTGGAATCTGCGGTGAATTTGGATTTGGAATGCTGGTAAATGTGTTCTGGTCTGGTATTTGCATGAATTGATGTTGAACTAGGTTCTGTGTAAACGGATTCCGAGTACCACTCTGTGAAAAAGGATTTTGATTCAAAATTGGTGTGAATTGGTTTTGACTTGGAATCTGTGTGGATGGATTCTGACTACCAATCTGTGCAAAAGGGTTTTGATTCAAAATCGGCATAAATTGGTTTTGACTTGGAATCTGTGTGGACGGATTCTGACTACCAATCCGTGCAAAAGGGTTCTGATTCGGAATCGATGTAAGTGGATTCTGACTGCTAGTTTGGAAGAGTGGATTTTGATTGCCATATTGGAAGGAGGGAATGCCCCCTATTTGTGTAATCCTTGGTATAGTACTAGTGATTTGAGCACTAGGTATGGCCATCAACTGTGGTAAGGTACCCATGATACTAGCAGTAGGTACGGTCATTGATTGTGCACTTGTGACACCGACATAAGATGTATGGGCTGACGTTTTAGGTCTTTTACTCCCAACAAGAGGACCAGAGGGAGTGGACGATGATGCCCCTACAGTGAAATTAAATCCAGATGTCATGCTAGACATACCAAATGGAGACGTATGGACTATTGTACTCTGTGTAGATGTGCTAGATGGCATAGTTGTGCTTATCTGAGGTATAGTAGTACTAGCAGTCGTTATGTTTGTCCCTTATGTAGGTTGAGTTTGTATGGTGATAATGTCAAATCCTGGAGGTAAGGTAGCACCTTTGGCTAGCAATTTGGCTAAATATCATTGTCGATCATTTGCTAGGTATTCATCTACAAAAGAGGCAAACTCAGGGTCCTGTGCGGCAACCTCTATGTCCTCTACTGCAATATGTCCTTGAGTGTTTCTAGTGGTGAATTTGTCTAATAGAGTCTTATGAGGTCTTGAAGAAAATGGATTGATGAACTCGTTTGGGTTTGACATGTTTTCTCTCTCTCTTCTCTTAGACCTAGTTTCAACCATGTAAGACAAGCTCAATATGTGGGAAATGCAACACTATATCTACGAACAGTATGACTCTAGTCTATGTTTCTGGGATTTTCTTATGCAAAATAAGGGATGTCCTAGGATGACACTAGTCTAGACTCTAAAGATGCAAAAGTCTAAGGAAGACCCTAAAGTAATCAGTTTTATAAACCCTAAGATGAAGGGACCAACTACCTAAAGTCAAACCAAGGTGTCAATTTAGTTAAGTCAAGGAACCAATGTAGGACGAAGATCAAAGACAAGTTGAGTTTCCTAACTAGACTGATGAGCTAGGAAGACTCTCTGTAGGACAAAGTATAAGATGATAAGACTAGGTTCAATGACAAATTTCGTTGACACTATGACTTTTCTATAGTATAGATGGTGGAATACTCCTAAAGTTGGTAAAAGTGACCTTTCTAGAAGTCTAATGCAAGGTAATATGTACTCTAAGATGAAGCTAATCTCTAAATGAAGACAACTATGGTAATGACTAAATGACCCTAAAGGATGCAAAATTGAGCAAATCGTTTCAGGTTTTTGTTCAAGGACTATTTGTGTGAAGACAACTGAAACTGATGCAAACGTGTTGACTGGATAGTGACTGTGAATTCTGATTTTCTGGCAATCGGATAGATGCATCTCAGGATTTAACAGATTCGGTCCAAAATTAACAATTGCGGTCTGACCAATAGATGCGACTCAAAATTTACCAGATGCGACTCTAAATGATAGATGCGACTCAGAATAATACGCAGGCAGTTTTTCCAAAGCAATTGCTAGCTAAACTGATAGATGCAACTCAAAATTTAACAGATGCGACTCAAAACTATAGTTGCAACTCAAAACTTAACAGATGCGACTCTAAAAATTAGATGCATTTTTCTGGTGAACAGTTGCGACTCTCTGTGAATTTTCAGTGACGTGAAATTTAAACTGACTCGGTTTTCTATGATCAAATTCTAACAATCAAAGACAATTGTAAGACAAAGTGTTTTTAGTTTCGATTTTGGACTCAAAGAATGTTTAAAATGATAATAGACAAGCACATCCTAATAGGCCAAAGGCCTAGGGTTTGTATACTTGGTATAGCCCACCTAAATACCCCGGATTGGTGATGAACACCTTTCCTTCTCGAGAGCGGATAGCTTAGGAATTTGGTGGCATTGGCTCCCCTCCACGGCTCATTAACATCTTTCGAGCACACCAATTCTGAATTCTTTGGGAAATGACCTCCCAAGAACTGCTATCTCTACCAAGGGGATCAGTAGTGAGTATCTTCGGCATGATATTGTACCTGCACTATACCAAGCAACAACCACAAATAGGTTGGTCTCTAAAACAAAAAGGTATTTAATTCAGGCATTCCATTCGTGGGGTGTGATCCATACGGCGCGAGTCCCCTTTCGGATCCATCTCGTCGGAACCACACTCGTGATTCTTGGGGTTTCCCCAAGAACCCACTTTTATATACCGACTGGAAGTCCCTCAGGTTCAGGGTGCTACCGGTCTGAGTCGTCCTGGGGTGAGTACTTTTTCCCACTAGAATAGGCCCAAGTTCTAGAGTTGGTAACCGTTTCTCTTACATCCAAGATCGCACAGATGCGCAAGGGGAGAGGATACTTCGATGTACCAAGTCGTAAGGGTGACTAAACTTGTGCTTTCACACCAAACACAGTAAACACTTGTTAATTTTAACCAAACGAATGATTTTCTACACTACCAAACAATCTGTTTCAAAATTAACTAGGGTCTTCGACAAACGTCTTGCAGAAAAACTCATTAGTAATTTTCTATATTGTCTTCGTCAATCGTCCTGCAAAAGCTTGTTAACTCTGAAAAGGCCACACGCTAAAAATAAGATATCAATAACACAAAAATCAATTGAAAATTTCAGATTGCGGGAAACAAAAATAAAATTTTACCAGTCAATTGCATCGTTTTGTTACTAGTCAGATGTGTCGTTTATTATTCAGTTGTGGCTCATAAAATCACTTGCAGTTCAGGAAATTTCAGATGCATCGTTTACTTCTCAAATGCGGTTTAGAAAGTCAATTACGGTTCAGAAAACTTCACATGCGTCATTCCGTATGAAAAACCTACAAAAACCAAAATAAAAGATCTACGGATCCGCGAAGATGGTGTCTTCACGTCGGGTTCACCAAATGTAATGCCATAGAAAAATGCACTATAGACAACAAGAGAAGATTAGAAGCAAACATGCAATGCAATATTAAAATCTAAGATGCAAATCTAAATGTTAAGCAACAAAGAACAAAGGAAAGTAAAATGTAAACAAAACTAGAACAATCTCACCAATTTTGAATGTATCTCCATGATTCATCTCGATTGCCCTTCTCCATTTTTCTTGTGTAGTATAATTTCCCTCATATTTTTAGTAAATTCGTGCAAGTATATCCTAAGATAATGATTAGCAAAATATCGAAGATTTAAGACAAAGTGCTCTCAACAGTCATAAGATTTCACGAGAGAGATTGGAATGAAGAATGACAAATCAATTTATAGAAAATTGATTATTTGAATGATAGGTCAAGATCAAAAGATCAACGAATGGTTGAGATCGATAGATTAGACATGCATTCTGATAACTATCAGTAATGACATGAGTGATATAAATTAGAAATAGAATTAAAGATTAAATAAATGATTTAATCTTCCAGTTTGGTATTTGAAAACATAAGAATTATCTTTGCATGACAAAGATGAAGATTGATTATAATGACTCTTTGTTCGAATGCACGCACAACACTTAATTAATTAAATAGGAATATTTAATTAATATGCATGTACACGCAAATGAGTTAGAACTGGAGGATTGCATGATCTAACAAAGAGATTACTCGAGACAGCCACTCAAACATCAAATCAATAGTTAACTGAACGATTAAAATAGTTGTTGAGTCGAGTAAAAGTGAATACTTAGATAACTCACATAATTATCTAAAATATAGAGGAATGCATTAAAATAGAATTAATGAATTAAATAATTCATTTAATTCAAAACTCAATATTTGAAGAATAATTATATAAATAATATTTATTTAATTAAATGGTGAAGGGATTTTAAATGAATAATTAAATAAAGAATTTATTTAATTATAGTTGAAATATGATAAAGGTAAATTAAATAATGATTTATTTAATTTTAACAAGAAGAATAAGGTTAATTAGTAACATAATTAAATAAAAAGTGTTTATTTAATTAATCAGATGGAATAAAGAAAAGTGTGAATTAATTAAATAATTAAGATTATTTAATCAATAGAAGAATTAATGTTAAGATGAATTAATAGAAGATGAATTAATTAAATAATTAAGATTATTTAATCAATGACCATGAAGAATACAAAATATGAAGAATATGGAAGTCGCAGGCTTAAACCAAATTTTGGTGTCTACAAGATGTACTGGAGTGAAGCGGTAAGCACTGTTGTGTATACTTTGAACCGGATAAATGTTAATGGAAATTCCGGTAAGAATCCTTATGAGTTATGGTTTGGTCACAAGCCTATTGTTAAGTATTTTAAGATCTTTGGAAGCAAGTGTTATATCAAAAGAGATGATGATATAGGAAAATTTGATGCAATAAGTGATAAACAAATCTTCCTAGGTTACTCCACTAAAATCAAGGCCTACCAGTGCTATAACAAAAGACTAAGAAAGATGGTTGAGAGTGCAAATGTCAGAGTTGATGAGAAATCTATCAAATCATTCAGACATTGTAGTTATGATTCAAACGAAGACATTACAAGCCAAGGGAAGAATACTCATACACATAATCTACTTCAGATTATTCCATATGTTCTAGTGAAACAACCTCAATTTGTTCCGGTAAATCAAGTCAGTCAGGAGACACAGACAAGTGCAAGTGTAGAAGAAATATTAGAAGAGTCAGAAGTTCAAGAATGTCTCAAAACTCCAAGGTATGTAAAGCTAAATCATTCTGAAAATCAAATCATAGGAGATAAGAGTAAAGGAGTGCAAACTAGAAGAAAAATTGCAGAAGAATATTGTCTAATATCCAAGATTGAACCTAAAAATGTCATTGAAGCCTGTCAAGATGAACATTGGTTGGAAGCTATAAAGGAAGAGTTGACACAGATTGAAACGAATGACATGTGGATACTGGTTCTGAGGCCTAAAGGAAAAAATGTGATAGGTACTAAATGGGTATTTAGAAACAAGCTGAATGAAGAAGGTGAAGTGGTCCAGAATAAAGTAAGACTGGTATGTAAAGGGTATTCTCAAATGGAAGGTATTGATTTTGAAGAAACATTTTCCCCTGTCACTAGGATTGAAGCTGTTAAACTATTTATTGCTTATGTTGCACACAAGAACTATAAAGTCTATCAAATGGATGTAAAGTATGCATTTCTAAATGGAGAATTAGAAGAAATGTACATTAAATAGCTGGATGGATTTTAGCTAATAGACAAAGAAGCTATGGTTTGCAGATTGGAGAAAGCTCTGTATGGACTTAAGCAAGCCCCCAGAGCTTGGTATGCTAGATTGGAAAAATACCTACTAAAGCTTGGATTCACTAAAGGTACTGCTGATAGCAACTTATACTTAAAATTAGATAATGATAAGGAGTTAATTATAGAATTTTTTGTTGATGATATCATTTTTGGAGGAGATGATAATCTATGTATGAAGTTTGTTGATGAGATGAAGAAGAAATTTGAGATGAGTATGATTGGAGAAATGAAGTTCTTTTTGGGATTGCAAGTTACATAGTTGGACAAGGGGATTTTCATATCTTAGTCCAAATATGTGAGAGAACTGCTAAAGAAGTTTGGAATGGATGACTCCAATCTTGTTGGTACTCCCATGGTGACTGGATGTAAGTTGACACAGAATGATGACTCTCCTACGGAAAATCAAACCAAATATAGGTCAATGATCGGTGGATTGTTCTAATTGAATCAGACTAGACCAGACATTATGAATGTTTTATGTATGGTTGCTAGATTTTAGGCTAATCCAAAAGAATCACATGTAACTGTTGTGAAGAGAATTTTTAGGTATTTGAAAGGAATAGTTGACTTTGGAATTTGGTATCCAAAGGATGATGATCTCACTTTGTGTGCATATACTGATGCAGATTGGGCTGATGATGTAGATGACAGGAAAAGTACTAGTGGTGGTGCTTTCTTCCTAGGGAAGAAGCTGGTATCCTGGATAAGTAAAAAGAAAAACTCAATTTCTCTATCTACTACTGAGGAAGAATACATTGTTGTTGCCAATAACTATACTCAAGTGATATGGATGAAACAGATGTTGAGAGATATCAAGGTGATATATGAAGAGTCTATTACCATATATTGTGACAACTCAAGTGTAATAAATATCTCAAGGAATCCAGTGCTACACTCTAAGACTAAACATATATCAATCAAGTTTCATTTATTGAGGGAGAAAGTGAATGAGAAAGAATTTAGAGTAGAGTATGTGCCTACCAAAGAAAAAATTGCAAATATATTTACTAAGACTTTTCCAAAGGATACTTTTGAGTATCTCAGAGGAATGCTAGGGGTAATTACCCCTCCTGATAAGAACTAAAAGATGCATTTACTTGCATCAATTCGTGAACTTCATTGATATATTCTAATCTGGATTGATGTTCTCATGGCTCCTACTTAGGGGGAGTAGTTAGATGTGCAGATATGTGGTTCAAATCATGTATATGGAAAGGTCACTATTACCTTTTCCATTGATGTCAAAGGGGGAGAAGTGTAATGTGGAAAATCCTTTCAAGAGGAGAAGTGCAGAAGAAGTAAGTGTGTTGGGTTGATGGTATTTTTCACATCACGTGTTTCCATCAATGACAAAGGGGGAAATTGTTGGATGTTGTGGATATGGTTGCTGATATGTGGTTGTCATTGATGTCAACACTATTAGCATTTGGTGTACTAGAGGTTGTATATGTCGAGGATATTGAGAAAATTGTAAAAGGAATTGTTCGAGGTTCCCAGTGGAATTGTGTAGGTCTTGAAGGTGTCTTGTTCTATACATTGAATATTAGTTGGTGTGGATTAAAGGGTTTATTTTTTAGTTTATCTAGATCATCTATTAGAAGTTTCAAAGGTCTGTGTGAAGTTTTGAGTTTGTTGTGGTCTGACAGTGTTTTTGTGGTCTCTGTCAGTGTTCCTGAATGAAGATTGTGTGATTCTGGGAATCTAAGTTGTTTTGAATGCTTCTCTATTGTTTCTTGGTGTTCTTGGATGTCTCTATATTATTCTCCATCTTTGTGGTATGTCCACATTACTTGGTGAGCTCGTGGTTGAAGATCTTTTTGCACATGTTTGGATTTTCTTGTTCCTGGCCGACATGTTAGTGGTAGCATGATTTGGATATTCGTGGTGAGATTAATTAAAGTATTTTTGTATTGGAGATATTAATTTGGGTCTCCACTATGTTGTGGCTGACCTTGATGGATTTTCATTGGAATTTTATTTGTAAATTTGGGCCGACATTAAAAATATGTTTTATTTCTTTTGGCCGACTAAGTTGTGATGAAATCCCATGTAGCAGATATATAAGAGTGATTGGTTGAGTGAAGTTAGTGTGTGCATAAGTGTGAATGTATACCAAAAAAGTGTAAATGTGAAAATAGTGTTTCTATCATTCGATTATTGAGAAGAGAGTGAAGAAGATTGAGCAAAGTGTGAAGAAGGTTTTCTGAGCTTAATTGGAACTGTAATCAAGCTTGTGCAGAAGCTATTTTCTTAGTTCGTATTCTTTGGATTTTAATCCTATTCTGTATTGTTGGACAGTGAGTCCTCTTTTGTATTTAAACAGTGAGCTCTAGGCAGTGTGCTTGAATGCATGTGCATTCCCCTTATTATTTCTCTTTATACTTCTAATAGAGTATAAACTTGTGGACTAACATCCACCACGGTTTTTCCCCTAACAGGGTTTCCACGCAAAAAAATCTTGGTGTTATTTGTCTCTCTGATGTGTTAATTGTTTGTGGTTAATTTCTTATTCATTAGATCTGAGACTAAAGTTAAGATAAGTTAGAAAATTTTAAGTTTTTGTGACAACTAATTCACCCCCCTCTCAATTGTATGTGCTTATTTTTCCAACATAGATAACTTGATATTGAAAGCTACATGGCATACTATACATGATGATGTCATTTAATCAGTGATGAATTAAAATAATATTTGTAATGATTTAATATCATTTGAGTACCAGTGGTGTGCTTGAAAGCTTATCAGCTTGAGGTATAGTGCGCATGTAGCTAGACGTAAATCAAAATAAATATTGTTAGTGTAAGTGGCTCTCACATGATTGAAGTTGGTTACTTGGTTAGCACAAAAAATAGCAATTGTAACTCACACAACTCACAAGTAAATATGAATCATGATGGCAATCCAAGAGCTCATAAATGGCCCATAAATAAGGATAGTGAGCACAACTAAAATTATTCGTAGAAGGATTTACTATTGAGTGCAATATTATAAATTCTCATAAGGTTTTTCATTTTGCAAGGTTAATAGGAAATAAGATGATGTGGTATTATTATGGATACTCTAAATTCTTCTACCACCAATTATGTAGTTACAAACTAAAAGCCCAATTTCCTTCAAGTTCAAAATGGGTAGAATTGGAAAGTTGATCTGGTTCACATGGCTTCTGAGACAAGTTTTTAACTAGGATGAGGAGCTTTGATGGAGATAAGTTCTTTCATACAAAGTACACCCACATAAGTATTTTAATATTTTTTACATTCAAAGTCGACGACTTCTCATACTCCATTTTTACAGAGGCCCTCAAAGAGGAAGTTTGGACTTTCAATCTCATTGTGTGCTTTCATAGTGCCTTGGAGCTACTCGAAGATGGTGGTAGAAAATTTACTACCCCTTATCTTCTACATAATTCTAGTTGGTAAGCAAGATAGGTACATTTTCTATCTTCACAGCTCCAATTTCCCAAGCATGGTAGGCAAGCCCTGTGGATTCTCAAAGTTATTTGTTTGGTAATATGGTCTAGATCCCATAGCTATCACTACATGATTAGAATTAATTGTGTCATTTTGGGTTGCTTTGATGGATCAGATTAAGCATATTATAAATGAAAAACCACATTTGAGATCCCAAGATCCAAACCATGGTTGGAAAGCCCTGTGATTTTAGAAAATGGTTTGTATTCCATTGTCACCAGCAACAACTTGGAATCAATTGTGTTTGATGTAAAGTGACATGTGTCACTTATACAAAACAAGATCTTGCATACTCTACTCATCTTTAAAAATATATTTAGTAATGTATCATTGTAATTCAGTTGTAATAAAATAAATGGCTGTGTTATTCTTTGGTATTCATTTATAGTAAAGAATTTTTTTGTGTGTTCAATGTCTATTCAAATTATACAAATAATTAGTAATAGCATTAATTTTTCTAGTAGACTAGTAGTGAAATATTTGCATGCAGATTTAAAACATAAAGAAACACAAATGAGAAAATAAAGTTTCCATCAAATTGACAAAAACACTAAAAACACTAAAAGTTGTCACTCTTGCTAAGGTTTGCTAAAATATTATTTCTAATTTGTCATTGACTTTCTCCCCTAGTTCTCGATATCATTAGTCATTTTATTAAGTTCTTTGCAATGTTAAGTTACTGGCCCCTTGGCCTTGATCCTATCCTTTTTCTCACAGAAGAAGCATATTTATATTTTGCATGTGCCTAATTAACATGGATTTAGTGAGTCCACACTTTATGGTTTCATGAGTTCATAGATAGTTTTATAAAGTTTATGTTAATTGTCATAGAACCATGAAAAAGGGACAAGAGTCAATCAATGTCTTTCTTTTGAACTTGAAAGGGATTCTACAATTTTGTAGGATGCTTCAAGAACATCTATATGTGACTCGTAGAACCATGAAATGGACATGTGGACTCATCTCAATGTCTCTGATGATTTTTCTATTGAAGGAAAATATCAAGGATTTTGTATCCTTGTGCACTAAAATTTAAAACAACTTTGAAGGACATGTTTATTATTTCTATAATAAATTACTCAACTTTTCAATGACCATGTGATGGATGGTTGTAGTTGCATTCTGTAATGAAATGCACATAGTGCTAGGCTTGTGAACTTAAACCTTTGGAATCAACCTATAAACATTAGATTTACAAAGATCAATGGTTGATAATTTGCTATCAATGTAAGATAGTTGTTCAATTTATATCTAAGTGTTTGTATAGAAATGCAATGTACTAAATTACTAATTGTGTGGTTTGGCGGCAACATGTTGGTGTTTCATTCACTTTAATATTTGAAAAAATTAAAATAAATAAGTGAAATTTCTACTACTAAGTGATTTTATTTTTAAGTGAGAGGCTCAGCACATAGGGAGATTTCAGATTGCTCATTGTAGTGTACCAGAGATATTCTAGGTTCCAACAAAGTTAGTCCACACTTGTCACTATGGTGCAGGTGCACCTTGGTCACAAAATTCCTTCAAAAGGCTAAATTTTAAAATTTGAGCTTTCAAATGTTAAAAAAGGTGAAAAGGTCATGTATAGGTCAAATGTAATGTATTAAAAGTCTCAAATAGGTCCTTAGGTTATTAAAGAAATGATATTGCAAAAATTGTCTTTTATGACAAAAGTTGCCAATTATGTAAAAGATGCAAAAAGTGCAAAAAATCAGGAAGATCAAGAGTCAAGTAGGAAAAAGAATGGCTTGATTGGTTGAAGATGACAAGGTAGTTTCCTTAACTTATTTTCAAAATCTATTTAAGGCTTTGTAGGGGTGAGCAAGAGATATACCTTGTAAATTGGCATCAAACTTTGGTGAATAAAGCACTCTGTTTGTGAAATCTGTGTTTTATTCCTTGAGTTTCAGTCCTTGTTTGGATAGTCCAACACTTTATAGACTTAATTCTTGTTTATATCTTGTTGTGATGGGAGTCTTATCTCTTTTGGAAAAGGTTTGAGGTCATTTCCATCAAGATAAGAGTTTGAGAGAATATTTACAAAAATCGGTATGCAATCCTCCATTAGTAGTTTTGAGAGTCTAAATAGCTCCATATCACTACACCAATTTTAGACATTGTGGATTAGTGGAGTAGGTTAGGGTAGGATTTTTTTATTGTGTTTATTTTTTTGGGAGTATGTTTTGATGCAGGAATAAAGAAAGAATAGACTTATTGTTATTGCCCCTACAAAAAACTCATAAATTTCAAGGAAAAGTGATGGCTCCAAGATAGGATTTGATGAAATAGCATGCAAAGAGGTTGGAAAAAGGTTTATTTTGAGTGTTTAGATCTATCCAAGGGTGTTTGAAGCTTTGAGAAAGTGGCATGAGGTTTGTAAGTGCTATTTTCAACAAACCCTTGGTTATTTGATTCAAATTGATTCTCAAATGAGGGTTTTATGAATTGCTACTAAAAGGAGTGATTTCTTTGAGACTAACGACAGATTTTGTGATTAAATGATGTGATCTAAGACTGTTTTGTGTCAAGAGTTGTTCTAGATATGATTTAAGATGACTTGCTTTGTAATTAAGGCCTAATTGAGCCTAGGTTGAAATGGTACAGTCATGTTTTCTGATGCTTTCTTCAAAACAAGTATATCTGAAAATGGAGTACGTTAATATATGTCAAAAATGGATCTTGAAACAATAAATGGTCCATGGTGATTCAATATGGATTTTTTGGGGTACCCATTTTAGCCAAGTTGCTATGCTAATAGGGTTTTGGTCTAAGTTTGCAAGAAAATGTAATATTGAGAAAAAATAGATAAAAAGTAATTGGTTTTGTGTTGAAACTACTTAAACAATGATGTTAAATGTGTATCTAAGGTTTAGAGGGAAAATTTGTTGATTTGGTTTGTTTGAGCAATAAGGTCCCTATGTGCAAATAGTGATTTGACTATAAGAATCAATGAATCTGATAAAATAGTGTTATGTGAATATGTTATTGGTTTATTTCCATCAGAAACATGATGATTAAGATGTCTTGGAATTTTGGTGATAGTTTGAAAGTAAGAATGCATGGTTGTTGTTAATTTTCCTTGTAGAGTAAATTTAAATGAAGAGTCATATGGTGCAAGTTGGGTGTTTTGGTTTAGAGTTTTCTAAAGAGGTTATTGCTTTGGATTTGATAAATTGATGATGGCTAAGATGAGTTTAGGTTTGGTAAAGGATAGAAGTCAAGTACTGATGATTTGTGGCTTTATGAAAATCAATAATTAAGAGAAATTATGTGGATTTTTGATAAATTTTTAAGTAAATCAATGTTGATTTTTGAATTGATCTTCTCAGTTGTTGTTTGGGTTAGAAGTACCCTCGATGGTTTGTGGTTTTTGGTAGATGATTTGCATCAATTGGTATTAGAGCTAATTGATTCTAATATTTTTTGAATTGGTAGTTTTTTGAAGTTGGTTTGTTGAGTTGTTAGTTGGTTGCAGGCACTTGATCCATCTAAAGTGAAGAGAGAAAGTGTTGGTGTTTGTGAATTTTAAGTGAAAGCCTGGTTGTTGGTTGCCAAGAGACTAGGTAGAGAAAAGAGGAGACGCCTAGGTGAGGCAAAGAATTTTTTTGAGTTTGTGTGGTGAGGTAGTAAGGATGGATACCTGTCTGAAGAAGCACTAGAAGAGTTGCATCCATTACTAAAAGTAAGTTTGAGAGTACTTCACTGATGGGAGTAGATGAAAAGATGATTGGTCAGAGAAGTTCAAGGATATTGTGGAAAAGAGGAGAGATTGTTGAGAAAGGAAATGTGAAAGGAAAGTCTTGTTTCCTTTGAGAGAGAAAGAGTTAGTTGCAAGTTGAGAGATGTGAAAGGTCAGTTCTATGTCCTTTTGAATGAGAAGAATGGTTTTGAACCTAATAGGTAGAGCAAAAAGATGGCAAAGACAAATTGAAGGAAAAATTGAAGACAAAGTTGAAGGAAAGGGATGGAACTAGATGAAGACAAGGAAAAGATTCAAGAGAAAGAAAGAAGAAGAATTTCAAGACAAATTTGAAGTTGATATGTAGGTGAAAGAACAAAAAAGTTGATACAACATGTTTCCAAGGGACTTGGAATGTTTTTGTTCGTTGGTTGTATGGTGCAGGTGCACCATGGTCACAAAATGCCTTCGAAAGGTTAAATTGTAAAATTTGAGCTTTCAAATGTAAAAAAAGTTGAAAAGGTCATGTAGAGGTCAAATGTAATGTATTAAAAGTCTCAAATAGGTCCTTAGGTGATTAAAGAAATGATATTGCAAAAATTTTCTTTTATGACAAAAGTTGCCAATTATGTAACATATGCAAAAAGTGCAAAAAAATAGGAAGATCAAGAGTCAAGTAGGAAGAAAAATGGTTTGATCGGTTGAAGATGAAAATTAAGTTGCCTTAACTGATTGAAAAAACATATTTAAGGCTTTGTATGGGTGAGAAAGAGATATACCTTGTAAATTAGCATCAAACTTTGGTGAATAAAGCACTCTATTTGTGAAATCTGTGTTTTATTACTTGAGTTTCAGTCCTTGTTTGGATAGTCCAACACTTTATAGACTTAATTATTGTTTAGATATTTTTGTGACAAGAGTCTTCTCTCTTTTGGAAAAGGTTTGAGGTTGCTTCCATCAAGAATAAGAGTTTGAGAGAATATTTACAAAAATCGGTCTACAATCCTCCATTAGTAGTTTTGAGAGTCGAAATAGCTCCATATCACTACACCAATTTTAGACATTGTGGATTGGTGGAGTAGATTAGGGTAGGATTTTTTTATTGTGTTTATTTCTTTGGGAGTGTGTTTTGATGCAGGAATAAAGAAATAATAGATTTATTGTTGCTTCCCCTACAAAAAACTCAAAAATTTCAAGGAAAAGTGATGGCTCCAAGATAGGATTTGATGAAATAGCAAGCAAAGAGGTTGGAAAAAGGTTTTTTTGGAGTGTGCAGACCTATCCAAGGGTGTTTGAATCTTTTAGAAAGTGGCATGAGGTTTGTAAGTGTTATTTTCAACAAACCCTTGGTTATTTGATTCAAATTGATGCTCAAATGAGGGTTTTATGAATTGCTGCTAAAAGGAGTGATTTCTTTGAGACTAATGGTGGATTTGGTGATTAAATGATGTGATCTAAGAATTTTTTGGGTCAAGAGTGGTTTTTGAGATGATTTAAGATGACTTTCTTTCTAATTTAGGCCTAATTGAGCCTAGGTTGAAATAGTACAGTCAAGTTTTCTGATGCTTTCTTCAAAACAAGTATATCTAAAAATGTAGTATGTTAATATATATCAAAAATGGTTCCTAAAATAGTAAATAGTCCATGGTGATTCAATATGTATTTGTTGGGGTACTCGTTTTAGCCAAGTTGCTATGCTACTAGGGTTTTGGTCCAAGTTTGCAAGAAAATGTAATTATGAGAAAACATAGATAAAAGTGATTGGTATTGTGTTGAAACTTCTTAAAAAATGATGTTAAATGTTTATATAAGGTTTAGAGGGAAAATTTGTTGATTTAGTGTGTTTGAGCAATAAGGTCCCTATGTGCAAATGGTGATTTGATTGTAAGAATCAATGAATTTGATAAACTAGTGTTATGTGAATATGTTATTGGTTTATTTCCATTAGAAACATGATGATTAAGATGTCTTGGAAGTCTGGTGATAGTTTGAAAGTAAGAATGCATGGTTGTTAATTTTCCTTGTAGAGCAAATTGAAATGAAGAGTCATATGGTGCAAGTTGGGTGTTTTGGTTTAGATTTTTCTAAAGGGGTTATTTCTTTGGATCTAATAAATTGATGATGGCTAAGATGAGTTTAGGTCTAGTAAAGGATAGAAGTCGAGTATTGATGGTTTGTGGATTTATTAAAATGAAGAATTAAGAGAAATTGTGTGGATTTTTGATAAAAGCTTAAGTGAATCAATGTTGATTTGTGAATTGATCTTCTTAGTTATTGTTTGGGTCAGAAGTACCCTCAATGGTTTGTGGGTTTTGGTAGATGCTCTGCATCACACTATTAATCTTTTCAAGAATCAAAATTTGGGTAAGTGAAAGGCATAATTCCTTTGGCTACATTTCATCATTTCTTAAAATATTATTTTGTCAAACTTTGGGATTAGGATTGAGAACTTGAGAGACTTAAGAAAAATTAAGGAATTAAGAGGGAATTCATAATTTCACACCATACAAGCATGTATACCACCACTAGTATACTAGAAAAAGTTGTTGGGAAATTTGGTGGGAAAGGAGAAACAAAATGGATAGAAAAATATATTATGATGGAGTGCTTAAAACCATAGGTTTCACTGATGAATACCATGATATTTGTGATCCTGAAATCTATGGTTGGATTACCTTAGAACTTAAATTTTCAAGTGAGAATAAGGTTTCAAACCAAATGAAAATTAATAGTTTCATTGCAATGTGGGTAAGTGGATTAGGGCACATGATTTTACATGAGGTTTTCCCTTGCCTAAAACTTATCATGGTCTATGCCCACAATTATGATGATAACAAAAGAGTAATTGTTAATAAAGATAGAAAATAATAAATGTTATCCATTTCTATAAAATAATTTGGAAATGTGACAAGGTTTACAACCGAAGAATTTGGAAACATCCACATTGACCTAGAAAATCTTGCTAGTGATTATGAAGTAGTAGGTGAAAGGGAGCAAAATGATTTTCTAACTAAAATAGTTCTTGGTTGTCAAAGAAAATTATTGAAAAGTAATCATAAGCCTCCTTTTGATTTTGTAATTTTTAAACCATGGGTTTAGGATACTATTTCCATGCTAGAGTTTTCCCTTGGAATGGATAGTAATCGAGAAGTGGGTGCGAGCCTCTTTGTAATGGTATTTAATATCCATTATAATGGAAAAAATTTCAAATATAACTTTCTTGAGAACATTATATAATCCATGCATAAACATTTTTTAATGATTAAAGGAGGTTCCACTAAGACATTTAGGTTCATAACCTACTTGTGCTATTTTTTTTTACTTAAACTTAGTGGAATCTTTCAAAGCAACAAGCTTCAGATTCAGCCCCATAGCAATGTCGAGGAAAAGGAAATGGCTCTAGTATAAAATTGGACCACTAAGATAAGGATGCATGATTCTCAAAGGAACTAAAATAATTTTGCAGCCTACTTTTTGGCTCTATTGTATTAAGCAATTACAAATACTCCAATGCCTAGATTGCCTATGTCATATAGAAATTGCATTCAACTAGGAAAAGAAATACAATTGGTTGATTAGTACTTAATGGAAGAATATACTATGCTAATATTTTATGGATCGGGAGTAATCCATAAAAAATTCCAATACATGTGACATAAAGGGTCTTTACACTAGAATATGTAAGGTAGATGGAGAGTATTGACGAACTATACTTTTTCAATCAACAAAAGAAGACCTTATTTCCATCTTTATCTTTTTCATGTGAGGGTTCACATTTGAGAGAAAAGAATTTAGTGTGGTACATGATCTTTTGAATTTTTTTAATTTTGATGCTATCTTTCACTGTCACTATGATCCATGTGACACCATTAAATTAAGGATTGTGGCTAATAGGAATGTTGCAAGTATAATTAAACATCAAAGTAAAACATTTCTTGAAAACCTTAGAAACAAGGATTCTTGGGATCATATCAAAATAGCAATGGAGAAATTTTTTGTTGAGAAATGTATTTCTTTTGAACAATTGTCAACAAAAATTATGGAATTGCACTAATAAATAGAAGTAGAGAATCAAATCAAGAGTTACAAATTTTTTTATGAAAAAAGTGATAAACCATCTAGTAGAGTAAAAATGCCAAATTCTCTAGATAAGGAATGTAGAGAAAAAAAATGGAAACAATAAAAAATTACTATCTTTTGTTCTATGAGGAAGGATCTAGGTGAACTAAGAAGAGTTTGGAGATATCAATGAAGATTTTGAGTTTAGAAAGTTGTGGAATATAGAGAATCCTAATCAAAATGAATGTGAAGAAACCAATGATGAATTTGATGATGATAGGGAAGAACAAAGTGTACAATATGCAAGAAAAGTCAAATTTGGTTTATGTGAGGCCACAAAACAAGCATATACTTTAGGAGCAACCATATTAAAAAAAAATGGTTATGAAGGTGCTCCTTTGGGGTCCCAAGGACAAGGCCCTTGGATGGTAACAAATGTAAATCCTACGAAAATAGTTGATAAATGAGGACTTGGAGATGATAAAATAGACCGAGGGCATATAAGTATAGTTGAAACAATTTATTTTGTTACAACTTCAAATCCTAATCCTCATGATCATATACAATCACAACTAGGACATGCCCATGGTGGAGAAACTAGTGCAACTGGCATTGCCACTAGTGGAGATGGTATGGGTAGTGGTACTAGTAGTGGTCCACATGTGCTACAACAAAAAATTACACACAAGAGGTCAAAAATACAAGATACCACACAAACACCCAATGATCAAGGCATACTAAAGAGGGCAAGGATTATGATAGGTCCAAGTCCAACTACCAGTTTCACCATAAAGGAGTTATTTCAGTCACTCCTCCAGTTAGTGTGGTTGCAACAACAATTGCAAGTACTCTTAGTCCTTCACCATTCAAGAATTCCATTATTTTTACATCCCTGGGTTTTGATTACACTGATGAGTTTAAAAAGAAAGGAATCAACTAATAGAGAGTTTATCTATTGTAAATTTAGATCCTACAACAACTGGGGTGTTAGTTCTCAAAAATGCTAGTTTGAAACCACAAGAGGTTGTCAAGCTCTTGATACATTTTTTGCTAAGAAACAAGACCAATTAATGCAATTGAATCTTCTCTTCAGGATCTGCTAGACCTAGGTGGGTATACCTAAATGGATGAGTAGATTTAGGTGATGTGTTTCCTACTTTGGAAATCTATCCACAATGGAAAGTATGAGTGGGATATATCCAAAGGGAAATTTGGTATAAATTGTATAAGCAATATCAAGCGAATGAATGAATATGTTCAATTAACAGATGTGGTTAAATAGAAGATTTCCTAAGGTAATGGATATGGGTTTGGATTATGGGATGAATATGATTAGTGCCTTGTTGGGTGATGGAGTCAATGAAGTTTAATGTAGGACTACTATGGCAAAAATTTTAATTATTTGACAATAAGAAAAACTCTTATCTTGTACAAGCATGCAGGGATGTGGCTATCAAACTCTTCTTATTGATCCACTAATTTATTACTAGGCTGTTGTGACTCACCCAAAAGTATTTTAGCCCTTTCTTGAAGGAGGAAATTAAATAAGACCACCGAGTTATACACTGACAACAAGGTATATACTTGATAAATGTTAATTGAACAACCAATAATAACACAATGGAGACAAAATGATAGCACTAAATTGTTGATTCTTCGTCAATAATCCAAAAGCTTAAATTAATTACTATGATATATCTGCATGAATTTAATTCCTACTTGAGAAACTCAAATGAATAAACCACACAAGCATGAAATAGGCCCACTAAATTTAGACATTCACTTGGAATAGATTCAGATAATATAAGATAGTACTATCAGAGACAATCGAGCAATTGTTTTTGGTCAACAAATAATAAACACCACAAATGGATCAAAATCATTGATATTTCATTGATTCTTCAAAATTTAGAGCATGCAACTGATTCATGAAGAACAATAATTGTCTTCGAGATAATTCTAATTAAAAATGCATGCTTAAAGATGGCCTTGGGTTCCCTTATATATACGGGAAGCAAACAAGCTTTAGGCCAGTTACATTGTTTCATAATGCATTTTCATAAATTTTGTTAGACATAACTAGAACATGAATTAAAGAGATGTGTAACTGAGGGTAATTTCTAGTATTTAGATTAGATTAATTAAATCAATGTAAATCATAAACACCCAAAGTTCTATAGAGTACAAAGGAAATTAAGCAATATGATGATTATACCTGCAACTTGCAATTCCCATGATTACCTCCATAGCACCTTCTTACTTGCTGGATGATGTTGCCCTTAGATTCTTCATTCGAGCAATCTGAAAATGCCTAAGTCCTACAACAAGCCTTGAAGGATTTACTTGAAAGTCTAAATGCATATGTCTAAAAGCCTATGATTCACAATGCCTATGCCTAAGACAATACCATGACTTGATCAAATGATTATAACAAATATTGAAATTACATATGAAAAACTAAATGTGAAAGTAAATGCCTATAATGCCTATGCAAAATGTCAGCATGTGCGTGTGTCTGTGTAATCGAAAGATGAGAGGGAAATTCCATTTTATAGAAAATGCCATTTCAAACGGACGGGTGAGATTAATTGATGACAAGAACCTAAAATGAGAGGTCTGGATTAAACCTGAGAATCCCTAATTAGGGTTAGGACAAGATCATTAATCGATCGGTCAAGAAAATGTCTCAGATAATCGGATCAATGGTGGAGAATAAATGAGACAAAATAATTAAAGAAATAAAGATCTTTAAAAAATCAAGATGATAAGATTGCCTGATTTGCAAGATTCGAAAAATCAAGAAGATAAGATTTGGACTGAAGACTCGATTTGGAAAATCAAGAATCTGCCCGATTGCTTGATTTTTGGAAGATTAAATGCCAATTTGAATTAAGATAATTCAAATTATGGATTTTATGAGATAATAAATAATCTTTTACAAATTATTTATCAAAAGGGACTGACAATTAAGATTGAAATGACATTTTAAATAATTGATTTATTTAAAATGAGAAGAATATTAATTTGACAATTAAATAATTAAATTTAATTATTTAATTTAGCAGATAAGACTAATTAATTAAATAAATTAATCAATTTATTTAATTGAGAGGATTAGTGACATATTAAATAAATAAATGTAATTCATTTATTTAATAATCAGGAATAATTAAGTGCAAAAAGGGGAATTAAATAAATTAAGAGATTTCCCGTGGTACCGGAGGGCGTGTCGCGCCAGGCCGCCGGTCACGTTAAAAAGTTTACCAAGCACTGCAGTTTATAGGGGATTCTGCAGTCTAAAATAAAAAATAAAAAAAAATTAAGAGATTTATTTAATTAAGGGAAGACTTAGACAATTAATGACGTATTTAATAAATAAATAAAATTTATTTATTTAATAATCATGAAGAATAAATGACATGATTTAATTAAATAATTATGAATTATTTAATCAATAGTCGAATGTGGACCAAGGACATAATTAAATGTCTTAATTATGGTAGGAAAAAAGTGGTAAAAATGTAGACACCTAAAAATGACCTAAGTGCACAGAGACAACGTAGTTCAGACAGATGATAAGGACTGATTGACTTGATTGACTTTGACAAGAGATGACACTGTGCTTGCGCTTTTCGAGCAGTCTGATATTTTTTTGTTTGTGGTTTTCTCCAGGATGTTTTATGATTTTTAGGTCTTTTTTCGAGACAATTTGCGATGTTTTTATCTTTTTTCAGGACATTTTGCAATGTTTTTGTCTTTTTTAGGACTTTTTATGATATTTTTATCTTTTTTCAGGACTTTTTATGATGTTTTTGTGATCATATGTGACATCCACTGTAGTTGCATGATAAACATTTTTCCCCCAGTCAGGTCTAAGACTTAGCCATTTGCAAGGAATATGGACGGGATGCTGCTGACCTACTAGATGGACAGTCGTCAAGACTTGATGTCAATCATTTATCTACTATGAAATGTAGGGTAGGAAGTGGTGGTGATTTGTGGAATAATGGCGAACATACCTTTCATCCTAGGCCAAGTTAGACAAAGTGACAGTAGATGGAAGAGCAATGATTGATTACACATGGCGTCTGTTTTCCAGGTTTTCACCATGGTACTTGTCCAAAGTGCCTGTTTGCCAGGTTTTCATTATTGAATGAATCATTTTTCTCTTTACTATTTTCTTGACTTTTTTGATTTTTGATTTTGATTTTTTTTTTTGGTGTCACCAAGATGCCTGTTTGCCAGGTTTTCATGAGGGTGATGATTTTTATCATTTTTCAATTTTTTTTTGTATTTTATGGCTTTCAGCTCCACCCTCTGATGCTATGCGTAGAACTTTCGGAGGTGTAAATTGTTGATGGGCTCTGTCAATTGTTCCCCATCTGGAGTTTCCAATTGATAAGCTCCAGAACCAAAGGAAGATATGATAATATAGGGACCCAGCCATTTTGGTTCAAATTTTCCTGGCTTTTCTCTGTCTGCTTGGTTCTTGGGGTTCTGCATGAGAACTAGGTCACCAATGTCAAACCTTCTGACCATAACCTTTTTATTGTAGCTGCGACAAAGGTGGTTCTAGTATGCTTGGAGATGATTCAATGAGTTTTGTTTTCTTTCTTCCAGCATTTCCAGCTCATGCAAGTGTGATTGTCAGTACTCCTCTTCATTAGTTAGACCCTTCAAGGAGACTTGTAGTGAAGGAATTTTGACCTCAATGGGTAGGATGGCTTTAGCGCCAAAGACTAGGGCAAATGGGGTGGCCCCTGTAGGCGTACGAATGCTAGTTCGGTAAGCCCACAAAGCAGGGTTGAGTTGTATGTTTCAGTCACAGCCAACATCATTGACAGTCTTTTTTAGAATTTTGACAATGGTTTTATTCGACGCCTCAGCTTGGCCGTTTCCTTGTGGGTAGTATGGAGATGAAAAGTGATGTTGGATATGGAATCGCTCACATAACTCACGTATGTCTTGGTTTTTGAACGAACGTTCGTTGTCAGTGATGATGGACTATGGAAGGCCATACCGGCAAATGATGTAGTTGAGGATGAACTTTGATATTTGCTTGCCAATAATGTATGTCAATGGGATGGCTTCAATCCACTTTGTGAAATACTCAGTGGCAATAATAATGATTTTATGGCCATTGGATGAGGTTGGATGAATCTTACCCACGAGGTCGAGTCCCCATTGAGCGAAGGGCCAAGGAGAAGTGATCGGCCAAAGTTCTTGTGCTGGAGCATGGACCAAATCATTGTGAATTTAACATTTGTGACAAGTCCTGACATATTCAATTGCATCCTTTTCCATTGTCAGCCAATAATACCCAAGTCTTGTTACTTTCTTAGCCAGAGTAGGACCACTTGAATGAGATCCGCATATACCGTCGTGCACTTCTCGTAAGGTCGTACATGCTTCCTTGGTATCAAGACATCTAAGGAGGGTATCATCGAAACTATGGCGGTATAGGGTGTCACTGACAATGGCATACCTTGCAGATTTCCTAATGAAGGACTTCCTTTGGTTATTTGACAAGTTCGGTGGAAGGGTTTGAGACTTTAGGTAGTCATAAATGTCATGGTACCAAAGAGAGTTGGGACCAACAAGTTCACAAACCATTTCTGATTCTGAGATATCATATGCTGGTATCAAAAGCTGTTCTACTAAGAACTCAAATTGTGACATATTTTTAGGGATGTCCAAGAGAGAACTAATAGTAGCCATTACGTCAGCTGCCTTATTCTGTGCCCTAGGGATTTGTTCAAAATAAATCAATTGGAAGTATGTTAGGAAACTGTCCACCATCCTCTTGTAGCGAAGCAACTTCTCATCCTTTGTTTCATAGTCATCATTCATTTGGTTGATCACGAGCTGGGAATCCTCGAATACAAGCAACATTTGAATTTTCCATTTGATTGCCAACTTGAGACCTATGACTAGTGCTTCATATTCGGAAATGTTATTTGTACAAGGGAAAGTGATCCTGAATGACTTGGGAATTGAATCCCCCTGTGGTGTGATAAACAGGATTCCAACACCTGAGCCATGACCAGTATGAGACCCATCAAAATATAGCTTCCATGGTCCTTCCGGTTCCGCATGAAAAATGGATTCATTGGGAAAATCAATTACCAATGGATGAGTGGCTTGAATTGGTGCATCTGCCAATTGATCTGCTATTGCCTGTCCTTTTATTTCCTTACGCTCGACATATTGTATGTCATACTCGCTTAGTATCATGACCCATTTTTCCAACTGGTCTGTTAATGCCGCCCGACTTAGTAGGTATTTCAGTGGATCAATCTTGGCAACCTGTTGTGTCTGATGACTAAGCATATAGTGTCGTAGTTTTTGGGACGCAAAGACAACAGCGAGACATGCACGTTCAATGTATGTGTGGTTCAACTCATAGCCTATCAGTGTGCAGCTGATGTAATAGATTGCTCTTTGTTTTCCTTCATGATCATTTTGGGCCAGCAATGCCCCCAGTGCTGAACTAGTAGTCAAGATGTATAGAATTAATGGCTTTCCATGAATAGGAGGCATGAGGATTGGTGTTGACAATAGGTAATTTTTGATTTGCTAGAATGCCTCTTGACATTTATCCGTCCATACAAAGGGGATCCCTTTGCGCAACAGATACTGAACTGGATGACACTTATCTCCGAATTGGGCTATGAAACAGCGAATAGATTGTACTCTGCCTTGCAAAGTTCTGAGTTCACTGATCCCTCTGGGCGGAGGCATGTCTATGATTGCTTTGACCTTTTCTGGATCGACCTTTATGCCTCTTCGGGAAACTATGTATCCCAAGAGTTTACCTGATGTGACCCCAAAAACATACTTCTTAGGGTTTAGCCGAACTTTGTACTCTTCAAGTCTTTTGAAGATTGTGTCGAGTACCTTCAAATGATCTTTCCTTGTTGCTGATTTGGCCAATAAGTCATCTACATAATCTTCCATTATTTTGTGCATCATGTCATGGAAGATTGTTGTCATAGCCCTTTGGTATGTAGCACCTACATTTTTGAGACCAAAGGGCATGACATTCCAATAGTATGTACCCCATGGGCAAGTAAATGTTGTTTTGTGTTGATCCTCAGGAGCAATGCAAATTTGATTATAGCCGGAGAAACCATCCATGAGGGATAGCATCTCATGTCCCGCAGTTAGGTCTACTATGATGTTAATGTTGGGCAAAGGAAAGTCATCCTTTGGACATGCTTTATTTAGATCCTGAAAGTCTGTACATACACAAATCAGCCCATTTGGCTTTGTCACTGGCACTAGGTTGGAAATCCATTCAACATAATCTATAGACCTTCTAAATCCGGCATCCAATAATTTCTTTAACTCAGCCTTGACCAATAGAGCAACTTGAGGGTGCGTTTTGCGCAACTTCTGCTTCACTGGTTTAGCATTGGGTAATAGTGGCAGATGATGCAGAACCAGTTTGAGGTCCAATCCTGGCATGTCAGCATAGGACCATGCGAAGTTCATTTTTCATTTTGTAAAGAATTTATGAAATTCTGGTTTCTCTTCATCCGTCAATGAGGCAGCAAAGAGGATCATCTTTGGATCCTCTACCATTGAAATGTTATCCTCCATTGTGTCCTCAATAAGCATGGACAATTTCTCCTGTTGCATAGGGAGAAAGTATAGTCCTCCATCTTTGGGCACCTCAGAGAGGTTTTCACCCGCAGATACATCCTTTATTTTTACTATTTTATCGTCAAGAGGTGCCTTTCGGTTTTCACCTAGAGACGTTTCATTTTTTACTTTACTTTTACTTTTGCGACTAGAGGACTGAACAATCTCGCCAAAGTATGTGATGTAGTCTAAATCAATGGCGAATCCAGATTTGTGGTCCCCACTGGGTATGCCTTCTCGTAATCCCATGAATTCGGCTATTGCCTCATCATTTTGAAATGTGTCCATAACTGGCGGTCCTTGTTGGTCCCAATCGACTAGTTCAGGGTAAACTAAAGAAATGCCATCATCAAGGCTAGTGAATTGGGGTGAGGATGCAGACAACATGCAGATGGATTCGGTAATGTTGTAAATGAGGTTATCATCACCCAACTCTACATCGGACTCTATCCAGTATTCTCCTTCACTAGTATCATATTCGTTATCAAAGTAAGGAGTAAAGTTTGTAGAGTCCTGGTTGTCAATGTCGTCTGATACCTCAGATGAATTGGACGGATGGGGTTCAGATGACGAGTGTTGTATGTCGTGGGAAGTGGTAGTAGGACTTTGATTATTTGGTGCTTGTTCAATTTTGAATGTTTGCCAAAATCATTGTTCAGAGGTTAGTTCCCCTGGTTCGACAAATAAATCATCAAGACAATAGTCACTTAGTGATCTTTCTGAGCCAAATTCCCACTCATGGGAGTCTGTTTCAGTGGGGGTTTCCCTAGTAGTCTCGACACTGTCAGAAGCATGTACTCGCTCATTTGAAAGTCCAGAGGTACGTCGATCATCATTGTTGAGTGATCCAAACCCTAATCCAAGATACTTCAGAACTTGAAAAGTTTCTATGGGTTCCCTTCGACCAGTTTTATTTTTTCCTAGGCCACTAGTACCATTGTAGCCTTTAGCCTTCATGATGTTGTAACCTTTGCTATATCTTTGAACTGGTAATGGAGGTAATGCGACTGTATCCTTATAGATCCATCCTGTGATGTTAGCAAGGTCTTCATCACTCATGTCTCCCCACTTGATAAAAATTGTGCTCGGTGGAACTTTGAAAGTTTCTTGAGGTTCCATTCTGAAACATGGCCGACCATATATCTTTGGAGGTGTGGGTATTGTTGTTATGCTGTATGATGTATTTAGTTTGAATTCTCCACAGCCGAGGTCCTAGATTTTGAGAGTTGATTCAGTCTTAGGGCTGGTGGAAGGTGGTGGTATAGCGGAAGACGTGGATGGAGCAGATGTTGAAGATGACGTGAGTGTGGATGGGTCGATATACTTGGATGAAGAGGAGCCAGATGCTTCTTGGTTAATAGGTACTCTATTTTCGGAGATACCCCTTAAGTTTGTACAATATTGGAAAGGGTCAGGGTCTCTGTATATGGTTACTTCTGTGCCATCAAATGGAAACTTGAGGCATTGGTGGTATGTGGATGGGACGGCTTTTAAGGCGTGAATCCATGGACGGCCTAGCAATATGTTATACGGTAGTTCCAAATCTAGGACCTAGCAAGTCGTGTTCACAATGACCGCTCCCACTCTGATTGGGAGAGAGATAACGCCACATGAAGAGCGTTCCTCGTCATCGTATGCTTTGATCACTATGATTTTCATTGGGCTTATGCACGCATCAGAGAAACCTAGAGCTTTAACCAATTTAAGGGAGCATATGTTCAATCCTGCTCCGCCATCTACTAAAACCCGTCTAACTTTGTGCTTGTGGATAAAAGTTTCTATGTGTAATGCATCATTGTGGTTGGTTTTATGTGATGAGTAATCTTGATCCAAGAAGGTGACATGGTGCGGCGTAGTGAGATATCCCACCATAGTTTCAAACTGATTGACATCAATATCCTTGGGGACCGATGACTCTAGGAGAGTTTTATCTAGGATTTCTTTGTGTGCGGGAGAAATACGCAGCAGCTCAAGTATAGATATTTGCGTGGGAGTCTTTCCTAGCTAGTCGATGAGGTTGAATTGACTTTTGGGTTTCCATTGCTGTGGGGTTGGGACAGGTTTTGGCTGTTTAGTAGATGAGGCAGGTTGTGATTGTTTAGCAGATGGGCCCGGTATAGTGATTTTGGCTTGTCTAGCGGGAGGTGGACCAGCTATAGTGACCTTGCTGCTTCGCGTAGTAGCATTACACTAGGGTGCTCTCTTGACCGTAATAGTATTGATGTACTCATTGTCAGTTCTGACATTATTTATAATTGGTCCATTAGAATAATCGTACTTGGCTCGGGAAAAGTTAGCTTGGTTTTGTGAACCTGAAGTGGAAGCATTATGAGAGCCATGGTCCTGCAGTGGATTCTTGTGGTAAAAATGAAGCTTGCAGGCCTAGGTCATTTTTAGGTGTCTACATTTTTACCACTTTCGTCCTAGCATAATTAAGACATTTAATTATGTCCTTGGTCCACATTCGACTATTGATTAAATAATTCATAATTATTTAATTAATTCATGTCATTTATTCTTCATGATTATTAAATAAATAAATTTTATTTATTTATTAAATACGTCATTAATTGTCTAAGTCTTCCCTTAATTAAATAAATCTCTTAATTTATTTAATTCCCCTTTTTGCACTTAATTCTTCTTGATTATTAAATAAATCAATTACATTTATTTATTTAATATGTCACTAATCCTCTCAATTAAATAAATTGATTAATTTATTTAATTAATTAGTCTTATCTACTAAATTAAATAATTAAATTTAATTATTTAATTGCCAAATTAATATTCTTCTCATTTTAAATAAATCAATTATTTAAAATGACATTTCAATCTTAACTATCAGTCCCTTTTGATAAATAATCTGAAAAAGATTATTTATTATCTCTTAAAATCCATAATTTGAATTATCTTAATTCAAATTGGCATTTAATCTTCCAAAAATCAAGCAATCGGGTAGATTCTTGATTTTCTAAATTGAGTCTTCAGTCCAAATCTTATCTTCTTGATTTTTTGAATCTTGCAAATCAGGCAATCTTATCGTCTTGATTTTTCAAAGATCTTTATTTCTTTAATTATTTGGTGTCATTTATTCTCCACCGTCGATCCGATTATCTAAGACATTTTCTTGACCGTTCGATTAATGATCTTGCCCTAACCCTAATTAGGGATTCTTGGGTTTAATCCAGACCTCTCATTTTAGGTTATTGTCATCAATTAATCTCACCCGTCCATTCGAAATGGAATTTTCTATAAAATGGCATTTCCCGCTCATCTTTCAATTACACAGACACACGCACATGCTGACATTTTGCATAGGCATTATATGCATTTAATTTCACATTTAGTTTTTCATATGCAATTTCAATATTTGTTATAATCATTTGATCAAGTCATGGTATTGTCTTAGGCATAGGCATTGTCAATCATAGGCTTTTAGACATATGCATTTAGACTTTCAAGTAAATCCTTCAAGGCTTGTTGTAGGACTTAGGCATTTTCAGATTGTTCGAATGAAGAATCTGAGGGCAACATCATCTAGCAAGTAAAAAGGTGCTATGGAGGTAATCATGGGAATTGCAAGTTGCAGGTATAATCATCTTATTGCTTAATTTCCTTTGTACTCTATAGAACTTTGGGTGTTTATGATTTACATTGATTTAATTAATCTAATCTAAATACTAGAAATTACCCTCAGTTACATTGGTGAACCTGACTCCGTTTTTCTGGTTTTCCATATGTTTTTTTTTGTGTTTTCTGTTGTTTTGCAGGTACAGGTACGGAACGATGCAACTGATTTTTTAAAAATATCGTGATGCATTTGACGTGTCGCAATGCATTCGCTGACAGAAGAGTTGTAATCACCCCGATAAGCTGCAACTGACAGATAGAACGACGCATATGATTAGTCTTGCCGCATTCGAAGACCCGAATGACGCATCTGCCCTATCGTGCCACATCTGACTGGTAAATTTTCTTCTGTCATTTTCGTCATTCTGATTTTTAGATTTTAGGGTTTTTCTGGTTTCTGGTTCTCTGGTATTCTATTTTTTTGTGATTTTTATTCTTGCATGTTGGCTAGATTAGATTCTTTTTATGTTACTAATCTTTAGTTGTAGCATGTGGCGATCCCTATTCGTGTGTCGAAGACCATTACATAAGGAACTACTAATCTTTTGTTTGCAGGTTCGAATGTCGAAGACAAGATAAACAAATATTGTGCTTGTTTTTCTTTCATAGATTAGCAAACATTTGATTTTGGTGCATATAAAAAGAACACATGTCTTCTTTGATTGATTGTGCTTGCAAGATGGTAGGTGAGTATGCTCTCACTTGGTGAAAACCTCGTGATCAGAAAACCAGACCCATCTTTATTTGTTAATTACCCTTCACGATTTGGTATATCGAAGTATCCTCTCCCCTTGCACATTTGTGCGATCCTGGGTGTAAGAGAAACAGTTACTGACTCTAGAACTTGGGTTTGTTCTAGTTGGAAAAAGTACTCACCCCAGGATGACTCAGACCGGTAGCACCCTGACACCGAGGGACTTCCAGCCGATATATAAAAGTGGGTTCTTAGGGAAAGCCCAAGAATCACGAGCGTGGTTCCGACGAGATGGATCCGAAAGGGGACTCTCGCCGCATGGATCATGCCCCACAAACGGAATACCCGAATTAAAAACCTATTGTTTTAGTGTCCAACTGTTCTATTGGCCATTTCTTGGTATAGTGCAGGGTATAGTATCATGCCCGAAGACACTCACTACTGATCCCCTTGAGTAGAGATAGCAGTTCTTGGGAGGTCACTACCTAAGAATTCAAATTTGGTGTGCTCGAATGACGTTAATGAGCCATGGAGGGGAGCCAATGCCACCAAAACTCTAAGCTATCAGCTCTCGAAAAGGAAAGGTGTTTATCACCAATCCGGGGTATATCAGTGGGCTATACCAAGTATACAAACCCTTGACCTATTGGCCTTTCTAGGATTGTGCTTATTTGATGTTTGTTTGGTTACTCTTAAAACGCTGTGTTTGTCAAGTGTTTTATGGTTTTACCATAGTTTGAAACAAAAAATTCACTAAATAGATCAAAATTTCCATCAAAACAACAAGAAAATCACTTTGAAACAAAACTGTCATATTTGTCGAACCACAAGTGATTATCTGCAATGCAACTACTCTGTTAAACCACATCTGAAACTTATAACGCCGCATCTGTAGGCGTCACGACACATTTGAACACTGAAAAGCTGCATATGCAAAATCAAGTCACATTTGACAGTCCAAAAGCCACAAATTTAAACCTGAACCGCATTTGCTAAACTGTGACACATTTGCAGCTTCAAACGACGCATTTGCCTATCAAAATTTTAAACTTTACAGTCAAAACCTGAGGTCTTCAAATTGTCAACCATTTGTCAACCATTGTTTCTAGGGAGATTCTGTCAGACGCCAAACTTGAAATTGCTCAAACTCTTGACCATTAGTTTGCATCAGTCACCATAGGTTTCATAACTCATTCCTTCTAGTTGCATACATTTGACATTATGCTATCCCTAGGTTCACATTTTGCATACTTAGGATTAGGAAAATCTCAGCACACTTTGCAAACACCATTGTTTTTGAAATTAGGCTATTTTGGACTAAGTTATCAAACTCCTTTTTTCAGTCATTGTCCTCTTTTGTGAAATTTTTCCAACTCAAAAGTCTAGTTAGGAAAATTCACTAGTCATTTAGACCTTGTCACCTTGTCATTTCCAACAAAGTCCTTTAGCAGTCAAAATCGAAAACAAAGTTAGAGCTTAGAAGTGCTTAGATAACCTTGTCTTACATAGCTACACATTGCATATCCTATTCACAAAAATCCAAAAACATTAGTCATTCTAGTTGTCATCTTGAACTTAGACTTCACGTAGTGTCATACTTGCATTTAGTTGTCATTCCCGGTTGAGCAATCTCATTTATGGTCAAAACTAGACATCAAAAACAAAAGAGACAAATGGAAAACTTTCAGCAAGACCCCCTGTTTGCTGTCAACAATCCTCCACATGACTCAAACTGGACCCTTTATGATCCATTTTCCAATTTAGACGATCAACCTCCAATAACAATGCAATCCTCATCAAACAGTCCATTCGAACAATTCTTGCAAAAGGATGAAAATGGCCAACTACTTCAGGAAAACATAGAGGCATTGACACAAGGCCCAGAGGCCTGTCAGCTTGCTGAAGCAATGGTCCATCAAGACAGAGACAGATTCTTAGCTATGCTCTTGAGTGAAGGAGCTAAGTTACCACAAGGATTTGATGCTAACATGCTAAACTTGACACCTCCTGACCCTAATAATAACAACGCACATAACATGTCACATAGTGGTCAAACTCCAAACACTACGAGCAACACTTCCTTTGACACCACAATGATAGTGCATGCTACATCCAACATCCCAAACATTTCCAACACAATAAATACTACATCTATTGGAGGATCACATTCATCCACAATGCCCACAACATCCATGACACTACCCTAATCAGATGGGACCACTCTTGGCTCCTCAACCATATGGGAAAATTATTCCAATCCTCTTTTTACCACGATAGTAAATACCATAGGGGCATCATCAAGTCACCACAATCCCCCCTTGATAGCTCCATTTACTACCATGAGCACAACTTCGACATATCCACTCAGTGGTACTTCACAAAATCCTTTGGGAGGAGGCACAAGACGTATATTTATCCAAGGACAACAACAAAATGTTAACACAACACAGTCAAATGTCATTGCCTCCCAAGGTACAAACACAAACGTTCCCCTTGTACAAAATCAACAATTTGCACAAGGCGGTCAAGTAACACAACCCATGACATCATTGACACACCATAACATTCATGGTCACAATAGCCCCCAAACAATGACACACATGGCTGGAGGAAAAATCCCAACCTACTCATCTAGCATTCATACTCATCAAAATCCACCCAATCATAACTTCCAATACCAACAACATGTCAATACACACGCGTCATACATACCACAACAATCCATATCGCCACAATACACCAATATTCATGCACAACAAATAGGAACACATGGTGTACCAGGTAATCCAATGCACGGAAACATAAACAACCCTACCATAGATGAACTCAAAGCAAGAATGAGGGATATGGAGAAAACTATCCAAAACATGTACATTTCAGGCAGGAAATCAGAAATATCATATGACCTAGATGTATACCCATTTGACACAAGCTTATACATGCCTCCATTTCTGCCAGGATATGTGTCACCCAACTTCACAAAATATAGAGGGAAGACAAATCCCATTGAACATGTTCGTGAATTCGCAACCAATTGTATGGACATCGCCTACGAACAAACATATCTTATGCGACTTTTTTCTAAAATTCTGGCGGGTCAAGCCCTTGAATGGCTTTCAACTCAAAAGGATATCCAGACATGGGATGAGCTTAAACAAAAATTCATAAGAAATTACGCGTACAACATTGACATGGACACCTCTATCACTAGCTTGTGCAATCTCACGCAAGAAGATTCGGGTGAGACATTTATCCCATTCTTTCAAAATGGAGAAGCCTTGCTAGTCGATGTCACATTGACATCCCTGAAGAGAAAAAGTTGACATGTTCGTCCAAACACTCCTAGGGCCCCTAAAGTTTGCATTGCAAATACATTGTTGCACAAACTTCATAGAATTAGTTGAAAAGGGGTCTAGATTGAGAAAGCCCTTATCGCAAAGGGAGAACTGAGGTATGGTTTCAAAAACACAAACGTCAACCCACCCACCGACAAAAAAAAATATTGGGTTAAAAATAAGCATGTCACAAATGATGGTGTTGTTGACGCCAAGACGGCAAACACTGTAGGCCCTGTATTGGCCCTGAAAGGGGTTCAACAACAAAACAGACCAACAATGACATTGACACCCCCTCCCAATACTTCTTTAAACAACCAAAGTGGTCAAAACAGTCAAGGACAATATCGTCAAATGAGACAATTTCCTAAGGGTCGCACATACACCCATTTGGGTGAACCCATTGAAGAAGTCCTTAAGAAATGCATTCAGCATGGGGTCATCATACTTCTGGAAATAAAACCATATGACCTAGGACATTTCAAACCAGCATGGTGGAATGACAATGCACTTTGCGAATACCATCGAACAAAAGGGCATACAACCTCTAACTGTCGACAATTGAAAAACATAATACAAGACCTTATCAAAAATCGCACCATCGAAGTAGGTGGATCGCAATTCACCTCCAACTCAGATCATACTATCCACAAGAATCCACTGCAGGACCATGGCTCTCATAATGCTTCCACTTCAGGTTCACAGAACCAAGCTAACTTCACCCGAGCCAAGTACGATTATTCTAGTGGACCAATTATAAATAATGTCAGAACTGATAATGAGTACATCAATACCATTATGGTCAAGAGAGCACCCCAGTGTAATGCTACTACGCGAAGCGGAAAAGTCACTATAGCTGGTCCATCTCCTATTAGACAAGCCAAAATCACTATACTGGGCCCATCTACTAAACAATCACAACCTACTTCATCTGCAAAACAGAAAAAACCTATCCCAACCCCACAACAATGGAAACCTAAAAGTCAATTCAACCTCATCGACCAGCTAGGAAAGACTCCCGCGCAAATATCTATACTTGAGCTGCTGCATATTTCTCCCACACACAAAGAAATCCTAGATAAAACTCTCCTAGAGTCGTCGGTCCCCAAGGATATCGATGTCAATCAGTTTGAAACTATGGTGGGATATCTCACTACGCCGCACCACGTCACCTTCTCGGATCAAGATTACTCATCACATAAAACCAACCACAATGATGCATTACACAAAAACTTTTATCCACAAGCACAAAGTTAGACAGGTTTTAGTAGATGGCGGAGCAGGATTGAACATATGCTCCCTCAAATTGGTTAAAGCTTTAGGGTTCTCTGATGCGTGTGTAGACCCAACAAAAAGCATAGTGATCAAAGCATATGATGATGAGGAACGCTCTTCATGTGGCGTTATCTCTCTCCCAATAAGAGTGGGACCAGTCATCGTGGACACAACTTGCCAGGTCCTGGATTAGGAACTACCATATAACATATTGCTAGGCCATCCATGGATTCACGCATTAAAAGCTGTCCCATCCACATACCACCAATGCCTCAAGGTTCCATTTGACGGCACAGTCTAGTAACCATATATGGAGACCCTGACCCTTTCCAATATTGTACAAACTTAAGGGGTATCTCTGAAAATATAGTACCTATTAATCGAGAAGCACCTAGCTCCTCGTCATCCAAGTATATCGACCCATCCACACTCACGTCATCTTCCACATCTGCTCCATCCACGTCTTCCGCTATACCACCACCTTCCACCAGCCCTAAAACTGAATCAACTATCAAAATCTAGGACCTCGGCTACGGAGAATTCAAACTAAATACAACATACATCATAACAACAATACCCACACCTCCAAAGATATATGGTTGGCCATGTTTTAGAATGGAACCTCAAGAAACTTTCAAAGTTCCACCGAGCATAGTTTTTATCAAGTGGGGAGACATTAGTGATGAAGACCTTGCTGACATCACAGGATGGATCTATAAGGATATAGTTGTATTACCTCCATTACTAGTTCAAAGATATGGCAAAGGTTACAACATCATGAAGGCTAAAGGCTACGATGGTACTAGTGGCATAGGGAAAAATAAAACTGGTTGAAGGGAACCCATAGAAACTTTTCGAATTCTGAAGTATCTTGGATTAGGGTTTGGATCACTCAACAATGACAATCGACGTACCTCTGGACTTTCAAATGAACGAGTACATGTCTCTAACAGTGTCGAGACTACTAGGGAAACCCCCACCAAAACATACTCCCATGAGTGGGAATTTGGCTCAGAACGATCCCTAAGTGACTGTTGTCTTGATGATTTGTTTGTCGAACTAGGGGAACTGACCTCTAAACAACGATTTTGGAAAACATTCAAAATCGAACAAGCACCAAATAGTCAAAGTCCTACTACCACTTCCCACGACATACAACACTCGTCATCTGAACCCCATCTATCCAATTCATCCGAGGTATCAGACGACATTGACAACCAGGACTCTAAAAACTTTACTCCTTACTTTGATAATGAATATGATACTAGTGAAGGAGAATACTGGATAGAGTCTAATGTAGAGTTGGATGATGATAACCTCATTTACAACATTACCGAATCCATCTGCATGCTATCCGCATCCTCACCCCAATTCACTAGCCTTGACAATGGCATTTCTTTAGTTTACCCTAAACTAGTCGATTGGGACCAACAAGGACCGCCAGTTATGGACACATTTCAGAATGATGAGGCAATAGCCGAATTCATGGGATTACGAGAAGGCATACCCAGTGGAGACCACAAATCTGGATTTGCCATTGATTTAGACTGCACCACATACTTTGGCGAGACTGTTCAGTCCTCTAGTCGCAAAAGTAAAAATAAAGTAAAAAATGAAACGTCTCTAGGTGAAAACCGAAAGGCACCTCTTGACGATAAAATAGTAAAAATAAAGGACGTATCTGTGGGTGAAAACCTCTTTGAGGTGCCCAAAGATGAAGGACTTGACTTTCTCCCCATGCAACAGGAGAAATCAGCCATGCTTATTGAGGACACAATGGAGGATAATATTTCAACGAAAGAGGATCCCAAGATGATCCTCTTTGCTGCCTCATTGACGGGTGAAGAGAAACCAGAATTTCATAAATTCTTTACAAAACAGAAAATCAACTTCGTATGGTCCTATGCTGACATGCCAGGATTGGACCCCAAACTGGTTCTGCATCATCTGCCACTATTACCCAATGCTAAACCAGTCAAGCAGAAGTTGCGCAAAATGCACCCTCAAGTTGCTCTATTGGTCAAGGCTGAGTTAAAGAAATTATTGGATGCTAGATTCATAAGTTCTATGGATTATGCTGAATGGATTTCCAACCTAGCGCCGGTGACAAAGCCAAATGGGCTGATTCGTGTATGTAGACTTTCGGGATCTAAATAAAGCATGTCCAAAGGATGACTTTCCTTTGCCCAACATTGACATCATAGTAGACCTAATTGTAGGACATGAGATGCTATCCCTCATAGATGGTTTCTCTGGCTATAATCAAATCCGCATTGCTCCTAAAGATCAACACAAAATGACATTTACTTTCCCATGGGGTACATACTGTTGGAACGTCATGCCCTTTGGTCTCAAAAATGCAAGTGCTACATACCAAAGGGCTATGACAACAATCTTCCATGACATGATGCACAAAATAATGGAAGATTATGTAGATGACTTATTGGCCAAATTAGCAACAAGGAAAGATCATTTGAAGGTACTCGACACAATCTTCAAAAGACTTGAAGAGTACAAAGTTCAGCTAAACCCTAAGAAGTGTGTTTTTGGGGTCACATCAGGTAAACTCTTGGGATACATAGTTTCCCAAAGAGGCATAGAGGTCGATCTGGAAAAGATCAAAGCAATCATAGACATGCCTCCACCTAGAGGGATCAGTGAACTCAGAACTCTGCAAGGCAGAGTACAATCTATTCACCATTTCATAGCCCAATTGGCAGATAAGTGTCATCCATTTCAGTATCTGTTGCGCAAAGGGATCCCCTTTGTATGGATGGATAAATTTCAAGAGGCCTTCCCACAAATCAAAGATTACCTACTGTCAACACTAGTCCTCATGCCTCTTATTCATGGAAAGCCATTAAATCTATACATCTCGACTACTAGTTCAGCACTGGGGGCATTGCTGGCCCAAAATGATCATGAAGGAAAAGAAAGAGCAATCTATTACATCAGTCACACACTGATAGGCTATGAGTTGAACTACACATACATTGAACGTGCATGTCTTGCTGTTGTCTTTGCGTCCCAAAAACTATGACACTATATGCTCAGTCATCAGACACAACTGGTCGCGAAGATTGATTCACTGAAATACCTACTAAGTCAGGCGGCATTAACAGGCCGGTTGGAAAAATGGGTCATGATACTAAGCGAGTATGACATACAATATGTCGAGCGTAAGGAAATAAAAGGACAGGAAATAGCAGATCAACTGGCACATGCACCAATTCAAGCCACTCATCCATTGGTAACTAATTTTCCCGATGAATCCATTTTTCATGCGGAACCGGTAGGACCATGGAAGCTATATTTTGATGGGTCTCATACTGGTCATGGCTCAGGTGCTGGAATCCTGTTTATCACACCACAGGGGGATTCAATTCCCAAGTCATTCAGGATCACTTTCCCTTGTACAAATAATATTACCGAATATGAAGCACTAGTCACAGGTCTCAAGTTGGCAATCAAATGGAAAATTTAGACGTTGCTTGTATTCGGGGATTCCCAGCTTGTGATCAACCAAGTGAATGATGACTATGAAACAAAGGATGAGAAGTTGCTTCCCTACAAGAGGATGGTGGACAGTTTCCTAACATACTTCCAATTGATTTATTTTGAACAAATCCCCAGGGCACAAAATAAGGCAGCTGATGCAATGGCTACTATTAGTTCTCTCTTGGACATCCCTAAAAATATGTCACAATTTGAGTTCTTAGTAGAATAGCTTTTGATACTGGCATATGATATCTCAGAATCATAAATGGTTTGTGAACTTGTGGGTCCCAACTCTCCTTGGTACCAGGACATTTATGACTACCTAAAGTCTCAAACCCTTCCACCGAACTTGTCAAATAACCAAAGGAAGTCCTTCATTAGGAAATCTGCAAGGTATGTCATTGTCAGTGACACCCTATACCGCCGTAGTTTCAACGATACCCTCCTTAGATGTCTTGATACCGACGAAGCATGTACGACCTTACGAGAAGTGCACGACAGTATATGCAGATCTCATTCGAGTGGTCCTACTCTGGCTTAGAAAGTAACAAGACGAGTATTATTGGTCGACAATGGAAAATGATGCAATTGAATATGTCAGGACTTGTCGCAAATGTCAAATTCATAGTGATTTGGTCCATGCTCCAGCACAAGAACTTGAGCCGATCACTTCTCCTTGGCCCTTCACTCAATGGGGACTCGACCTCATGGGTAAGATTCATCCAACCTCATCAAATGGCCACAAATTCATTATTACCACCACTGAGTATTTCATAAAGTGGATTGAAGCCATCCCATTGACATACATTACTAGCAAGAAAATATCAAAGTTCATCCTCAACTACATCATTTGCCGGTATGGCCTTCCATAGTCCATCATCACTGACAACGGATGTTCGTTCAAAAACCAAGACGTACGTGAGTTATGTGAGCGATTCCATATCCAACATCACTTTTCATCTCCATACTACCCACAAGGAAACGGCCAAGCTGAGGCGTTGAATAAAACCATTGTCAAAATTCTAAAAAAGACTGTCAATGACGCTAGCCGTGACTGGCACATACAACTCAACCCTACTTTGTGGGCTTACCGAACTAGCATTTGTATGCCTATAGGGGCCACTACATTTTCCCTAGTCTTTGGCGCTGAAGCCATCCTACCCATTGAGGTCGAAATTCCTTCACTATGAGTCTCCTTGAAGGGTCTAACTAATGAAGAGGAGTATCGACAATCACGCTTGCATGAGCTGGAAATGTTGGAAGAAAGAAGACAAAACTCACTGAATCATCTCCAAGCATACCAGAACTTCCTTTGTCATAGCTACAATAAAAAGGTTATGGTCAGAAAGTTTGACATTGGTGACCTAGTTCTCATGCAGAACCCCAAGAACCAAGCTGATAGAGAAAAGCTAGGAAAATTTGAACCAAACTGGCTGGGTCCCTATATTATCATATCTTCTTTTGGTTTTGGAGCTTATCAGTTGGCAACTCCAGATGGGGAACAGTTGACAGAGCCCATCAACAGTTTACACCTCCAAAATTTTTACGCATAGCATCAGAGGATGGAGCTGAAAGCCATAAAATATTAAAAAAAAATGAAAAATGATAAAAATCGTCACTCTGATGAAAACCTGGCAAACAGGCATCTTGGTGACACCAAAAAAATAAAATCAAAAAAGTCAAGAAAATAGTAAAGAGAAAAATGATTCGTTCAATAGTGAAAACCTGGCAAACAAGCACTTTGGACAAGTACCATGGTGAAAACCTGGCAAACAGGTGCCATGCGTAATCAATCATTGCTCTGCCATCTACTGTCACTTTGTCAAACTTGGCCTAGGATGAAAGTTATGTTCTCCATTATTCCACAAATTGCCACCACTTCCTACCCTACCTGTCATAGTAGATAAATGATTGACATCAAGTCTTGACGATTGTCCGTCTAGTAGGTCAGCAACATCTCATCCATATTCTTTGCAAATGGCTAAGTCTTAGACCTGACTGGGGGGAAAATGTTTATCGTGCAACTACAGTGGATGTCACATATGATCACAAAAACATCATAAAAAATTCTGAAAAAATGAAAAAAATATCATAAAAAGTCCTGAAAAAAGACAAAAACATCGCAAAATGTCCTGAAAAAAGATAAAAACATCGCAAATTGTCTTGAAAAAAGACCTAAAAATCATAAAACATCCTTAAGAAAACCACAAACAAAAAAACATCAGACTGCTCGAAAAGCGCAAGCACAATGTCATCTCTTGTCAAAGTCAATCAAGTCAATCAGTCCTTATCATCTGTCTGAACTACATTGTCTCTGCACACTTGCTACGTAGGCAAGACTCATACTTGAGTCCCCGAGACATTAGGTCAGTCCTTTTAGGTTTGTCAAAATAAAACCATGGCGCAATCTTTGATCATCAAGGAAAAGTCATTAGTCGTGTCGAACTACGAGGTCTCTGAGTGTATGACGTAGGAAAGGCCATCTATCGATGAGCCCCCGAGGTCGCACTAGGTCAATCCATTAGGGTTCATGACACTACACTGGCACACACGTCAAAAGTCTTCAAGAATTTTCTATAGGGAAAAACTCCTCAAACAAAGAAAATCATGAGAATCAATTATTTCAGCATGGCAATCTCATCAGCACATCACTCATATCATCATGACAATATCTGCATATAGTCAAACACAAGTCATACTCGGTCAAAGCAAGTCAAATCATCATAAACCAGTCAAACTGTCAAATTTCAGTTAGTCTTCAGATGAGTCCTTCTGAACGATAACCTCTGTCATTTATGCCTTAGGATGTGTCCTTCCTAGGCATCGTCATCGTCATTCGGCATTTTTGAGTGATCCTCTTGACATCTAAAAGAGCACTCTTCATGACATCAGTATTCTTCAGATGCGTCCTTCTGGAGAACAAACTCTGTCATTTATGCCTTAAGATGTGTCCTTCCTATGCATCGTCATTATTTTGAGGGACCCTCTACGACCATTAGGGATCAAATCCTCTCGACATCGGCATTATTTAGGATGTGTCCTTCCTGAATTCACCAAGTCTCGACATTTTCCAAGGTCATCAAAACTTTAAACATTTCAGCATCTCGACATTATCAAACATGACATCATGACATAAGAACAATGAATATCCAGACACACTTGGCAAACACTTGACAATTGTTTTTGATCTTTTATCATGTTATTAGTTTTTTAGCGAGATCTCACTAAGCAGGATTTAGAGAAGCAGCGATGTAGCATGACAATTGACACGCATGACTACTAGCTTCTCAGCGAGGTCCTGATTCTCGGATTTAGAAAAGCAACGACATATCATGGTAGAGATTTTATTTTTGTATTTTGGCTATCATGTGACTAGTTTCTCAAGGATTTCCTAGAAATAGGATTTAGAGAAGCAACGACGTTTCGTGATTTGTCCTTGTCTTTTTCTACTTGTGGTTGATTATGACAAAAAGACTGGGACAAGCACGCTCCTAGTATGAGTCATGATCATCCTTGTCTGTGACTGTTTGTCTTATGTAATGGTACTACCTTGCACACCTTGATCTATGTCATATCATGGTGTTTCTTAGCCATTACAATAGTCTGCCCAATGATGATTAAGAGCAATAAATATTAAGAATCCTACAGTAAAGTTTTGAAGGATTTGGTCTAGGAATTAACATGCATTTTCATAGGTCTCATCATCTTCTCTTCTTTGATCTGGTCATCTTCTCTTCTTTGATCTGGTCATCTTCTCTCATTGGTCTCGTCATCTTCTCTCCTCCATTCCATGATGATATCCTGTGACATCCAAAAATATAAGTGCATACATCATCCATGACATTAAATCATATACATTGCATTAGGTCCATACATACATCATCCATGACATTAAATCATATACATTGCATTAGGTCCATACATACATCATCCATGGCATTAAATCATATACATTGCATTAGGTCCATACATATATTATCCATGACATTAAATCATATACATAATCACAAGCATTGCATCTTTTACTACATACATCATGCACATCATTAACATAATCATATAAATAAGTATTGCATTATCATGGCATCAATATCACATCATAAGCATCATAGGACATACATGGCATTATAAACGAACATCATACATCATACATATCATAAAGCATCAAATCAAAGAACATCACATAACACATGTAGGCCACATCATAACTGCATCATCATATAATATCATCTCAAAATGTACAATGTCACAGGATAAAGTCATGGGATATCCCAAAAATGGAGCTCGCAGGCTCAATAATATACATAGTGTGTCATAATACAAAATTCCCCTAGGGTAGACTCTCATCATCCCCTCGAAGCGAAGAATGTGGCGGCTGTAGCTCTATCACAGGCGCTAAAAAAATGTGTGGTCTTGTGGCAGCCTCTGTCTGTGATGCTGACGGAACCACGAGTGAGGGTATCATCCTGACGGTAGCAAACACCTATGAAGTCACTATAGCCAGACTCTGAGAGGGGGACAGATCTGTCACTGGTGGCTGACCCTGTACTGATCTCTGCACTGAACCAGTCGACCCATGGCTGTGACCCAGAGTGTGCCTGCGGGAATGATGTGACCTGTGCCCTGAAGTGTGCCCTATCGAGGTAGAACCTCCGGCACTGGTATGGCTCCTGGTACCACTGCCACTGCCTGACCCGTGTCCACTGCCTGTCCTCGACTGTGACCGGGACAAGGTAGGATCCCCCCACTCTGGTGGCACTACCTGCTTGTATAGAGTCCTGTACTACCCTAGTCTAGTGCTCACCTTGGCAAGCTCACGAGCCATGTCTCCCATAGGCCCTATGCATAATGCGGCAAACTCTGTACACCACTGGGCTACATCCTACTGGCGGATCACCGCCTGATCTCGCTCTACCCGTGCTACCTCCAGAGCTGACTGTAATGACCTGACCTATGCTGTGCTCGCGTCCAGTCTTCGCTATAGGTCTGCTACCCGCTGATCTAATGTGGCATCCTACGGCAACCCTGAAGTGGACGGTATCTCATCCTCCCCCTCCACCATCCAATATCTAAGGAGTCTCTCGGCCTCATCCATAGCCTCGTCCTCGTCATCATCATCATCACCCACCTCCTCCTCTTGCTCTCCCACGTCCACCTCTGGCTCCCCCTCATGCCTCTCCTCTGGCTCCCCCTCATGCCTCTCCTCTGCCTCCACGTCCACCTATGGCCCCCCCTCATGCCTCTCCTCCTCCTATCTCTCCTCACCCTCTCCCTCCTGTCTAGGCTGCTCCTCTCTCTCCCCCTCCTCACCAACCTTGGGGATAGCATCTAAGGCAACCCTCGCCACACGCTATCGTACCCTCCGGACCTGTCTCTATCCATCCTGCCATCACCTCCGTCTGTCTCTGCCATCATCCCCACCCCTGCCTCTGTCTCTGCCTCCATCTCCACCTCTAGCTCCACCTCTGCCACCATCCCCTCCTCTGCCATCGTCCCCTCCTCTACCTCCGTCTCCACCCCTGGGTCCATCTCCTCCATCATCCCCACCCCTCCCTCCATCTCCACCCCTACCTCTACCTCTCCCTCTGCCTCCATCTTGGCCTCCACCACCTCACCTGGCTCGTGGCACCCACGGAATAACTGACCGTCTATCCACTGGCGCTAGCCCGTCTGGATCTGTCAGTGGCACTGGTCTGTGTGCCTGCCACCATAAATCATAAGTTGGCGTCATCCCAAGATCAGATGCTCCACCTCTCCATCCCCATACCTGGGCTACTAGCCCGTCTATCTACTACTTTGCGAATGCTACAGGAATAGCTGGCCCCCATGCATACTCTCTGGAAGACTTGGCATACTCTGTTGTCCCTGCAGGTACATCCTGCTGCTCCCCAAACTGCCTAAGGACATGCTATGGGAGGTACATCTCAATGATCAGTGACGTCTGCACTATCTTGCCAATCAGATATCTATACTATCTGCAGAAAATCAGGTGCTCATCCTCATTGTCCCATGCCTCACAATCTCTGTACGGCCTCTAGATGAATGTCACCATAGTGTCGATCCTATGCCGCCACCACCCTATCTCACCCATATGGGTCTGCTGTAATGCATTTGCATAATAGTATGCATAGGGCATCCCCTGGGCCAGCTATGGTCTCTCAATGGGAGGGCGGAAGATGGCAATGTGCTCCCACACCTAGATCATCATCAATGTGGTCCCACAGGAGATACTCTCTCCTCTCCTGTATGCAACGTCGTGTAGCTGATGGTAAAGCATCCCTAGCAAACAGGGACCCCAAGCATAAACTGTCCTGTCCCGTCTGATGCCAACCAGGATGTCTCCCCAACCAATAGGAAATCCATGTCCCCGGTGGTCAGGAATCAAAATGCCAGCAATTAGAGTCGCTAGGAAGGCATCGAAGCACCCATAGTGATCTGCCATGAACTCTCATCGGATCTCATAGCCCTGAATCCCCAGTCCTACACCCTGATCTTGATAGTAGGCATGGAAGGTTTGCTCGCCATGCCAAGGGTCGTAAACGATCCGCTCCTCGCGAATCGACACTTGCAAAATATGGTAGACATCCTCTAAGGTGATGGTAGCCTCACCCGTCGGCAAGTGGAAAGAGCGGGTCTCTGAGTGCCACCGCTCACAAAGCACCGTCAGTAGACTCCTGTTCACCCGAATGGCGGGCATGAATGCAACATAGAATAAACCCAATCGCATCAGTCACCGCCGCTCCTATGGGCTCAACTGATCAGCGAACTGAAAGGTAGTCGGTCTGCTCTCTCTCGTATAAATAGGGGCAAGCTACCTCTGCAAAAAGATGAACAATGCATCAGTACTTTTTGGACAACTGTCAACATCATGAAAAGCATATAAGGATACACAAACATCAAAATCAATACTAGTCAAGATACAGACAATTGCGTCGCGAAAAGTCAACTACGTTGTTCAAAACATCAAATGCGTCGTAATTTGTCAATTGCGTCTCACTGTGACACTTGCATCGCGAAATTTTGTGATTGCGTCGCAACTAGACATATGTGCCACACCTTGGCAATTGTGTCGCTCAAAACATCGATTGCATCGCAAACTGGCGATTGTAGCATTCCAATGGTCAAATGCGACTCGATAAGTCACTTGCATCGCACAAATTATCAAATGCGGCGCAAACTACTGGTGCAACCTATTTTGTTTTGACACTTGCGTCGCAATGCATCAAATGCGTTGAATGTGCAAATAGTTGCGGCTTACGCAAACGCAGTTGCGTCGCGACACAGACATTGACTATCCTAGAAACTAGCATTTGGCATGCAAAACGATAAAATGACAAAGTAAGTTAAGGGTACATACCGCTAGCTCCTAGCCCTTTGGCCATCTGAAGGTCCTCATGATCTCCCCACGGTGCTCTAACACTGGAATAACCATCCTCGCTGCTACGCCTTTCGCTCTGAGCTCTCAAATTTCGCAAGGTAAATAGTAAAAGTGAATTGACTTTAACCCCTTTGTCAACCTATTTATAAGGTCAAAATGACATTTTTCAAACAAGGTCAATACTGGAAGCTCATTTGAACACGTTTGAATTCCCCGTTGACTGCCTTAAACATGTTTGAATCGGAAACTAACTGCGCCGTTGATTTTCTGGTCATTAAATTGATTTATCGGGACCCTTTGCAAAAAAAATTTTGTCGCCGACCCAAAATTTGAAAATTTCTCAAGGGGGCAATGATACTCCGTACCTTCACTGGGGTATATTTTTGACTTATTTTTCTTTGTCACAATGCGACATGCTACATTATGACAAAGAGGGGCAAAATGTAGACACCTAAAAATGACCTAGGCCTACAAGCTTCATTTTTACCACTTTCGTCCTAGCATAATTAAGACATTTAATTATGTCCTTGGTCCACATTCGACTATTGATTAAATAATTCATAATTATTTAATTAATTCATGTCATTTATTCTTCATGATTATTAAATAAATTATTTATTTATTAAATCGTCATTAATTGTCTAAGTCTTCCCTTAATTAAATAAATCTCTTAATTTATTTAATTCCCTTTTGCACTTAATTCTTCCTGATTATTAAATAAATGAATTACATTTATTTATTTAATATGTCACTAATCCTCTCAATTAAATAAATTGATTAATTTATTTAATTAATTAGTCTTATCTGCTAAATTAAATAATTAAATTTAATTATTTAATTGCCAAATTAATATTCTTCTCATTTTAAATAAATCAATTATTTAAAATGTCATTTCAATCTTAACTGTCAGTCCCTTTTGATAAATAATCTGAAAAAGATTATTTATTATCTCTTAAAATCCATAATTTGAATTATCTTAATTCAAATTGGCATTTAATCTTTCAAAAATCAAGCAATCAGATAGATTCTTAATTTTCCAAATCGAGTCTTCAGTCCAAATCTTATCTTCTTGATTTTTCGAATCTTGCAAATCAGGCAATCTTATCATCTTGATTTTTTGAAGATCTTTATTTCTTTAATTATTTTTTCTCATTTATTCTCCACCGTCGATCCGATTATCTGAGACATTTTCTTGACCGTTCAATTAATGATCTTTCCCTAACCCTAATTAGGGATTCTCAGGTTTAATCCGGACCTCTCATTTTAGGTTCTTGTCATCAATTAATCTCACCCATCCGTTCGAAAAGGAATTTTCTATAAAATGGCATTTCCCTCTCATCTTTCGATTACATAGACACACGCACATGCTGAAATTTTGCATAGGCATTATAGGCATTTACTTTCACATTTAGTTTTTCATATGCAATTTCAATATTTGTTATAATCATTTGATCAAGTCATGGTATTGTCTTCGGCATAGGCATTGTCAATCATAGGCTTTTAGACATATGCATTTAGACTTTCAAGTAAATCCTTCAAGGCTTGTTGTAGGACTTAGGCATTTTTAGATTGCTCGAATGAAGAATCTGAGGGCAACATCATCCAGCAAGTAAGAAGGTGCTATGGAGGTAATCATGGGAATTGCAAGTTGCAGGTATAATCATCTTATTGCTTAATATCCTTTGTACTCTATAGAACTTTGGGTGTTTATGATTTACATTGATTTAATTAATCTAATCTAAATACTAGAAATTACCCTCAGTTACAAGATGATTAAACACATCTGCCCAATTGGTTAATCTCTATAGAAGTACCCATGGTCAGCAAAGACCTGTTCAAGATAATTCCTCTCCATGATGTACATAATCAATCTTCTTCAGAGCCCAAGTACTTTTCTTGCCACTTATTAATTGTCAGGTCACTTGGCTATTTGAATTCCTGTGTAGACGAGGATAAAACTCACTTTGAAGAATTCCCTTTACTCCCACAATTTGAGCTCATCTGTAACTTGGTTTCAGCTGTTACGAGTGAAAAATATCAACTTGTTTCGTGTATTTCAACACCAAGATACATTTAATCCTAGCTCATAAATTTGCACAATTCAAATCTTTGTGTCAAGCTCAATTTTATGTTTTGATGTTAACTGATGTGATTGGTGTGTTTTAAATGACCCAACGACTTAGTTACTGCACTACCTTGTGTCATTTTTCACTCCCTTGTGGTACTGTGGTGTGTCTTTAGTACCTTTCTTCAATGTACCGCTCTACTGCGGGTTGTGTCTTGACCCCCCTGAGGTATAGCGGTATAGTGTGTAGGGTGAGGTATATGGTAGTGGCTCCTCTCACTGTCCTACTGCAAGTTGCTTGGGGATGAACTGTAGTAGAGAGGTATGGTATGGGTGTTATGACGATTGGCTAATGTGATAGTGGTATCGTGGTAAAGGGTAAGAATGACTTTTTTAATGGCGATAATGTGATTTATTATGAAAATAAGAGTGGGAATTTTGAATTTTAATTGATAAAATACTTAGAATTTTTATCAAAAATTTATGCTCCAACAATGGCTCCATCTGGGGATGTATGTCCCCTATGGGAATAGAAAGAATACAGGTCTCTGGGAGAGTAGAACAAGTGTTTTATCTATTGAGCAGCAGATTCAAACCTTTTTTCTTTCATGAACTAACATGGTTCTCAAAAAAACCACACCACAGCGAATGGCATAAGGCCACCAAAAGGAAAGGCCCTTATTTTCCTCTATCAAACACCTTGTTCTGATATGTTTTCATCAAATCCTTCTTAAGAACACTAATGCAATCATCCCTATTATATCCACCACCATTGGAAATTTTCAAGATGACACTACCTTCAACACTACTAACGTTTCCTTTTTTATTTTTTGATTCAAACTTAGGCATAATTTGAAATTTGTTACTATCATGTGAAAAACTCATGCCCCATTTATTATACCAATAAATTTTATTCTTAATGCCAAATTATTTATTATTATGGTCATTGTCATGCATTATAAAATAGTCTCCCAGCTAAACTAAAAACTGAAAATCTGAATTCTTCTCACATGGTTCTGAGAAATTTTCCACATCAACATCTTTAGAAATAATCAAATCTGAAATACTTTTTTATTTCTTCTATATCACTAATTGGTGGTGATACAAACCCATGATTCATACAATCATCATTTTGCACATTCAATCCAACTTATGTTGGGGATGAAATTTATGAATCATTTTTATGTATGTATTTTTGGTATTCCATTGCTAGCAAGTCTGAAATTTTTTCACTACTAAGTGAACATGTTTCTTCATCAATCTCATTGATGTTTTGTTCTTCTCTTTTCTTATCATCAAAAATTGGTAATTTAAATGCATCAATCTCATGCTCATTTGCTTCACAAGTTGGTGCAATAGCTTGATTATCATAAAATACTTCATTCTCATCATAAAGTGGATTTGAATACACATGAAATTCATTTTCTGGAACACCTTGGAAAAATATTCTCTGGTCTTCTTCTATCTCTTCATCATACAATGGATTTGAAAAAAATTGAAAACCATTTTTAATTTTACAAACCTCTTCCTCATCCAATGTGTTGTCATGGTAATCTATAGCTGGATGTGTTATCTGTTCACTGTCAAATGGACTTGCATTTTCCATTACTTCTTCCTCATGATCTCCGTAAGAAATGCAAGAATCACTTTGTTGTAGATAAAAATCCATAGGTTCATCTTCACAATCTAAATATTGAATGGATCCCTCATAACATGCACTACTCTCACAGTCACAATCTATTATGCAAGAGACACCTTTTGTATCTTCATCCTCATTATGTATACTGCCATAGGAATTATTTTCACTCGTACATGTCTCATCTTCTAGTTGTATTGCTTGATCATTTTCTCCATACTCATCAGTGATTTCACCATTCTTATATCGTTTCTCATCTATGATACCAATCAACTTATTCATCTGGTCTAGAGTAACTAGCTTCAATGACTCGGGCCAATGAATGGAGTTGGGCTCATATACTCTCATGAACTAATCAATGAAGTGTAATGAAGACTTATTAGGCAGGGAACTAATAGGTATTTGCATATAGGAATCCACCATTCTATTGAATAAATCACATCCCCATTCTCCTTCACGTATGCTTATATCAAAAAATGCATCTAAGGGGGATATGCAAATTTTTTATTTCATGATGGGACTTTGACCTCTCTGCTGAGTGTGTGAATACTCATCATCTTCTTCCTCAAACTGTTGATTCTAATATACATTTTGTTGTAGGTTTTGATTGACACTTCCAAGAAGGATGCAATTGTGTTGCACATTTTGATATGGCATTTGGTATTGATATGGATAATGCTCAGGATATTGGTTGTATTGATAATCTTGATAGCTTACCCTTCTTTGTCTAGGAGGGACAGGATAAGCATTCATTTGATTTGATGACTATGGTGCATAGATGTCTTGTTGTGAATGATATGCATTACCTCCTTTTCCAAAATTCTCAACTGCACCATAATGTGTATGGGGCAAGGAACAATTGCTATACATACTTCAATCTTTGAATTCTATTTTACACTGGAAATGTAGTTCCAAAATGTTTTTTGTATTCTTCATCAATTTTTTCTAGAGTCACCACCTACTTTTCCAAAAGTAGGAAAATGAAATTGATTTTGAAATTTTTATTGGTTTACCCCAGTGGAATCTCCTCACTCAACAATATGGAAGTAATTACCCAAATGTGAAATTTATATTGACTCTTGAAATGGATAAGTTGGAACCAAATTTTCTGACATTTCTTCCCAGTAGAATCACCAATCTCTTAGTTCTCAAAAATGCTAGTTTGAAACCATAAGAGGTTTCCAAGCTCTTGATACATTTTTTGCTAACGAACAAGACCAATTAATGCAATTGAATCTTCTTCTCTTCAGGCTCTGCTAGACCTAGGTGGGTATACCTAAATGGATGAGTAGATTTAGGTGATGTGTTTCCTACTTTTGAAATCTATCCACAATGGCAAGTATGAGTGGGATATATCCAAAGGGAAATTTGGTATAAATTTTATAAGAAATATCAAGCAAATGAATGAATATGTTTAGTTAACAGATGTGGTTAAATAGAATATTTCCTAAGGTAATGGATATGGGTTTGGATTATGGGATGAATATGATTAGTGCCTTGTTGGGTGATGGAGTCATCGAAGTTTAATGTAGGACTACTATGGCAGAAAGTTTAATTATTTGGCACTAAGAAAAACTAGTATCTTGTACAAGTATGCATGGATGTGGCTATAAAACTCTTCTTATTGATCCATTGATTTATTACTAGGCTATTGTGACTCACCCAAAAGTATTTTAACCATTTCTTGAAGGAGGAAATTGAATAGGACCACATAGTTATGCACTAAAAATAAGGTATATACTTGATATATGTTAATTGAACAACCAATAATAACATAATGGAGACATAATGATAGCACTCAATTGTTGATTCTTCTTCAATAATCCAAAAGCTTAACTTAATTACTATGATATATCCACGTGACTTTAATTCCTACTTGAGAAACTCAAATGAATAAACCACACAAGCATGAAATAGGCCCACTAAATTTAGATATTCACTTGGAATAGATTAAGATAATATAAGATAGTACAATTGGAGATAATCAAGCAATTTTTTCTAGTCAACAAATAATAAACACCACAAATGGATCAAACTCATTGACATTTCATTGATTCTTCAAAATTTAGAGCATCCAACTGATTCATGAAGAACAATAATTGTCTTGGCAGGAATTCTAATTAAAAACTCATGCTTAAAGATGGCATTGGGTTCCCTTATATATATGGGAAGCAGACAAGCTTCAGGCTAGTTACAAAGTTTCATAATGCCTTTTCATAAAGTTTGTTAGACATAACTAAAACATGAATTAAAGAGATAATTAAACACATCTTCTTGATCGGTTAATCTCCATAGAAGTTCCCTAGTCATCAAAGGCTTGTTCAAGATATTTCCTTTACGTGATGTACATAATCAATCTTCTTCAAAGCCCATGTATTTTTCTTGCCACTTATTAATTTTCAGGTCGCTTGGCTATTTGAATTCTTGTATGTGGATGGGGATACAACTTGCTTTGAAGAATTCCCTTTACTCCCACAATTTGAGCTCGTTTGCAACTTGGTTTCAGCTGTTATGAGTGAAAAATATCAACTTGTTTCATGTATTTCAACACCAAGATACATTTACTCCTGGCTCATAAATTTGCACAATTCAAATCTTTGTGTCGAGCTCAATTTTATGTTTTGATGTTGATTGATGTGATTGGTGTGTTTTAAATGACCCAACAACTTAGTTACCACACTACCTCGTGTCATTTTTCACTCCCTTGCGGTATTACGGTGTCTTTAGTACCTTTCTTCAATGTACTGCTCTACCGTGGGTTGTTTCTTGACCCCCCAAGGTATAGCAGGATAGTGTGTAGGGTGAGGTATATGGTACTGGCTCCTCTCACCATCCTACCGCAAGCTGCTTGGGGATGAACTGCGGTAGAGAGGTATGGTATGGGTGTTATGAGGGGTGGCTAATGTGATAGCAGTATCATGGTAAAGGGTAAAAATGACTTTGTGAATGACGATAATGTGATTTATTATGAAAATAAGAGTGAGAATTTTGAATTTTAATTAATAAAATACTTAGATTTTTTATGAAAATTTTAGTCTCCAACATGGGGTATTATCGAAATTTGACCCAAATAAAGAAATCATGGAGTACATATTTGTTGTTCCCATAGTTCAAAGTAAGCCAAAAAAATAGATGGATTGATCTAAATTTCAGGTGAGAAGATTCCAATTGTATTTTTGTAGATACAAAAATACCGACAAAATTAATGTATCAAAGAATAATAATGAATTGGTGTACACATCATTGCTAAAGCAAGAGAGAGAATAAATCTTACATATTCAAATAGAAAAGTTACAAGAAGACCTAGAAAATGAGAAAGTAAAGAGGAAATTAGTAGATAACAGGAGCTCTAAGTTAGAAAAAGAGGAATAAAAAAAAATTCCTCTACATCTACAAGCATTAGCAAAGAGGATAAAAAAACATAGGTGGAATTGAATGAACTGAAGCAAAGGTTAGATGAGAGAAAAAATAAATATGATGAGGAAAAATTCACTTCAAAAAAATTAAGACAAAACCTATGGAAAGAAAACAATAGTGGGAACAAAAATTGGAGAAAGAGAGAAAAAGTGAAATATTGGCGATAGAGTTGAGGGAAGTGGAAAATGAAATAAATTCTTGTCAAAATAATTTAATTGCATTTTATAGAGAAACAATGAGGCATATGAAACAAAAGATCTAGGAGGAAATAATGTAGAGGATTGATCATTTGTGTCAATTGCTACAATTGATTGAGGCTATGAGACTACATTATAGGAAGCTCAAGAAATATTTAATGGGCAACACAAATTTGTTGATAGTAGAGAAATCTACAAATCAAGTTCAATAAATAGTCTAAAAAGCTAGTGACAATGAATTGAAATCAAACAGGATTAATAATTGGATTGATGCCTTAATGATGTTTTCATCTATCATTCAAAAGTGTTTGGGAATTTGTGAAAAAATGAATTTGTGCATTTGGCTGCGAAAAAGATGAAGTTGGATGAAAAGGTAAGGAAATTGATAGAGCTTGGTTTTCCAAAGGTTTTTGACACAAATGAGCGATTCATTGGGAAGGATGATTTCAAAAAGAAGATGGAGGGTGCAAGGAAGATTGATTTGGACCATTTTCCTCATAACCTAGATGAGGAAATCTATTTGGATTTCATCAAACCATTGATAACCTTGAATGCAACTTTTATTGAAACATTCAAGTCAAGTTCCAATTTCAATCATACATTGTTAACATTTTTTCAAGTCAGACAACATCAATTAGAACAAATGAAAATTCCATCACCTGAATAGTGGAAGTTGCTACAAAATCTGATAGAATGATTTGATATTGATGGGTAAAACACAATCTTGTGTCACACTCTATAAAGGAACCGACCAATAACAAAAAAAATTCTAAATTTCAACCACATAAAAGTGGTCTTTATGTTTTGAATTTCAAAATGATGTAAACTAATGAAATGTAGAACTTTTGATGAAGTGTATTCCTATAGTTTTTTAGACTTTAAAAAAAATTATTTTCATTACTCTTTTATCAATTTAAGAAAACATTTTGGAATGCTAAATTTTTTTAAAAAAAGTGACTTCACAGGCCATTAAGAAATAAATTGAAAAAAACTTCATTTCTCCCTAATTTTTTTTTCTCCAAATAAGTAACTTCAACATCTTGTGCATGGAAAAAAAAAATTCAAATTTTGATGTATATATTTTTCATAATAACATTTTAAAGACAAACTTGTCAGAATTTGACAGTTTTCATGGGCCATCAACTGTTGCCTATTTTTTTAATCATTTTCAAAAAAAATTATACCATTTTGAAGAAGACTCTCTCCTCTTGTGCCCCATATAATTTTTTTTTTAAATTAATATGTTTTACTATTTTTTAAAATTTCTAATCAGCCTTTTTTTAAACTTTAACAACCTAGTTGCATTATTTTTAAAATAAAATATATTAAAACTAATCAAAATATTAAAAGAATTACATATTCAGATTCACCACTCTGAGATCTACACAAGAGGATCTTCATTTTATTTTAAACATCATTCTGACTAAAGAAATACATAGCTAAAGTTGAAAGTTTCAGAAAATTCTGAAAAAAGCTGAGTCGGCTGCCAACTAGGATGCCACATAGGCAATTTCATCTTTTGTCTCATCTAAAATTGGTCCCCCTATTCCCTAGTCACTTTATGTTTTTATTTTAGCACATGTATTTTGCAGAAGCTCTTCCCTTTGTATAGCTCTAACAATTCTAACACTTTTCCTCCATGAAATGGTGAAATGTTGATAGTTATTAAAATATGTGTTGAATTTTATCACAAAGGCATAGGCCTTCACAAGGCCATGGTAGGACCAACTTTTTGCTCTAGAAAAGTCACGATATGATGAATTTTTTTGACATCTTGGTGCCTCGCGGTGAGCTCTTTTATCACTGGAGGCACAATTTGGTTGTATTTACCCTTTACAAATGAGTGAAATGGTGACACCTCTCCATATGGAGACAAAAGTAGGTTGTCACTTCACAAGAGGTTTAATGTTGTTTATCAATTTTTTTATAATTTATATCAATGTTGTTGAGTCTTTTTGTCTCCTCTTAAGTTGTTCCCCCTATTCCATAGTCACTTTAAGTTGTTATTTAACATGTGTATTTTGTATAAGCTCTTGCCTTTGTAGAGCTCTGACAATTCTAACACTTTTCCTCTATAAAATGGTGAAATGTCAACATGTACTAAAAAGTGTGTTGAATTCTATGGCAAAGGAATAGGCCCTCATGGGGCCATGGCGGGACCAAATTTTTCTCTAGTGAAGTCACAAGATGATGACAAGTTTTGGCATCTTGGTGCTTCACAATGAGCTCTTCTATTTTCAGAGGCACATTTTTTTCATATTCACCCTTTGTGAATGAGCGAAACGATGAAACCTTTCTACATGGTGACAAGAGGATGTTGTCACTTTGCATAGGAAAATTCAAACTAGCACGATGGTCATGTTGATGGTCAAAAGTAACACAACAACATTAAAATTAAATATTTCTACTCTATTTCTTCTGAAAAAGACAAATGATCTAAAACCACCTATCTTCCAAGGTCTCTATAGTTGGTTCTCAATTGTGTTGTTATTCTTCAACAGTCCATGTAACCATAATATTCAAGGGGGCCTACTCGTAAGAGAATACAAACTAGATAGTATGAAGTAATTTAACATTTGGGGGGTATAAATAAACAATAAAAGATAGATCAAAGGTTAGGACAACAAAACATGAACACAAATTTCTTTTCATTTAGACATGCAATTCTTATAATGAGAATTTTACTAATTAACTAAAACCATGTAACAACATAATTCATGAAATAATTCATTACATTGCATCCACTCATAGTGCAGATTTAGAGCATACAACCATTCATCATCACTTTTTTAAACCTTTTCAACAATGAAATACCACAATATCATTACCAAAATTAATAGATCAACAAATATCAAGAAATATCATCCATAGATAATGTAACAAAATGGTTCCAGATTTAGAGTCTTCTATTGATTTCCATAAAATAAGAAACATTTATACATATCAAAGCTCACTGGCATACGAATAACCATTATTCATCAACATCATCGTTAAACTAACAAACTTTCTAAAATAAAACTAATTGCATTAAACTGTAAAAGTGATTGAGTATCTTGCATAAAAGTTGTAAAAACTTGTAAATTATATCTAATATCCTTTAGGCAACTAATATGACTTCAATTAGCCGACCTTTAAAATGAGAAGTGAATTCTAAAATATAGACAAATTTAACACCAATTTCTCCTATTAAAAATCAAGATCCACAATCTGGGACCTAGATCCACAATTATAGGGATGCCTAGTTAACTCCAAGTGTTGTCTTCTACTAAAATGTAGGTGCTAAAAGGGTACAACTTATGTCCATATAGCCAAAATATGACTGAGAGTTATTCCTATTTCCTCTCTTGATCAACATGCTTTATCTTTGACTCACCAAAATTGATCTAGAGTCGTCCATATGCTCAAAAATTGACATGGAAATGCTATTGTCCCAAAAAGGAACCTGACCTACTTATCCTCCTCATGAGGAATCATGTGATACACATCATAATTGTAGAAAATCCACTTCAACATATCATCATTAGTTACGTCGACCCAGTCAGCTTTAAATTTTGAGTCTTCAAATTTCTTCTATGTTGCAGCAACAATTTCCCTTAGCTGGCCAATGTCCATGATTTCCTAGTGTATGCCACATATGATTTCTAGAAACCTATCCATAAGTGTTAACTCAGTAGTATCTCATTCTTTCATTATTTTATCAAGTCTTACCTCCCAAGAATCTTTTATTTCCCAAAATGATTCAAGTCTCTAATCCAGAGGTAAAGTTTTATCAATAAGTTTTGAAACAATCTCCTCAAAGATACCTACATGTTCCCATATTTCATGAATGCCCTTGAGAATGGTTATTCTTTTTTCAATGAGATTATGTGTTTTGAAAATAGATACATTAATAGAATTTGAAACATATTTAGGGCTCTCATCACCCAAAATCTGTGATTGGACCAACTCTTCATCAGAAATTTTAGTAATCACCTTTAGTTTTCCCAAGTATTGTCTGAGCTTCTCTTCCTCTGCCCACAATTTCCTTATAAATTATTCTATCATTTTGACCAAGGTAAGGCCTACAACATAGTGTCTAAAACCTTCATCCAGATGCTTATCCATATCAAACCTAAAAACATTGAACCAATTATCAAACCATGTGGCCTTCTTTTTCATTTCACTCAAACCATCCACCTCTTTGCGGCTCATCAAAATAGGGATCTTCGATGGTGTAGGCTGCTTAGGAATGGATGAAATTAACTCAAAAAAAAATCATCTTTCCTAATTCTACCTTAAGCTCATCTTTAGCTTGCTTACCATTGATTAACTTTGACTTGGTGGTGGTGGCAACAATATCAATCATTTTTATTCATTGATTCCTTGTATGTTTCCCTAGATTGATAGTGCTTATCTGATAATCCTCAACCTGTAATTCTCTATCATCCTTATTAGCAATAGGAGTAGCAATTTTTGCTATCAAATATCCTTCATTAGTCAACTTTGTGGAATGCACAACACGAGGCTTCTTCCTTGATTTTACTTTGTCAATCTTTGTTACCATCTCATCCCACGTCACTGGCTAAGCTTGCACTTGCTGCCTCTTTTCTAAATTCAACTTGAGCCAAGTGGGAGTAGCCGGCTGAGTAGTGACTTGTTGAACATTGGGAGGTGTCAAGGATGGAGGTGTAGAATAAATTACCTCAATCGTTTGCTGAGAAGAAGCCTTTTGTTGATCCTCTTATTCTTTCTATAACCATTCATACTCCATTCTCTCATTTTGGGCTCTTATTTCTTCTATCTTCCTCATTTCTTCCTCCTTTCGTGTAGCCTCCTCTTCATCTTTCAACCTTTGTTGTTCGAAATCTTTAGCATGGATTTCTTCTTCTACTTTCCTTTGTGCCTCAATAGCTTCCTTTTCTTGGGACAACTCTTCAATTCTATTTCTTTTCTCTTCTTCTTCCTAAGCTAATTGTTCAACAACTAACCTTTGTTCACTTTCCATTATTTCCTCTTACTCTTTTTTAGTCAAAAATTCATTCAATCCCAATTCCTCAGTGTATAGGCTCCCAAGTTCAAATATAGTTTCTTCCTCTCCAGGCTCCTCCTCAACCTTCTTTAGGTATTCTTCCCATTTTGGTCTCTCTAACCTGAGATGGAGTTCTTTTAGAGCCTAAGGAGATAGGTGATTCTATTACATCAATCACAAGGGGCCTCCCCTCTTCAATAGTTGTTGTTCCTAACATTGATGACATGGTAGGAATAGTATCCTTAGTTTGTGGAGGGACAACAAAAGGTGCTTTTTGAGAAACTTCTTCCCTAGTATGTACAACAACTAAATGTGTGGCACCCAAGCCTAAAGTAACCCTAGTAATAGCTACCTCAAAATTAACTTTTTCCTTTTACAAAGAATCATCAAATTGCTGCAACAAAACTTCTTCTATTTAGGGAGGCTCTTTTGTGGTTGTCTCCACTACTGCAAAACCTTTCTTTAATCTCTTATATTTTTTTTCTATGGAGGAAGCAGGTTCACTACTAGAACTTCTTTTCTTTGAATCCTTAACTCTTAGAGGAACAAACTGGAGTGAATTGGGTCCTTTTCACTAGATAGGTTTGACAGAGTTCTCAAATCTGCTAGTAAACCAAAACCTTTAGCTGAACTCCAAACCCCAATTAGACCCAAAGTCTATAGTGTTTTGATCCTACCACCATTAACACCACCACTCACCCCACCTAGATTTCCACCAATACCACAACTGGCACAACCAAATCCACTGCCCTGCATGGTATTATTTGCAAATAATCCTTTCCCATTGGGAACTATTCCTAGTGTCATACACAAAATTCCTAAGATTCTAGAGAAATTATGTCACAAATACACCCATGGAGAGTCACAAAGTGCTAAAGAGCACATATAGGCATTCAAAGATTCTTGTACGTGGGCTCAAATAACTCATCATGATGTTGCATGTAGGTTATTCCCCTATTCACTAGAAGATATGGCCTACAATTGGTATTTGAACTTGCCTACTAGATCTATCCTGAGTTGGAAAAATTTGGAAGATGCTTTTATCAACCAATTTCGGGTCTATGTGAACCCCGCCATCTTATACCACCAATTTTCCACAATAAGGAAGGAACCACCCAAACCATTTCCTTTTTTTAACACACGATTCCAAAGGATGTATAGGTGATTACAAGAACTGTACTTGGTGATTGAGAACATTGCCATTGAGGCATATCTAAAATCCATAGACTCATTGATTGGCTTATATCTACGAAGAACCTACCTTGTGCCATATATTGATTCCCTATCTAAGGTGTATCACCTAGCCATCAAATTGTAGTAGCAGATAAGTTCACAATCAGGTGGCTTAGGAGGGTTTTTCTCTCCCCTAGGATATCCTTAGATGCCTAGTTTGACCCCTCTATTCAATACAGTCCTAGAGATGTCACATTCAGCCTAAGGGCCTTTGGCTGAATTACAATCTCCACCCCCCCAACCATGGGTTAATGGTGGGACTTTGGATTCCTCCCAGAAAACTCAAAATTCCCATAATCATGTTGGAGGGTCTAACCCCATGATTCACCAGTCAGCTATAACTACTGCAAAAAGTGAGTGTACTACTCATTTAATAATAGAGTTATAAACTCTAAAGAAAAATTTATCCCAAGTGACCAACAAGATGGCACAATTCAAGTTTAACCTCCCTTAAAAATAAAATCAAAATTAGAATTACCAAAATCAGGGAGAGTATTCCAACCAAATTAACTATTCCAACCAGAATGCCAACCAGAATCAAAGGAACCTTAAGAGTCAAAGGTCTTTCCTAATCAAAAATTTTAGAATTAGAATAGGGGGTATAACCAGAGACCTAATAACAATAGGAAATGGAATACTAGACCAAACAATGGGGGAGTTTCCCATAACTATCAAGTCAATGAAGATAAACCACACACTGCAAATGTTACATATCTAAACTTCATGACTAACTAGTTCAGGTTGTATGACACTGCGGTCCATTCTGAAGTTAACTATCAAGAGATGGAAAAAGTGGTTAATATTGCATAAGCCAATTCCCAACCATCGAAGGGTGCTCCAAAAAATGGTGGTGGATTTGTAGATACAACCATGAATTTTGAGACCTATTACGAGGGGTCTCACTTCCCTAGGCAAGAGGAAAATGAACCAAAAATTGATACATATGACACTTAAGCTTTCCAAACCAAGGGAGGCCATTTTTTGAGAAATTAGAACAAGGTTACATTTACCATATCTTCCCCTCCCAACAATATGTTTCCAGCTAATCAAAATGCTGACAACAATCCACCTCCACCAAAGGGCTAGCTTGAGTTTCTAAATAGAGGTAATTATGCATTCGCGCCTAAGTTCCAGATGAATGATAACATGGAATTTGATTTCATTTCATAAATGCAAAAACAAAAGACCTCTCTATCATTCTTTGACATTATAAGGTGGTGCCCCACCCAATGGGACATCGTGTTGAAGGCCTTAGAAGAGGTAGATCAGTTGAAAGGAAAGACTAAGGTGACTCCAGCTATTGACATGAACACAGTCCTGTATAGAGGTAAAACGGGGACACCCCCATTTCTTTTAAGTCTGAGAATCTTCAGAAAGAATATACATAATTTCCTTTTGGATTTCAGAGCCTCAAGTAACATTATGCCTTTCTCTATTTGAAAAAAGTTGGCTTTAAGTCCATTTTAGACTCATAAGAAAGTAATACAGTTAGACAAAACTTAGGTTAATTTCATTTGAGAACTAAAAAATGTGCATGTGCAAATTGGATCAGACCCACGAATCCAGACCTATATGGATATTCAGGTTGTTGATATCCCTAAAACATATGGCATGCTGCTAAGTTGAGACTTGGTGAAAATTATTGAAGGTTCTCTCCTTGGTGAAAAGTATTGAAGGTTATCTCTCCTTGGATTTTTTGCACATGTGGCTACCATGGAAAGGGGTAGAAACCCATATTAGGATTGAAAGTGAACCCCATCTGAAACATATGATCATAGAGTATGATTGTCCTAAAAAAGTAGCCTATTTTGAAACCAAGATTTGAGTGTATAAAAGGGAAGAAATTATGACCTTTTCAATGATGAATCCTAATTACTCACAACCTTTAGAGCATAGTTACCCTATGACCACTATCAACCAACCAGTTTTAATCAAAAAATTATAACAAGATATGCTAGTTTTGGGAGAGGAGGTTGATTTATGGAGTTTGTTACTCCTAAAATTGTGTGGGGTCCATTACTAGAACCATTCTAAGATGACGTGTCAACCTTGTATAGACATTTTGAACCATGTTTGTCAGTCTGGAGAGACCTGTGAACACCACCCCAAAACATCTTCAAATCAATTTTCATTTGAGGCTAGAAACACAAGTATTTTGACAAGGACCAATAGTACCTAGGAAGAAGTCTCCCCCCAAACTAGATAGACTCATATCCCATTCTCTGATCTATGAAATAAGAATGAGGAATCTCAAAAATTGTATGACACACCCACCCTTGCTAACCTTCCAATTCCCAAGGGGTTGCTCAAAAGGATAACCAACTGTAAAACTATTGATCAAGATCAGGGGAAAGACTAAGTTTATGCACATGTTTTAAATATGAGTGAAATATTTGATGCTCATCATTTACAACAGTCTCATGATCTTGATATCTTGAACCAGTCCAATCCGCCACCTATTTCTTGCAAGCAATCACCCATAGCTGATCTGAAGAAATAAATCCTAGCCCAAGATCAATTGTGGATCCTAAAATTTGATGGCTCCAAGTCCAAAATAGGGAGTGGAGCTGGAGTTGAACTAACAAACCTGAAAGGGAAAACCTACTTTGCTTCTTATAGTTTGTAGTTCAACTATACTAAGAATGTTGCAGAGTATGAAGCACTTGCTAGGGGACTGATGTTTGCACATCAGAAGAAGGTTACAACTCTGACAATCATGGGATATTTTGAGGTAATTGTGAAGCAGGTTCGCAACTAGTACACATGCCATAACAAGAGGTTGGGTTCATACAAGAACATGATATGTAATTTGATAGAATACTTTGATGCTTTTGGAATCAAATTGATTCCTAGAGAAGATAGCTAGATTGTAGATGTACTAGCGGTTGCTGCTAGTACCTTGGAACCCATGTAGGATTTCATGTTGAAGAGATTCTTAGTGGAGTTAGTCTCGATCCTAGCCATCCTAGACAACATTCAAAATTTCTAGGTTTTTGATGATGATCAGCATATACTTTCCTTTTTTGGAAAATTCAGATGTCTTTGAGGGACAAATCATCGATGAATCAGATAGAGATCAAGGAGACTGGGATCCTAAAAATTGTGACATAGAGGGAATAATTAATCTAAAATTAATAGCATTCCCAAGGGAATGGTAGCATTGGAAAGCATATTTGATTCTGATCCTCAAGCTCATGAAATATTTCCTATAGATAGTGATGGAGGGAAGTATGAATCATATAATTTGGTAGATTCATGCCCAGAGAAAAATATATTCATCGGTAAGACTTGTTCTAAGGAGATTAGGGACAAAATATTGAAAGTACTAAAAGAAAATATCACAACAATTGCTTGGGGGTACAAATATTTGAAAACCTTCGAGACTTTGGTAATAACACATACTATCCCCTTGAAACCTAAAGTGAAGCCCTTTCGTCAAAAGTACCAGTGAATTCCTTGATTGAACCTCTAATTCTTAAAGAGCTAAAGAAACTGCTGTCAACAAGAGTAAATTCTTTTAGTAAGGAATTCGACCTAGGTTTCCAATCTAGTTCATGTTTGTAGAAAGAGTGGGGAAATTAGATTGTGTGTCGACTTTAGGAACCTCAAAAAATCCTTAGAGAAAGATAACTACCCGCTTCCTTCTCTTGATGAAGTGCTACAGATAGTCAATGACTTGTAGATGATGTCATTCTTGGATGGCTATTCAAGATACAATCAGGTGCTGGTTAATTATGAAGATAGAATGAAGATCACCTTCACTACTAAGTGGTGGAAATTTTCCTATTGGAGGATGTTGTTTGGTCTTATTAACATTGGAGCCACTTTTTAGCACACAATGGATGTAGCATTTAAAGACTTGGTAGGTAAGTTTATTATCATTTACATGGATGATCTAACTATGTTTTCCAAGAATAGGGAAAACTGTGCTACAGATTTCCAAAATTTCTTCGAAAGTGTATAAGTTATGGTGTATCCCTTAACTCAAAGAAGTGTGTGTTTGGGGTTTCTAAAGGGAAATTAATAGGCCACATAATATCAAAAATGGGAATTTCAATCGACCCAGATAGAGTAGAATCCATTCTAAAACTCACCATTCTAGGCAGCAAAAAGGAAATGAGGTCTTTCTTTGGGAAGATAAATTTTGTAAGAAATTTTATAACTGAGTTTGTGGAGATCATCAAACCCCTTAATGAAATGATGAAGAAGGATGTGAAGACTAAATGGAACAATGAGGCTAAGTCTACCTCCTCACAAATCAATCAGTCTATTTTAGAGGCACCAGTTCTAACTAGTCTTGATTATTTGATGTCTTTCTACATTTATTCCTTCACATCTAATCATTCGTGTGCTACTATTTTAACATAGTGGAAGGGTGAAGAGGACGAGAGACCGATAGATTTTATGAGTTATCCATTCAAGAATGGTGAAATTAGATATCCACCCTTGGAGAAATAGTTCTTCACATTGGTACGAGCAGTCAAGAAGTTTCGACACTACATTATCCATAGTCAAATCACCACCATAGTTCCTGACCTTGTAGTGAAGTCTCTTCTTCTGCAAAGTGATCTGTGATAAAGAAAAGGAAAATGGATGGAAATTTTGCAAGAATTGAACCTCAAAATCCACTCGATGGAGCTGGTCTAAGGAAAAGGCTTATCTAAGGCTATGGCTAATGTTGACACTAAGATTACTTGCCAATAGTATATTGTGCAATCATTCACAGGTGATCCTTGGTACATAGACCTTATTTTCTTGCTACTAAAAAATAAATGTCCAGATGGAATGAATACCACTTAGAGGAGAGTAGTGAGGCTGAAGAGTTCCCACTATATGCTCAAAGGAGGAGCTTTGTATAGAAGAAATTTTGAAGGCGTATATTTGTGCTACCTTGATCAACAACAAGAAAAATAGGTTATTACCAAGTTTCATGGTAGACATGGTACTGGGCATGGTTCTATTGATTCCATGGCACACCAAATTTTGAGATCAGGTTATTATTGGACCCATGTGTTCCATGATGCTCACCAACATATTAGGATATGTCATACATGTCAAACTTTAGCATCTAGAGAACACAATCTAGTGATGCCCCTACAACTAGAATACGACCTGTAAGACCATTTTCCCAATGGGCATTAGATTTTTTCAGGGTGATTAATCTAAATTCATCTACATATCAAATGTTTATTTTGATGGAAACAAATAATTGCACATGTTGGATTGAAGCTCAACCATGCAAGAACAATACCACTGAAGTCGTTATCAAATTCCTTAACTAATATCTCATTACTAGGTTTGGAGTATTGTTCGCCCTGGTATGTGATAATGGCCCTGTGTTTTCTTCGGAAAAAATTATTCAGTGGGTGTATGAACATAAAATTATCTTGAAATACTCTTCTAATTACTATCCACAGGGTAATGGTGTAGCAGAGTCTACTAATAATTTTTTTTTGGAGGTAATTAAGAAGTTACTAGAGAGTAATCCTAGGGATTGGCACACATAGCTGAGATTTTCCTTATGAGAAAATAGAACTAGAATCAAATCTACCTTAGGAAACTCATCATTTAAGTTAGTCTATGGCCAAGACCCATTCTTCCCTATTCATCTACAAATACCCGTTCTTTGGTTTATATACGATTTTTAATCTAATGATGATAGGATAGACATATGATTGACTACTTTACTCAATTTGGAAGAACAAAGAGATGTTGCTCTCCAATAGTTTTCCAAACATCAGGTTGTTGTCAAATGATGGTTTGAAAAAGGAACCAAAATTAAAGCCTTCAAAATATTAGATCTTGTGCTACTGTGGGACAAAGCTAGGGAGAGGAAAGGTCATCACCAAAAGTTTGACTGACTTTGGTTGGGTCCATATCAGATTGTCGAAATCCTTGGTGAGAATGCCTTCTGGTTAAGTACTTTATTAAGAGAACCTATCACATTACCTGTCAATGGGAAGTTTCTCAAACATTATTTTAGCCCATCAAGGTCTAATCATATGTCTAATTATATATATGTGATTAGTTTTCTTCTTGTTCTTGGTTTGTCTATTTTTATTTTTTCTTTGCATTTCCCTTGTTTTTTGTTTTTTTGTTGTTGTTTGTTTTATTTCTTCTTTTCTTCTATTTTTGGGGGACCTTCATTTTCTCCATTTCAGAGTGAAGGGTTAGTTATTCAAATTATACTAAGGGTACACTGGGAGAGAAATTGTTTTACATATTTTTAGGTATGTCTGTAGAAATATTTTATTTCAAGACTTATTTTTTATGTTCATTTTATTAATAGTCTGAAAGGTTAGGAACAAAGAGGTACATTGTAAGTGATCTCATAAACCATGACTGAATCTGTCACATAATAAATAAAAACATTTGTTTTCATAAAGGCTTATTTATCTTGGGATGACTCTATTCATGATTCAAGTGAAAAATCCAAGTCCTTAACACTATCATGAGGTCCACCATAGTTCTCAACCTGAATTTTAGGTTATTACGTCTGAGTATTGAGGAAAGATAAGAAAAGAGTTTCTCCAAGTAAAGCCCATTCAAAAGAAAAGAAAAGAAAATCATAAATATGGAAAACTCAATATGATAAGGGAAATTCAAGTATCTCTACCAGGGCTATGGACACTTGGTTGGCAGTAGAGCAATGCTTTGGGAAAACTAGAGGTATCTTCGTCGAGGCTATAGACGCTTGGCTGGTAGTGGAGCAATGCACCATACATGCACAGACTCAGATTTGAAGTTGTTTTTTCTAATTTACATTTGAGATTCCAGCTCAGCCTTGTTTGCTATAACTAACCATACTTGTTAAAACATTCATGAACCAAAGGTTCTAGGTGATTGAATTCTTTAGTATCTTGAAAATAAGTAAACCATTTTCCCATCTAAGTCGCCAATTGTTATGCCTTGCATAACCACCCGATTTTGTTTTGGTCAAAATGGGTCCCCCTTTTTGTTTCTTTTGTCCTTCATGTTCTTGTTCAAGTCTTAGGAGTTGTTTCTTTTCTCTCCTAAGTCTTGGCTTTCTTTGTTTTTCAAGTTCGAGCTTTGGACCAGCACTGACACTTCTTACTTTCCAAAGTATAAGTTTTTGTCTGTGTCCCAATCCCAATGCCCACTTTTTTCCTTGTATGTTTTTCTTGTGTCAGAGTTGGGCATCAGACTGGTATCGACATTAGGGGAAATTTACATAAAAAATGGGCCTCCTAAGGATGACATCATCAACTTTTTGAGTTATCAAAATCAATTAAAAGATGACATCAATTGTTATGGTGACATCATCCAAAATAAAAATAAAATTATTTATTTTATAAAATAAAAATTTCTAAAATCCTACGAATTAACTCATGATGGTTAATTTAACTCTACATATCATATTCTATCTCATTCATCTTTCTAAATATAAAAAATATATATTTTTTTAAGATTTATATTCTGAAGTTCTATTATAGAAATTATTATGTTTTTTAAAAAATATTTTCATTCTTAAAACAAAATAAAAAATAAAAAGCATTTCAAAAATATTTTAACAAAACTTTTCTTTAAAATATTTTAAAAATTTGGAATGAAATTAATTTGTAAAACTTCATTTGTGCTTCTTATTTTATAAAATTATTTTATGAAACAAATTTAAATATAATAAATCTAAATCTATAAAATCATAAATTTATATATATATATATATATATATATATAAAATTATAAATATAGGAAATCATAAATCTATAATATGAAACTTGATTTAATTACACGATAAGTTTTAAATAGTCACATCAGGGGTGGGGATGAGAGCACTCATTTTTCTATGTAAATTTATAAGAAAAAATTTAAAAACCAAAAGGGAAATAAAAAAAATAAACTTAATAAATAAAAATATAAAAAAAAAAGAAATTTGAAAAAATAAAATAAAATCAAAAAAGAAATTAAAAAAACCGTTGGAAGAGCAAAAACTAAAAAGTCACATGAACCAAAAAGAAATTGGAAAAATTGGAAACAATTGGAAGAGAAAAAGTTGGAGAAAATCAACAAAAATATCAAACCAAAAAAAAATGGAAAATTAAAAAATAAAAATGATGGAAGAAAAAAAAAAGTGAGAAAATCAAATAAACTATGGAAAAGAGATATCCCTTGACTACTTTATATATATATTTTTAAATATAAATATACTAGTATATAAATTTTATATAAAATAAAATATTAAATATAAAATAAAATATCTAAAGTTACTTTTACTTTACCATTTTTAAAATAAAAAATAATAATCAAGAAAAGAAAGTGAACTTGAGTTTTTTAATAAATTATAATAGAAATATATGTTACCTTTTTTTAAAAAAAATGAACTTGAGCTTAAGATTTTTTAAATAAAAAATAAAAAATCAAGAAATGAAATAATCTAAAATGAAAAGTGAACTTGAGTATGTTACCACTTTTAAAAAAATAATGGACTTGAGTTTTTTAAGGAATTATAATAGAAACATGTGTCCCCACTTAACTCATGTAGTTAAGTAATTTATATTTTTTATATTTAAATAATTTTTATTATTTGAGATAAATTTTTCTTTTTTAGAGTTCCTTACAAGGCCCATTTTTTATGTAAATTTCCCCTAATGAACCCAAAACTTTTCAAAGTTATTTTTTCTATTTCCATCTCAATCTCAACTTCTGACTCACTTTGTGCTTTTCGAGATCTGACTATGTACCATGACTTGCACTATGAACCTTTCAAATTTCTAGTTTCATCTCTCAACCCGATCTTGATCCTCACTTTGTCTTATCTGTTTGTCAGGTTTTGAACCATGGACCATTGACTAAACTTTGCACTTTTTGAAAGAGTGGTCTCATTCCATTTACTGATCCTGACCTCCACATGTCTTCATTCTTACAACATCGCATTTATGATGTCTTCCCCGATCCCAAGGCCTGACCAAACCACATTTAATGTTTAACCATTCGCACATGCGATTGAGTTTTTATTCCGCCGCTCCTCGAATTTCATCCATTCTACCTTGTATAGTTTCATAAAGTGAATGAGAGAAACACCGAGCTAGGGTTTGAGGAGGTACTTCAATTTGTCGTCGTGCTATTAGAATTTATGGTTGCATTTAGAGGTAGGTGTTTTGCTTGCATTTTCCTTCCTTGTTTTTCATTTTTTCTATGCTTGCTTTGGGTGTTTCCTATTTTGGATTTCTTTCCTTACTTGCTCCTGGTTTGTTTCGTTTCGGTTTTTTTTCTCCATTCTCAAATCCTTTGGTTTGTTGGGCGTGTTTTTCTCTCTTGTGTTTTTTTTTTCTTTCTATTCATGGGATTGTTTGTCTCATTATGCCCTAGTTTTCTAGGGTTTTGCTGTACTATCAGGTTGGAAGGTGTTTGAAATTCTAAATTTGAAATTTCAACCATTTCAACAAAAATCTTGGTTCCAAGCAACAATCTGATCCAAAAGGACCCATTTGGAGATATTGTTACATATACTTTTTCCTTCGTTATTGTTTCTTTTTTATTTTCAATTCCCACATGTATTTCAAAGTCAAGAATTAAAAATCCACTTAGGGTTTAGCATTGTTTGATTCTAGGTTCCTTCACTTGTCTGATCCTGATTTCTGATGTTCCATCAGGATTGGGTATCACATCGATACCATGGAATGTTAAAAGGTTTTGATAAATTACTATTCCTAGTCTCGATTCTGATCCTCACATTACCATCAGGATCAGAAGTCGGGTCAACACCAAACCTTGGCTACATTATTAAGTACCATGACCTGATGAATTTCTGATTCTCGATACCTTATCAAGATCGGAACTTAGATATGACCTATTCTTACCTAGCATATTTAAGGTCTGGTTCCTGAAAAAGTCCTGGTCCCGATTCTCAATATCTTTTCAAGATCAGAACTTGGGAAGCTACTTACACCTGTTCATCACTATGGGTTTGGTTCCAAATCATGACTTGATCTTGACTTCCAATTCAACATCGGGATCAGAACTGAACAAAACCCCTTCATTAACTCCATTGGTTAAAGTGTTGCTACCTGGTGAGGACCCGATCCAGATTCCTGAACACTACAGGATTGGACCATGGAATTGTACTAAAATTCTTCATTAACATAGGTATAGGTGTTGAATCATGACCCAATATCGACTTCTGATAGAGTTTAATTTTATGCTTAAAAATGGTTAGGTTCTTGGTTTTGTCCCGAACTTGAAACCCGAAGATTCTCAATTAACTTGTTTGATGGGATTTTGGCTTGAATTAATGCTAGTATAATATGAATTCCTATGTTAAATTGCTCATCATATGTCTTTTCTTTATCAGATAATTGTTAGTAGTGCAGGATAATTAACAAATGTCTAACTTAGAGGAAGAGGTACCCATTGAAGGAAAATCTAAGGGAGCAAGGCCAAAGAGATTAAAACCAAAACAAGTTCCTCTTACAATGAAGTACAAATTCCAAGGGAACCCAGTTCCATATAAGTTTGGGGTTTGAGGTCATGAATATTACTGATACACTGGTGGGACACATTTATTTGGAGCATTTTATCATAGATACCTTTTGAGAGGATGATGCCCCAGGGGAAAGGAGGATTACAGAGTCTAGGCTAGCTCATGTGGCTAGTTTTCCTATTGTTGTATAGTGTCTTGAGTTTATTCTAACTATTGCACAAACATACAATCATATTCAAAGTCAGTGCATTGATACACAAGGCAATGTAATAATTGATCTAACCCCAACAATGATCATACATGTTTTTGACCCTCCTCCTTATCCCAATCTCAAGATCATGACCAAGGATCAAGAGCTTGATATATGGGCAAAGGATGTGGAAGGAAACAACAAACTTATCAACAAATGGTGGCTAAAAATAGAGAAAAAGTCACTAAAAAAGTTTCCAACTAATTCTAAGAGGTCAAAATTTTCTGAAGATATAGGAGACATGATTACATTGTTGGCCAGGGTATTTGGAAAACAAAATTTCCGTGTTTTTGAGTATTGGATGTTCCCATTCATCCAATTGATTCTGGAAGGGAAGCAATTTCTAGAATGGGGACAGATAATTTCTAATAATATACATAACCAACTGCTGAAAGTAGCAAAAACAAGGACACTTTATATGTCTTCTTATGTCATATATTGTGTTGCAAGGATGGGACAGTTTCCTAGGTTGAACACTAAAGATTCAATGGATGATGGTCTAGATCAAAAGAAGGTCTAGGAATATTATGACCAACTGGAGCTTAAGGAGGAAATTTTTTTTTTTAAAGAGTCAACAATGCATTTCTATATGTTGTTATCAATCAGCTCAAAGATGACATTGGTTTCAGATTGTCATGGGAGGCCATGGAATTTACTCAAGAATGGAGATATTGGTTTATTTAATACCCCAAGTCCACTTATTTCAAATTGTTTGGTTATTATGGTCATCCTTTTAAACTTCCAAGGTGTTGTGGTGATAGATGGGTCTTAATGGAGTTTGCTCGACAAGCTACCAAGGTAAATGCTAAATTTTATGTACATAATAAGACTATTTTTCATTCTTTCCCAATGCAATTGGGATTTTATTCTTGTTCCTCTTCAATAATGGCTAAGATAGCAATAGAATAATTTTAGTCTATGGATTTCTAGCAAGATAGTTACAGGAAATTCTTTGATCCAAGGAGAAAGATGTATGGGTTGTATGGTTTTTAGTTTCCCCATCATCAACCACTTCTTGAGGACTTTTGGGCCAATAATTAGGATTAGTTTGAAGTGAGAAAAAGGGGGTTATGAAAGATTAACAATTCCCCAGATGAGAGATTTTGAGGTTAAAATGGATATTCCAGAAGGCACTACTGAAGATGGGATCACACTTGATCCTAGATATGAAATGGATAAAGTAGCCACTAAGGATCTGGAGCCCATCAATTGGGAGGAAAAAGAGAAAACTAAGATTTGTAAAATATCACGAGGAGTGGTAAAAAAAAGTTTGAAATGGATTGAACTTCGGTTGAAGTAGCCAAGAGTTAAGGATTTAAAGAAAATAGGTTCTTGCAGTGAACCTACTTCCTCCACAGAAACAAAACAATATAAGATATTAGAGAAAGGTGTTGTAGTAGAGGAGACAAGCATAAAAGAGCCTCCCTCAACATAAGAAGAAGTTTCATTGCAAAAAATTAATGATGCTTTACAAAAGGAAAAAGTTACTTTTGAGGTGGCTATTGTTGGGGTTACTTCAGGCTTGGGTGCCACACCTTTAACTGTTGTACATCCTAGGGAAGAATTTTCCAAACAAGCACCTTTTGTTGTCCCTCCATAAACCAAGGATACTATTCCTACCATGCCATCAACATCAAGAACAACAACAACTATTGAAGAGGGGAGGTCCCCTATGATTGATGTAACAGAATCACCTATCTCCTCATAATCTGAAATAACTCCATCCTAGGAAGGAGAGAAACTAGAATGGGAAGAATACTTGAAGAAGGTTGAGGAAGAGCCTAGAGAGGAAGAAATCAGATTTGAACTTGAGATCCTATACACTAAGGAATTGGGATTGCATGAATTTTTGACTAAAAAGGAGTGAGAAGAAATAATGGAAAGTTCCCAAAGGTTAGCTATTGAACAATTAGCTCAGGAAGAAGAAGAGAAAAGAAAGAAAATTGAAGAACTGGATTGAGAAAAGGAAGTTGTTGAGGTACAAAGGAAATCAGAAGAACTCTGTGCTAAAGAGTTGAAACAAAAAAGGTTGAAAGATGAAGAGGAGGTTGTACAAAAGGAGGAAGAAATGAGGAAGATAGAAGAAATAAGAGCCCAAAATGAGAGAATGGAGAAAGAGTGGTTATAGAAAGAACGAGAGGATAAAAAAAAGGCTTCTTCTCAATAAGTCATTGAGGTAATTTCTTCTACACCTCTGTCCTTGACACCTCCTAGTGTTCAAAAAGTCACTACTCAGTTGGCTACTCCCACTTGGCTCAAGTTGAATTTAGAAAAGCTCGACAACAAGTGTAAGCTCAACCAGTGACATGGGATGAGATGGTAATGGAGATTGACAAAGTAAAATCAAGGAAGAAGCCTTGTGTCGTGCATTCCAAAAAATTTATTGAAGGAGATTTGATATCTGAAATTACTACTCCTATTGTTGATAAGGATGATAGAGAATTGTAGGCTGAGGATTATTAGATAAGCACCATCAATCTAGGGAAACATACAAGGAATCAACAAATAAACCTGATCTATATTGTTACCACCACCACCAAGTCAAGGTTAATCAAGGATAAGCAAGATAAATATGAGCTTAAGGTAGAAGTAGGAAAGATGAATTTTTTTTTGGAGTTAATTTCATCCACTCTTGAGTAGCCTACACCATCAAAGATCCCTATTTTGATGAGCCTTAAAGAGGTGGATGATTTGAGTGAAATGAAAAAGAAGGCCACATGGTTTGATAATTGGTTCAATGTTTTTAGGTTTGATATGGATAAGCATCTAGATGAAGGTTTTAGACACTATGTTCCAAGCCTTACCCTAGTTAAAAAGGTAGAATAATTTATAAGGAAATGGTGGGAAGAGGAAGAGAAGCTTAGGTAGTACTTAGGAAAACTAAAGGTGATTTCTAAAATTTTTGATGAAGAGTTGGTCCAACCACAAATTTTGGGTGATGAGAGCCCTGAATATGTTTCAAAGTCTATTAATGTATCTATTTTCAAAACATAGAATCTCATTGAACAAGGAATAGCCATGCTCAAGGGAATTCATGAAATATGGGAACATGCAGGTATCTTTGAGGAGATTGTGTTAAAACTTATTGATAAAACTTTACCTCCGGATCAAAGACTTGAATCATTGGGGGAAATAAAATATGCTTGGGAGGTAAGTCTTGATAAATTAATGAAAGAAGGAGATACTATTGAGTTAATGCTTATGGATAGGTTGCTAGACATCATATGCGACATACGATGGGAAATCACATACATTGGTCAGCTAAGGGAAATTGTTGTTGTAGTAGAGAAGAAATTTGAAAACTCAAAGTTTAAAGCTAACTGTGTCGATGGAGCCGATGATGATATGTTGAAGCAAATTTTCTCCAATTATGATGAGTATCATAGGATTCCTCATGAGGAGGATAAGTAGGTCAGGTGCCTTTTTGGGACAACAACATTTCCGTGTTAGTTTTTGAGAAAATGGATGACTCCAGATCAGTTTTGGTGAGTCAAAGATAAAGCATGGTGATCAGAAGTGGATAGAGGCAAAAATCTGTTAGATTTTGGCTATATGGACACAAGGCGTACCTGTTTAGCACTTATAGTTCAATAGAAGACAACACTTGGAGTTAACTAGGCTTCCCTATAATTGTGGATCTAGGCCCTAGATTGTGGATCTTGATTTTTGATAGGAGAAATTGGTGCTAATTTTTTCTATATTTTAGAATTCTCTCCTCATTGTAAAGGTTGAAAAATTAAAGTTAGACTGGCTACCTAAAGGAGATTAGATATAGTTTACAAATTTTAACAACTATTATGCAAGATGTTCAGACACTTTTACAGTTTAATGCAATTAGTTTTATTTTAGAAAGTTTTTTATTTTAACGATGATGTTGATGAAAAATGGTTATTTGTATGCTAGTGAGCTTTTCTATGCATAAATGTTTCTTATTTGATGGAAATTAATAGAAGACTCTAAATCTGAAACCATTTTGTTACACTATTTATGGATTATATTTCTTTATATTTGTTGATCTATTAATTCTGGTAATGAGCTTGTGGTATTTCATTGTTGAAAAGGTTTAAAAAAAATGTGATGATGAATGGTTGTATTCTCTAAATCTACATTGTGAATGGATGCAATGGCATGGATTATTTCATGAATTGTATTGTTACATGGCTTTAGTTGATTAGGAAAACGCTCATTATAAGAATTGCATTCTTATATGAAAAGAAATATGTGTTCATATTTTTTTGTCCTAGGCTTTGATCTATCTTTTGCTATTTATTTATACCCCCAAAAGATAAATTACTTCATACTATCTAGTTTGTATTCATTTACTAGCAGGCCCCTTGAATATTATGGTTACACAAACCGTTGAAGGATAAAAACACAGTTGATAACCAACTATAGAGACCTTGGAAGATAGGTGGTTTTAGATCATTTGTCTTTTCCAAGAGAAATAGAGTAGAAATATTCTATTTTAACATTGTTGTGTTACTTTTTACCATCAATAGGTCATTGATCTGAAGATCTACGATCCATATTTAAACTAGGAAAATTTCTCTAACTGGTTGCACATTCAAGCATGCAAAGGAAGTAATGGTGGATGGGATAGTATTTTTTATTTATCGAATTCATAATCCTGAGGATAAATTCCTTGTTGAAATTCATTTCTCTCACAAATGCTAAGGTAATCAAATGAGTTGCTATAGTTTTCTGGATTGAATGAGGAGTTTTTTGCACTAGTAGAATTTGGAAAATAAATGACTGTGACTAAAAATTTTAGTTACATGACTAAAACTTTTCGTCACGTGACTAACACTAGTAGTATTTAGAAAATAATTGACTAATTTGGTCATTTATAAGTGACTAATTTGGTCATCGAGTAAAATCACAACTAAATGACTAAATAAATGACTAATATCAGACAAATAAAAATGACTAAATAATTGTGCTCATTATTAAAATCTTGGCCATAAATTTTATTAATGATATCAAGTTTCCACAATCCATATGAAAGTATTTGGCATTGCTTCTAGATTAGATTGTGTAGAATTTTTTACATCAAGTAAACAATCCATATGAAAGTATTCAGTATTACTTTTGGATTAGATTGTGTAGAAGTTTTTTTATCAACTTCTACACAATCTAATCTAGAAGCAATACTGAATACTTTCATAGTTTTCATTTTAATAAACATACTCTAAAACCTTCATCAATACCTTATTTTCAATCATAGCCCACCATAATTAATAATAAAAGATTACAAATTAAATTACTAATAAATATTTTTTGTGGAATAAATATATTTTTTTGTGATGTCATCATATAATGAACATACAAGTTTCTTCTAAATTGAATGCCCAACTCCTCAAAGGGCCCAACTATGTAGTGTGGAAGATAAATATGCATACAATTCTCAAATATATACTAAGCTACTTATAAGTTTACATACTCTACATTTACTAGAGGAAAATAATGATATTACAAATAGTTTACAAGTATGATTATATAAATTAGTTAAATTATAATAGAAGAGATAAAGATGGAGATTAAAAAAATAAAGAGATAGAGACAAAGAAATATAGAGGTAGAGAGATAAAGAGGAATAGAGATATAGATGGAGAGAAAGATTGAAAGAGAAAGGAATAGAAAAAAGAGAGATAATACAAGAGAGATAGAGAAAAGAAAAAATAACTTTTGATTACTTGTTTCATGCCAAAAATCCAAGAATGGTATGTGTCCTTGGGGAGTTATGCTCAAGGTAGCATGATGTTTGATATAGAAAGAAAAAATTATAGAGAGAGAAAGACATAAAAGAGAGAGGGAGATAGAGGTAATATATAGAGAGAGAAAGACATAAAATGGAGAGGGAGATATAGATAAGATATAGAGAGGTGGATAGAGAAAAAATAAACTGAACTCCTGTAATATATTTACTATTACATATATATAATTTTGTCTCATAAAAAAATATATTTAAAATATATATTTATTGAGTGAATGCACATATGTCTGAAAAAATACACCAAAATTTTCTCTAATTGACCTTGCATACCTTTTCGGCATACCTATTGCACACCAAGGTGCAATTGCTAGTAATAATTTTAAATATGTATTTAACATTTATAGTTTGTTATTTCTAGATTTAGATTGTGTTTGAGTTTTTCATCAATGTTTCAGATCACACTCAGTGATCCATCATCAAGATGATAGAGAGAATAAGGAGATGAAAGATGGTTAGATGCAAAGCCAATATGCTTAAAAAGAAGAGGGGAAAGAAGTTGAGGGGATAGGACAAAAGAAAGGAGAGGGAGATAACCAACAAAAGAGTTGATTGAATTTTTTATTAAAAAATAATGAGAGGAAAATAAATAAATAAAAGAGAAGAGAAGAATGAAATTTTTAAAAAACTAAATATGACAAAGAAGTAAAGAAATGAAAATTGAAAACTAAAGAGAGAGAGGCACAACTACTAAAAGAAAAAATATATATATAAATAATGATTAATAATTTACATATATAAAATATATAAATAATGATTAATAATTTACATATGTAAAATATATAAATAATGATTATATAATGAATATATGATATACATATGCTTATAAAAATAATAAATCTTATATAATAACATTATGAAAATTGTATAATAGCTTCACAATACAAACATAAAAGATCAAATCTAAAAAGAAAAATGCAAAAGCCTTGACACAAAGAAAGAAAGAGAAAGGAGCTATGCTTATTTCTTAAAATACTAAATGTTAATGTTAAAAAAAAGAATTAAATGAGAAAATTAAAAACCAAGAACATGAGGATAAAAGAATCCAAATAAAGAACCAATTCATAAAAGTAATAAAATAAATTAAAATTAAGGATATAATCTACAAAATTACAAATCAAGAACAATAGAAATAGAATTATAAAAAATAGAGAAGAAAAAATAAAAGATTAAAAAATATATAAGATAATATACAAAAGATGATATGATAAACAAAGGAATATAAGAAAAATGAAATATATACATTACAATTAAAGACACCACAAACATAAAGATCAAAAATAAAAAAGAATTAAGCAAAAACCTAGACAAAAAAAATGAAAGAGAATAAAAGCTTGTTGATTTAAAATGTGCTCATTATTAAAATCTTAGTCATAATTTTTATTTTAATAAACATACTCTAAAACCTTCGCCAAGACCTTATTTTCAATCGCCCACCATAATGGAGAAGTGATAAACCTTATTTTCAGGCATAGCCCACTAAAATGGAGAAGTGAAAGTCCGAAACCTTATTTTCAAACTAGCCCGCCAAAATGGAGAAGCAAAAGCATCATGCTTGATTTAGGGTTGCAACCTCTGCCCATTTTTTCCATATCCAACACGATTTGTGTAGAATCTTGTGGTAAGTCACTTTCCATGGTTTCAATTAATTTTAGTTTTCAAATCTGAATGCGGTCAGGCCATTTTTTATTGTGTTAAGAATGATTGCTCATTGCATAGGTGAATTTACTATATTGTCCAAGCTTATTTTGAAACCAGGGATTCATAACAAGGCTTGTATGTGTTAATCTTAATCTTGAAAGTAGGTGGTCTTGAATAGGAGCAACACAATGATTACAAGAACATTATATTTCATAGTTGAATTTTCCATGCCCATGACACCCATCTCGAACATGCCCTACTCATTCAATAGCCACATAAAACATCCATGTAAATGAGATAGAAAAAAGGGGTCACAAAAATTTTATATGAATTTTTATTTCTTTACCTATATCACATACATTTGCCTCCAGGGAAATATAGCTGCAATTAATTTTAAGCCTAGAGTTAAAAATGAGATAGACACACAGGGTCACTAAGATTTGATCTTACAATGGGTCACAAAAATTTGATCTTATAATCCTTCAACACTTGGGTCTACTAATCTGAATGATTGGGGATTGTGTGTGATGACTTGCATAACATTGGAAGGTCCCTTCATCTCTACTGCCTCCTCAATTGTGTTAACAATCTATAGTTTTGCCTTCCCATGATTTAAGCATCAATTACCTTAAGGTCCTTTGGTTGGTCCTAAAATAGTCCTTTATAATATAATATTCTCTAAATAGGAAAGATGTAGAAGACTATTATAGATTGAACACAATACTAGATGGTAGTCCACAAAATGGTTTGGACTGTAAGAATTAGCTATTTGTAGAAGGGGATTAGAATGAGTTTAGATGAGGAGCTATACATGCATCATATAAAGAAGTGGAGAGCCTTAATAGGTTCGAGGTTTCATCAGATGTTGAAGCATGAGCTAAAGATAACAACAATGTAGAAGATAGAAGTAGAGTAATGCAGACTACCATGCTACCTAATACACGAAGCATACAACATTCACAATATCAAACAAAGTATAAAAAGGAAGAGATTAGGTTTAGAGATACTTGTCTTGGGTTGATTAATCAATGTATTAATCTCTCCCTTGGCTTGCATCACTTTGTGAGAGATGGTTGTAGGTGAAGTCAAGATAGATAGAATAGGACCTAAGTAGACCAAAATTGGGGATTTCAAAGAATTGGTATACTTCATTGGTACAACTACCATTCATTAAACCTCAAAAACTTTTATACTAACTTTTTCCCCTTGGTGTAAGCTATTCTTAGCCCTAAATCCTCTTCTTCTCTCTAAGGAAGATGTATATGCACAAGAAGAGTTAATGAAGCATCTTCTTCTTTTAGAAATGTGAAAGGTCAGAAATTGCCTACTTGGAAACTTTTGCATTATGTTTTTGTACTCATTTTGGTTTCCATTTGCTAGACACGTTTTAGTTCCATTTGACTTGTTTTTGGCCTTTTCCCTCATTATAGATGGATAATGTATGGAGATCCATATTTAGGAATACTTATTGGGTTGTACACTAATGTTTGGACACTTGTGCTAGAAGGGTGCTAGTGTGCATGTTAAAATTTGAAAAAGTTACTACTTGTTTGTGCCCTAATCATTACTTTGTTTCCAATGGCCTTTTATCTCGAAACTCTATAAATCTAGTTTTAGCCTCCATTTACTGGGTTACACAAGAAGAAAATAGAAAATGTAGCAAGCATTTATAGTCTCTCTTCAACATGACCAATTGATCAACATGACTCCATTACATAGTAGGGCAACAAGCAAGAGATTTGAGGACTAAATTTTTTTGAATCCCCTAGAGCCATAATAGCCATGGACTATTAGTAATCTCCTAATATCATATATTCTCTTATCTTATCTCACATTCACTCCATTGGAAGCCATAGACTTCCATTTCCTCTTCCCCTCTCAAAGCAATAGCCAAAAACCCTTGCCATAGACTTCCCTATTTGGATATAAGACCTTTTTGAATTTTTCCTATCCCTACGTTCTCCATTTCTTTATTTTTGTGATAATCATCACTTTATTTGCCCTCCATGATTAACATACCACTATTACATAGTTTTTCTTCAAGGGTTTATGTTTTTTATCACTAAATCTTTGCACACAATACATCCACCATAACTAGGTCAGCAAACACTCAAATTTTTATATTATGCTACTATTGAGGTTGAAATACACCATCTAGGGGACTGAGTGACACAATTTCTTTAATAGAAGCACATCCTTTTACCCCATGTTGCCAACCTCAGCCTAGGATATCTCAAATTTGATATATGATGTTCACATTCTACAATTGGGAGGAAGATCAAAGAATTTTGGCTAGTAGATCTTGAAATTTTTAGAGGCATTGGACACTTGGACAATATTGCCTGGCTTGACTTGCAGAAGTGCACAGTTTTTTTTTTAGAAGTGCTCATTTTCTTTTGTAGCAACAAACACATTTGAAAGTTTTCCATTTGGTTTGAGAATTACCCAGTACAACTCTCCTGGTCTCTTGCATCTATTTCTGGCATTATAAAATTCAACTGCAGGTGTATCTACCTCATTTTCCCTTTTCTTTGTTGTAGCTTAACAAATTTACACTTATCATTTCCAAACTCTTATATTTTCTGTTATAGATCAGATTAGATGACTTTCTATTTTTTTATTTTCTATTATAATTTTATTTATTAATAAGTATGAAAGGAAAGAAATAACTATCTCTTAAGGAAACCACTTTAGGAGTTATCTGTTTTGTATTTTCTTGTTATAATTTGATTTATTAACAAGTACAAAAGGAAAGAAATAACTATCTCTTAAGTAATCCAATTTAGGAGGAGTTAAATTTCAATCTTTCAAAATGACATAGGGAAACCTATCAATACAAATTAGAACTTGTTATATTGCAGGTGTAGAGCACTTGTTAAGGGATGTCAAGGACACTACTATCAACACACTTGCAATAGAGGTCCTATCATGTCCTTAAGTAGCCTTACTTTTTCAATCGCAATGTTAAGTTTTTCTATAAATCTCTTGACATCCCTGAAAAAGAAATGTAGTAATATATAGAGAAGGCATAGTTGGCAGGGATAGCTTAGTCTCTAGTTGACCTCCACCCTTATGCTCTTGCTTCAATTCAATTTCTTCCCAACCCTACAAATAACAGACTAATAAATGGTAAGCCTTGAAATCATGGAACACAAAACTACAAGAGACAAAGCAAGCATACAACATTAAAATTGTGACTTGTAGTAGTAAAAGAAAAGAAGCAGTAGGCATTTTGATATACAATCAAAAAAGGGAATTTTATGAGGTTGCCTTAAGGAAGCAAATTAAAAATTAAATAAAATCGTGCTTCAAATTCCATTTAAATATTCAATTGTATAGTAGATGTCATCCTACTTTGTTTGAGAACTCTTACTGAATTCCCAAAAATAGGAGTTCCCAAATGATGCCAATATATATTACAAATAGAAAACAAACAACAATATTTTCATACAAAAACAACGAGAGCTAATTCATAGGCCTTATGAAAATCTCTAACTTTTTGGCTCCCCTTTGATACTTTTCTGCATACTTACAGATTATATCTCCATGATTAATATGGACTGGAAGGGTTAAAAGGGAACCATCTTCTACTATGCCTTTTGCTTTAGCTCCATCTTCTACTCATATTTTGGCTTTAGCTTCATCTTATTCTTTGACATCAACTTTCACTAATTTATCATACTTGTCTCCTCAATTTTCTAGTGGAGTTTTCCTCATGTAGCCCTTGTCTCTACTCTTGTTCTAATAATCTAATAGATTGTTTAATTGTTTAGTCTATTTCCCTATTAGGCTCTCTTTCTCCCACCTTCAATGACATTATCACTTTTTGGTTCAATGTCTATCTTTGAGTCTTTGTTGTCATCACAATTCATGGTCACATTTGACATGAAGGTTTTGTGCTACAATTGAGTGCTTGGCAAGAAGTTTGGGTAAATGATCAAGCTATCGATCAACATCTTTAGTTACTACTAAGTTGTTCTAGATGGATCTTGGAAGCACTTGGTTTTTGCATGATTCTTCCTTGATGTGCTCATGTATGGATAGGTCCCTCAAATGCTTGGAGTCTTTTATTATTATCTTTCCTTTCTTGGTTTGTTTTGACCACTTATTCAATTGGTCAAACCACCTATATTGCCATCATTTATGTGGTGTCCTCAATAAGTATTGGTGACTAATGCATCCTTTGAACCAATTTCAATTGACCTGATTTGCACGAATGCAATGGTGCCAAAATGTTTGCTGATATCTTCTATGCTACTTGAGAACATCAATTGCAATAATAACTCAAGTAATTGTAAAACAAAAAATATATAATCATCAAATCTTTCATAAATTGGTAATGTTAAAATACAATTTACTCATAATAGGGAGGACCTAATACTTATTGCACCTAATTGACATAATTCTTGCTATTTGAATGACAAGACTTACAATTATTGATAAACAATTGCCATCAATTGAACCTTAACTCATTACAACACTACCTATGCCCACAATGATTAACATAATATGTCAGTTTACAAAGAAAACATTGTTTATCTCATGTTCTACATGGCTTCTATTTGTTTTTCTCCAAAACATTAGCATGAGGAAATTCAATTTAGTATGATGAATTATGTTGTTTTTGTGAGCTTTATGATGCCACATTTGTTAACACAAAATTTGAAAACAAATATTTATCATAAAGCCTTAGATTTTCCTGTGTAAGTTATGGGGACCAATTTAGAAACTCATATATCATGTTCAGCCATAAAGCCTTTGGTTTTTCTTATACATGCTCCATAGATTCAG